>JAWWTY010000001.1:12780822-12808548 GCA_035222235.1 Margarornis squamiger
AATGGGCTTCCACTTAGGCTTTGATAATTTTTCTAGTACTTACATAAAATAACTATATTTGTATATTTACTGAATTTAAAACTACCTAGTCTTTAAAGTCTTATTCCTTTTTTTTTCCCCACCTACAGTTTACCTAAGATTTACAGGAATATGAAGCCAGTTCCCTGGGTGCACTTCTCCAAAAGCCACACTCACTATTTACTTTGTTATTCTGACTGGCATCTTTTCAATTAATGAGTCTTCCCTTTCTCTGAGTCTGAGCCTTATCCATTGTTAAAACAAAACTATAACTGCATTTACTTATGAAACAACATAGTTGGGCCTTAATTGCTTTAATTTGAGGGCTAACAAAATCATAACTATTGTGCTGCATTAAAGAGATGAAATTGAGTGGTTTTCACTGGGAAATCACTGCTTTGTCCTTTACTCCCTCCTTAAGGAATGTATATGATGCTGGCTCATACTTTCTAGTAGACAAGGTTGTAAATGGTTTCTTCAGCTGCTACTAAAAGTTCTGTATAGGGAAGGAGGGCGTGCAAGAGGAAAGTAACAATCCCTTTGCTGTTTGGGAGCCAAAGCATTAATTCACATTCCTTGTAGTTCTCAAAGATTTATGGAGTAAAAAAAAAAAAAAAAAAAAAAAAATTAAAAAAAAAAGCTTACTATCATTACCTGTGACTTGAATGCTGTCCACATCAACTTTCAAAGTCTGGGTAGGATTAGGGTTACTTGCATTGATACCCAAAACCAGTTCATTTTTTACTTTCTCAGCTGTTACCATCTGGGTAAAATAGAGCATGAAGATCACAACAACACTAGCAATACAAAACAGAGAGGTTCATTAGTTATTCTAGCTAATGAAATAAATCTGCTATATGACTTGTCATCTAGACAGTACTTCATTCTAACCCTGATGCCACTTGTAAAGTCAGGTTGTCTTTAGGTATTGACTGTCAAAGATGACACATAAAGAAACACCTCAATTATCAGGTAGGTTTGAACCTTGGAGAAACTTTGTTCTTTCTTTATCTATACTTATTTTCACCATGGGGAAAAAACCAAAACAATATTCATATTAATTGCTGCAATGGAGCTAAATTTGAAGAAAGCTAAAGTAGGTTTACTGTCATTCAACAGGTCTCCTAGTTTTAGCCCTAAAATATTGGTGGTGACCCTTGAAGTGTTATGAAAATTATATAATATATTCATGTCACAAAAGTGATCACTTCTATAATGCAAAGACCATTTTTGGATTCTGCATTTGTGAGGATCTGCTGTGTGATTGCCTGGATTCTCACGAGGAAATATAATGGCTGATAACAGAGATATTTGAAATCATGGTTAAACTGCATTTGACTTCTATTGTGCCTGAATTTTATCCAGAGTGCTTTTGTTTGCTCTCTCCCATCCCTTCTAGACACTATTATGAAGTTTTATATTTGTAGCTAGAGTAAGGTAATGTTGAAATATGATACTTGTCAAAAATAAAGTTTTTCTCCTTTTACTTAAATTTAGGGGCAAACTTTTTTATTGTTAAGCATTTATACTACCCATTTGCAACTGACTCAGGAGTGCTCTTTGTAAGGAGTGATTAATCCTGCCACTTTGCTGAGCATAGTTTTTAGTATGCAATATGTGGAAAAACTCCCCTTCTTGCATATTTCTGATAACCTCTAGGCCATGCTGAGCAAACAAAAGCTTTTATTGCTATCTTTGTGACTCAGTGGAGTTTCAAGGGTGAAACAAGCAGATTGCCTAAAGGCGCACACATTCTTAAATCAGAAAAAAATAATTTCTGAGACAAAGTATTATTCAAAGCAGAAATGAAGGCAGGTCCTTACTGACGTATTAAAAGCCAGATCCAGTTTTCACTAATATCAAATGTTCTGTGACTTCTGTGATTCTTGTGTCAAGATACAGGAGTGGAATTGATTTTGCCAGACACAGATATTTACAGTAGAGATATCTAGATTTTCATTGTAGTTAGTGGGAAGAAATAAGCTGTTCTGTAGCATAACTGGTCTTCTATTAAAAAAGTCATCTAAATTGGCCAGATGAGAAAACTGAAAATCCATCACTTACAACGACAATTTTGAGCAACCAGCTCAGAGATGTCGTCATCTTTGATGCCCAAATTTTGATGAGAATAGTCCCTTTCTATATGCAGAAACCAAATTGTGCCAACTGGATCTACCTTCACAAGGACACAAGCCTGGAAATGGCCTACTTCTACTACTGTGTACTCCAATCCCTTAATGTTATAAAATCCTTCGTGAAGTGATCATATTCCAACCTTTCTAGATAGTGAGGATTATATCCTCATTATTCCAATCAAAAGATTGCTCTAATTCAAATCTGGTTCCCATTATTTACAAGTATTCAACCTTGGTTAATATCCTAAAATATTTTTTTTTTCAAGCATAGAGATTCACATAAACTGTCTCCCCTATCAACTTTACATATTTACAGAAAACACTGACATCACTTATAAACACGTATCAGTCATTTCTCAAGATCTTTCAGTTCTTCTCAAGTCTTAATCTTGTGTCCTCTGTTTTGTTCTTCCCATCACAGTGTGTCATCAAACCTTTCTTTATTTAAAACTTTAATTTCTAGTAATAGCATGAGATCTGTCTGCCAGTTAAAGAAGCATTCCACATGCAAGCTCAGCACAAACTGATATCCTTTCCCTTCCAGAGAGCTTCTTACCTACTTCACTGTCACTTTCCCACTTTTCTTGAGAAATTGACAGTCTTGGGGACTATTACCTTTTTCCTTTTTTTTTTTTTTAATTTTTACATTTTTTTAAATTCTAATCCTAAAGGATGTTTTTGAAGGAAAGATATATCTTGAAGCTTCATTCTCTTTAAAGAGCCTTATCCAATCTCTAATTTTTTCCCCCCATCTATTCACTGTCCACAGAAGAACTGTCTAAGTAGCATCACTGTCTCTTGCCCATGTTTTAAGTGAACTTTGACATACGCAATTACCCAGTCTCTGACTGCTTGAATCTTTCCAGGCCATCTTCAAATTTCCTGTAGAAAAACAAAGCAAAATAATAAAAAACCCAAAATACAAAAGCATGTTTCCCCTTGATTTTGTAATGTGGATAGGATGAAAGCATGTTCTGAACCTGTATAATAATGGGATACATGTCTTTTACTGAATCAGAAGCTTATTAAGAATAGTGCGGATGGAATTAACACTACAGACCTCAGTGCATATATAGGACTTTTTTGTCAGTTCACCTTCAGTAGGACAACCAGCATAATAGGATATTGAAAATGAGATCAAACAAGGTTTACTAAATGAAGAAGGTCTTACAGTACGTATTTTATGGAATCTTTAGGATGCTCAGGCTGCAGCTCTGCCTGGTGTCAAATGACAGGCTCACTTGCTAACAACTCAAGGAACATGAGTTATGTGGGTCCATGGACACGTGAGTGTATTTCCATACATCTCAGCTTATGTCAGCAGATCCCTAACCTGAAATTCCTTCTAGATGGCAAGGACAAGCAACCCCCCAAACAGAGCACCTTGTGAAAAAATAATATATCAGTTCTTTAAAATACAGAATTTTTGTGAGTTGGTCTTAGGGCCCAGCCTTACTGGTTTGGTCAAGGCATGGCCATACGCGAGTCTGAGAATGAAGTTTGCCCAAGGAAACACATTGCTGTCAGACTTAGCAGAGTAGCATCTGGAAAATGTAAGATGTGGGCGGAATCATATAGAATATTTCCAAGGATGTATTGAAAAGCAAAGTATTGATAAGTACTCCAGACAGAATCAGATAAGTGAAGACTTTTAACGTATTTTCAAAGTTTAATTAAGCTGTACCTACTTGAACTGGGAAATTTCACATCTCTCAAATTTGTTCTTCAGATCACTTTCTTGAAAAACCCTTTGTATCTATATGAAAAAGAGAACTCTTGAACCAATACAGTAATTAAAAATACATCCAAACACTACATTCATGGTTTTAATACTAAATCATCTTTTCTAGACTACAGAAGCAGTTTGTCTTTGATGATTCACTGATTTTCAGAGATAAGGAATGTACTGAGTTCTGACCAGGTTTAGGACCTGAAATAACTCTTTTTGAAGAGAGGAAAAAGCCATCAACAGCAGGTCATGTTAGGGAATTAATGTATTTATAGATACTTCTGAATTAACCAGAGACTAATAGGTTCTTACCAATTGTTCAACATCAAAGGCAAGGACTTTGAAATCAGTTGATGAACTGTTTTGTAAAGCAGGAATAAATGATGTCCCAGAGATTATTTTAAATAGTCCCATGTAGCCATGAGTGGTCACATCTGTTTCAGCTAGATAATTAAAAATAAAATTCAGTGTTTTGAATTATATGGAAATATATGAAAAAAGTTTGTTTAGATTTTATTCCACACAGATTATCAATGCAATAACGTCTAGATTTTTGCTTTGCTTTTCAATCAGAGATGTTTTGCCTAGTGCTGATTTCAAAAACGTAATAGACATTTTTCAATGTTTACAATAGTTACAACTGTAAACCTATTTTCAGAAGTACTGTTTGTCCTTGGTTCTCATTACTATAAATGCTGTTTTAAATCCTGTTTTCCAGCAACACTGTAAATGGATAAAGGGGAAAATGGTATGTCCAGTTATGTCTAACAAAAGGGACAAAGATACATGGGAAGGATAATAGTGAATTATGAGGTTTTTGTGTGTTCTGGATTAGAAAATGTTATAAGTTATTTCTTCACACATTCAGTATTAGCGCTGTGCTCTTGTTATATGTGTATGCTGGTTTTGATGACAGCACTGGAAACACCAGTGTCAGACCAGCTGAACTATTTTTGATCCAACCTTTCCTACCAGAACATACCTGAAATTCTGTGAGGATTTATAAGGAAACCAGATCACTGGTCCTTACTGCAAATTTAATCTAGATTTTAATATGTTACAGCATAAGAGATATACTTAAAACACTGAGAATATTTCCTCCTTGTGTAACACACTAGAAATTTTCAGAAAAGACCTATATTAACATGGTTGGCTGACACAAAATGCCTTTTTCTTAGCAGTTACAGTTCCAGTGGTATTTTTATGTTGTGTTTGAAGGCATTAGCACCCAAAACGAGTTTTAATACAAAAGCAGGTAAGTAATAAATACTGTAATGAACAGCTTTAATGGAGGACACAGTGACACTAGTTTAATATCAACTAGCAACAGCAGACTGCTTTAAACTTCTTTGAAGGCCATTTATCCTTACAATAACTGCAAATCTGTTTAAACAAATGTTTTGAAATATTAAAGACCCTTTTTAATTATATTTGTAAAATATATATTTTTTAAAGTTTTATAATTATTATTTGTATGTGAATAAATTCTGGCCTATTCAGCTAAATCCAAACTCATTCATTTAAAGCCTGTCTCTAGATAAAGTGTTTTATTTTACTGGAATGGGACAGCATTCTGGTAAGAGGGTAAGAAAGTTAGTACAGGCAACAAGTTTTAAAATCTGGAAAAAGAAACAATAGCATCTAGAGAAAGGAACATGATATTCTGGCAAAACAGTGTGGGGTCTTTTTTTAAAATACATACAGAAAGTTTAGTCCTCACGAGCTTCAGTATGAAATAGTATGGACTTTCAGTTAATGTAAGCACCAAGAACTTCAGTGTAGTAGAACACTTTTTCAGCTACTGAGATCACTATGATACTCTCTCGAGCAGCTCCCTGTCTCTCCCGTGCTGTGGAGTCCTGACCTGGACACAGTACTGCAGGTGTGGCCTTACCAGGGCACAGTCAACATGTATCCACAAGATCTCTCACCCAAAATTTCAGTTCTATTTCTACATCAACATTTTCATTTAGTTTACTTTGAGTATCAGTAACTTTATTCTATCACATTCTGGGTATTGGCTAAAGATTAAGAATGACTTTATGTTTATGCATAAGGCTGGCAGCTGAGTGTCCAATGCAGAATCTCTCTCAAACCACTAAATTACTTAAATATATATATATATATATATATATATATTTAATAAAAACAAAAAGAGTCCAAGAGATGGTGATTCAAATTATTTTTTTTTAAATAAAAATGAAAAAATTCCAAGAGATAGGGAACACCTACAGACTTCAGCAGATTATCAGTGTCTTCTGATTCAAACTTTATACAGGGAGAAAAAAAGAAAAAATTCATAGTTTTCCATATTGCCTTCTCTAGTTGATGAATATGGCTGAATAACCAGAGCTTTATAACTTGGATTGCATTTTAGGGACCTATCCCGAAAGCTAAACCACAAAAATTATTTTCTATGGTTTCAGAACAAGATCCAAGTCCTTGGTTTTTGTTGTTGTTCTTTTGTTTTGTTTTGTCTCCCCTCCTAATTTGTTCACTTCCATTTTCAGAGGAGGAAAGAAGAAAAACATGTAACAAATCCTAAAACACCACTTCTCCCCACAATCATTAAAAGCATGGCATGAAATAAGAAATGCAATTACAATGGAAACACCACTGGCTTCAAAGTCTGAATGTCTGCTGAAGGATTCCTGAAGGTAATTAGCTAAAGATTGGCTACTTACCCCTTTTCAGCTCCTGGATTGACAACCAAGACAGTACAAGCAGTCCAACACAAACACACACAAAAACTGCGAGCAGAGAAGCAAACAAAACCTCATAGCTACTAAGAGGAACATATTTCTTATCAGATGATTTTTTCAGCTTCATTTCTGTCTTGAAAGCTCGTGTGAATTAGGGACTGGCAAAAGACACAGCCTGAAAAGGAGGGTAATAATCCACATGAAGAGATATTTATAGGACACGTTCATAAACTAATTACGCCATAAAACTTCATTGACATAGGTTTTTACAACATTTCCAAACAGTCATATTCATGCACAAGATACAAATATAGGAAGAAAAAAAAAATCCCTTCAGAAAGGAAGCACTGAAGATTATGTCTCAGATAAAGAGCAGGCAAAATCCCAGAAAAGTAAGGCTGGTCACTGCATTTGCATTAATTCTTGTTATTTGATATTTTTAAGTGAGAATATAAAATATTGCTGTCAGATTTATTGCTTATATGGGTTTGGGAGGTTTTTTTATTTGTTTGGGTTTTTTTTAATTCTTCACAAGTGCAATTATGAGAACAACAGTGAAAGCTGTATTTTTCCTTATTCTGGTTAAAAATTTCCTTTAATTTTGTTTATATAGGAAATGCTGGGAAATGAGTTGTTTAGTAATGTGCCATAGTTCAGCAACATGTTCAGCACTGAACAGTAATTCAGCAGCAGAAATTTAATCTGTGTAAGGCATAGTTCTTTGACCACGTAGCTGGAGAGCTAACCAGAGAAGACATTACGAAATGCATGCTTGCTTTGTATTTTCTTGCCAGGCATAAATGTGCCATGGCATGCAAGTCCTTGATAAAGTTAAAGCATTGTGGATGGCCAGTACTGCATCTATAATGAAGCAATATTAAATTAAACACACAGGGTACCAACCAGTTGAAAACGTTTGTTTATAAATTTAATCTGTCAAAACTTTTGAGCCCCAGAACAGTAAACGATTTTATGTATTGTGCTCTGTGAGCTACTGATTTTTACTCTGGATCAGAGGTCTTAATTCCAGATTTGTGGTACAAATTTCTTCAGCTCTCCTTTTGGTACTGGAGAATTTGAGCTAACCAACCATATTCCTGCCTGTCAAAGGAAAGGGAAACTTGTCTGAGTTAATCTTTGCAAAAGAGAAGCTCTACCTATCTGTAAATTGACAGAAATGGAGATGGTATAAATTGGGAAGAAACTAGGAAGTCTTGAAATTAGACTCTCAGATGACATAGCAGTTCTCTGTTCAGTCTTTGAGAACTCGGATAGTTGAAAGGTCCTGCAACACAACTGACTGGATTTGAAACACTCTGAATTACAAACAAGATCTTCACCTGACAGTAGGATCTTGATTTGGTTTATTATCATAACACAGTGAAAGAAATATGGTAATGTTTCCAATTACTAAAAATAAAAAAATTACTTAAAGTTTTTAGAACTAAATCCAGGGCAGCTGAATCATATTGCTCTTTCAGAGCCAGAGTAAGCTCTGTATCTTGCAAATGGATGAGATTTCTGAGTCATCATGCTAGATAGTGTAAGAATTGCTTTTGTATATATTGTGCATGTCACGCACACACATATATACGAATATAAATGTGTGTGTTGATATATATGTATACTTATGAGCAGATTAAATTTGTGTGCTGAATGCTGCTGAAGTGTGGCACAGTGCTGTTTCTGTAAGTATTTCTGATTTTTCAGCAATAATTTTAATAATCTTCATTTCAAGGGTTTTAAGTTTCTACACTGTTGTGAACACTGACTCTATTGCACAAGTTCAGCATGCCTCTAAATAATTCACTTCACTCAGTTGTACATGTTAGGTTATTCCATGTCTAGCAGTTACGCAATTACAAGATTGAAGCTGGAACAGAGAAAGAGTGTGAAGAGGAGGGAGTGACACAGAGGAGTTGTTATGGACTGACCACAACCCTCAGTCCACATCCTCCTGAAACACTTGGGGATGGCAATAAATTAAAGTACTTTTTCCCCAAGCCAAGTGTGTTTTACCTGTGATGGTAATCAGCGAGTGACCTCCCTGTCTTCATCTTGATATTTTCTCTCTTCCCCTGCCCTCTTGAGGAAGCAGCTGGGTGGGCATCTGGCAGCCAGCCAGACAAGGTTAACTCCCTGCAATTGTGTGTGCTGCATAAAACAATACCAGTTTGTTCCTGTCTCATTCCTAATCTGACATTTTTTATCACAAATCGGAGGAGTTTTGTGCAGGCAGACTTTGAACTCCTGTTATATTTTGCGTAACATCACTGACACGGTATATCACCAGTGAAAGAAGAACACTGTTACCAAATATTACTGCATTTTAAATTCTGAATTCATGCTGTAATGGTGAAGTGATTAACTGGAGTAGTAGATCTGTGGCCATTTACAGCTCACACGCCTTGATTGCACTCTGGCCGAGGACATAACTTAGTATGGGTAGTATCAGGTTGGAGTTGTGACTCCTACAAATGAACTAATTTGCTAAACAATTCTAGCTGGCAACAAGGTCACGGTAGCAAAAATTAATTAAGCCCTCGACACCAAGCTGATAGTAATTAAAAGTGAGCTCTTTCATTAATTTGTTTGTAATGTACTAGTCTGAGCTAGTTGTGAAAGAATATAAGGACCCACGATTTCACATTTTCATTTGTAAACCTTCAAAATGAGGCAGACAGACTTCACCAGTGTGCCAGTCCTTGCTTACTCTTATCAGGAGTTACAGAAGCAGAGTAATTTATGCTGGAAGAGACCTATTAGCCAAATTAGGTCAGGCTGTTCAGGACCATGTTTCAGGCAGGATCTGAATACCTCCAAGGTGGAAGACCAAACATTATGGATAAACTACCTCTGCCAGCACTGACTGCCTGCACAGTGATTCCCGCCTGCTTCCCACACCCAGCGTCTGACTGGGATATCAGTTGCTGCAATTTGTGTTCATTCCTTCTTAGGCTTTCACTTTGCAATTCCGAGAAGAGTCCACCTCTGTCTTCTCTGCAATCATCACTTACCTATCTGAAGGCAGCAATTAGACACTGCTATCAGCATGTCAGCCCCAGCCAGTAATGGTATATCGTGTTATTCCATCTCAGATTCTGGACTTTGCACTTCTTGAACTCAGTTGAACATTATGAGGTCTCTGCCTGACCTTTTCTATGCCTCTTAATGACAAGTACGTCCCGTAACTGCAAACTTCCCTCTAGCCATGGACTTGAAAGTTGGATTTAGTTGGCCTGCTACATGACTCAACTGATGACATGATCCATTCAGGAGCAGAGGGAGCATTAACCACTGTTACTACCAAATTACTACCATCTACTTCAAGCTATTAGTATTCACAGGTTATGAACAGCCTGTAATGAAAAAATTAATTGCTGTAGGAAATAATGTAATATTAAAACTAACAAATCAGATTATTCAGTTCTATTAGCAAACAATTCACAAATAGGAAACTAATGAGATCTGTTGCATGTTGTTTTATGACACCACTTCTGAACTGTATGATAAAACAATATAATATGACTTTAAAATACTGTAAATGGTACAAATGCAAATACTCTATTAATGTATTAAAAACTAGAAAAATATTACTTATTTTATATTGGTAATTGATTTAAAAAAAATAAATATTACTATAGTCATACTAGTGAAACATCAGGATAGGTAATTTTTAAAGAACTAGGCCACTGCCATGGTAGAAATCTACCAGATTCACAATTCAGGTAATTTATATTTCATCCACATCTGCAGCTCCACAGGTTTTATAGCCTTATTGGGCTGCTTTTATTTTCATGTTCAATCAGTCTCCAGCACAGGGTGAAAAGACTGCTGACACAGAAAGGAGGGGTTGTATTCAGATAATTCCTCTAATACCCAGTCTATCACAAACATTCTATTAATAGCTAGCTATCTGTGGGAAAATGCTTTGGTTACCCTCCCAGACTTGCCCTCCTCTATCAAAATGAAATGAAAATCATCTTTCTCATGTCAGCTGTTTTGAGACGTCTGAGTGCTTTGGCCATCTTTCTTTCAGAGAGGGAGGCAGAAAACCAGAGCAAAGGATCTGCAGTAAAAGCTTACTAAGACCAAGCTTATTTTTGCTACTACATCAAAAGAAGTGTGAAAGGGAAATCATACAAAAATGTAACTTCTCAGTAATCAAAGAATCATAGAATGACCTTGGTTGGAAAGGATCTTAAACATCGTCTAGTTTCAACCGCACATGACATGGGCAGGGACACCTTCCACTAGACCAGGTTGCTCAGAGCTCCATCCAACCTGGCCTTAAACACTTCCAGGGATGGGGCAGCCACATCTTCTCTGGGAAACCTGTTCCAGGGCTTCACCACCCTCACAGGGAAGAATTTCTTCCTGATCTCTAATCTAAACCTACTTACTCTCTTTCAGTTTGAAGTCATTCCCCTTTGTCCAATCACTCCAGGCCCCTGTAAATAGTCTCTCTCTTGCAGGCTCCCTTCAGGTACTGGAAGGCCACAATTAGGTCACTCTGAGCCTTTTTTTTTCCAGGCTGAACAATCTCAATTCTCACAGCCTTTCCTCATAGCAGAGGTGCTCCATCCATCCTTCTAATCAACTTGATGGCCTCCTTTAGATTTGGTTCAACAGGTTCATGTCCTTCTTGTTCTGGGAACCCCAGAGCTGGATGCAGTAATGTCATATTAAAGAAAAAAAAAAAAAAAAGAAGGTGTAAAAGATATGTGGTAGTGGTCATCCAGCTGTCAAGCTTTACATTAAACTAAAAATTCGTAACTCATTTACTAAATATGTTTTCAGAATTTTTAGTGGTTAGAAATATATGATTCCTTGTATAAACCATTATTTAATGTTGTTTTAACTAAGAGCAATATATATATATATATACATCACAAAGGTTCTATCCTGTCTTCAAACACATTCTCATGCATATTTGACCCATCAAGACATACCTTGGCAGAGGAGTCATGGCATCAGAGGATTACATAGTCTTTCTATGCACCCTATTTTCACCTACTTCCAGGATTATCCAGCTTGGAGAACTTGCTGAATCTTCAGTTTTCTAAGATGGTATTTCTTGTCCTGGGGTTCTTAGACAAGATCACTAAATTTTGAAAGTGCATACAGTATTAAAGATGTCAGTAATGAGTAATATTCTTTTCTTTAGATTGGACTGGAGATGGTGAGAAAACATTTTTCTGTAGTAAACAAAAATGTTGAACAAATATGAAAATACCCCTATTTTAGTTAAGTGAAAGGTAGGAAGGAACATTGTCCCCATTTGCCCCCTGAAGTCATACGGTTTGAGATAATTGAAAAACCAACCAACTCACCCAAATTCTCCAAAACCAAACTAAAAACAGCCCAACCTGCTTTTTGGATCATGTAATAAGTGCTGGGAGGTTCAGGTCATGTATGTCTTCATTTGGCTAAGGTATGTCCAAGGTGGGTAAACAGAGAAGGGAAGTGGACACTCATGTCTGCCTTCAGTCCCTAAGCATTCCCCAAATCCTGGGTCTAAAACTGAGTTCATGTCTGATGGGTTCATGTCTGGTGGGTCTCATCACATCAGAAGATTTACTGGGAATGGGAAGGTCTGCTCATGGAGTCATCTGAGAAGGGTGTTTGCTCTAAGACACTGCCCAAGAACTTTCACATGCACACCTGACAAAAAACAAGTTTCCTGGAGGTGATCTCTAAACAGATGGGATGTGTAGTGTGTGATTTAACACAATAATGGGTAAGTGAATGCAATTAAGTAAACGTGTATTTCCTTCATATGGAGAACCATACTAAAACCCTGACAAAGGGTTCTGAGGAGTTTTAGATTCCTGTCACATGAGCTAATATTTATGCTGTTTTGGGCATTCACAATTTAAATTCTAACTTCCAATAAGGCTAAAACAAAAAGAAAAAAGGTATAAAACCTCCATGGATTTTATATGTCCCTTGAAGAGGGTTCAGAAACATGGATTAAACTGACCTGTTCAATGAAATGATCCAAATAGATTTCTGGGAACTAATCTGTCTTCATGGTAACCAATCCATATGAGGAAATTAATTAAAAATGCACTGCTGTCATTAACAGTAATTCTTCACATGGTCTGATAAACCCCCCCCAAAACTGCATAGAAAGTAAAGGTGGAATACATGACCTTTCCCACAGTTTGGAGGAAGACTTCTTTTAAAAACTAGCAACGACAACAAAAAGACCCTACTCCGAAAAAACAAACCCAGCACCAACAAAATCATAGCTTTCCTTGTTTAAGCACATCCAGAAAGATCTCACAGGACAGCAAGGAGATTCTCTTCTGGATTAATCAATTACTTGTCTGACTTTGGATAGTGGCAGCTCAACATTCGTTTACTTTTTCCATCTGTTCCCAGGACAGAATCAAAGAATCCTATTTTAAGTCAGCATCAGAGAGATATGTTTCTGAATAGATTATAGTAGAAAATGGAGCAAATTAAGAGTATCCAGAAAGGAGATCTCTGATTAATCCAGTTTGCTTTAGCAAAGTGATCACAGAGCCAGCAGCTAGTGCTGAAAGTAAAGGTAAACTTTCACCTAACTTTAGACATCTATTGGTGAGGGTAAAAATTTTCTTCTGGAGGCAATCAATCCTTCTTCATTGACTAAAGAAACATTATAAATAAATACTTTATCATAAAGTTTTTAGGTAGATAAAATTAGGTAAATTGAGTAAAACACAATGCCTTGCATTCAGAAAATAAATTACTAGGCCATATTGAATTAATTGAGTTTACACAGCTAGATGCACAAACTTCCTTATATTCCCCCTTTCTATTAGGAGAAAAAAGGTGTGGATCATGGGAACAAAATGAAGATAACAGCAATCAATAAGAAGACAAAAAATAACATGAGCCATCTGAGTATGGGAAAGAGCACACCAATGCAAAGTTCTCTGTGACAAGTAAATGGGATGAGGCAGGAACAGATAATGGCACACAGCAGAAAGAATCAGAGTCTTGACTCAGCTGATAACACTAAATGGCAAAATAAGCAGGCAAGAGACAAAGGTCAGGAGGAAATAACAACATTATTGCTTCTCTGATTAATGAATGTAAAAGCCAGTGTGGAGCAGTCCCTGAAAACAGTGGTAAATTTAGCGCAATGTAATAGTTTTTTATGAATAAGAGCAATTGCAGCAACATTGCTGAGTATATAGATTTGTGCCTTGGAGGCTAATATGGAACCATTGTAAAGAAAGTGTCAGGGAAATGGCTCTCCTCTTTCATCCTTAGCTTTTATTCAGAATGATAGAAAAAATGTAAGCCTTTTTTTTTTTTCTATACTAAACACCATGGTGCTTTGTTGGCATTTTTTTTTCTAAAGAAGCTTTGGAATAAAAACTTCATATCTGTTTACATTTTAAAGGGCCACAAGATGCAAAAAAGGAAAAGGTCTGAAGCAAAGACTTAGATACGGGCTAGCCTAGCCTCTCTCCATCCTACGAAAACAGTTTCAGGATATCTATAATCTCTGCAAAATATGGGGGAATATACTGGGGAAATATTTTACTGCCATTTAAATGCATCTTTGTGTAGTCTCCAGCAATGGTTGTCCATGCTAGTTAGCAAACTGTCATTGATATATATTCAGAAATTTGTGTCTCAAAAAGTACTAAAATTGGGAAATTACATGTTCAAATATTAATTTAAACATTAATATTTGTACTTCATGAAAGTTATTTCAATTGTTCAATGAACATTGTTGATTGCAGATCTTGGAAGTTGATAAACATTACTATCTCCTGTTCTACAGATCAGCTTCCTGAAGGTACTTAAGAGGTCACTAAGTTTTAGCTACAAAAAATGTGAATAGCACCTGCTTCTCTGAAATTTAGTGCTTTAAAGCACCCAGGTCACTTTGTTAAATATCTGTTTTGTTTAGGCAAACACATATTTAAACTGAACTCTTTTCTTACAACCCTGAAAAGCCCTAACCATAGATATCTCCATAACAGGAGTAAGAAATGCCTAAGGAGCAATAATTACCTCTTTTTTTTTTAACCTATATAATCAATAATACAAAGAGCAAGATAGGTTGTCCATAAACCTTTGGAATGATTTGGGAAATCTGCATGTGAAATCCAGTTTGAGTTTATGAAACATTTGTACTCCTGCATAGCTTTATCATGGATGTGACATTCTTAACTGACTGAGATACTGAAGGGCAGACGATAATAAACAAACCCTCAAATTTCTCCATTATAAAGTCATTTGTTACCACCTCATGTAGGTTACTTCTTTGTTGACCACATCAGCCAGAGCAAAGGAAAATCAGATACGCAGGTCAGAAAGAGAATACTCAAATAAAAGGTGAAGATAGGAAGAAGTAAATCTGAAATCCTTGTAGTTCACTCATAAAGAGCACACAAAGTGAGGGGCAAGTTGAGGCCACACAAGCTGTAAAAGAGAGCTGATAAGCATTTACCTGGTGCTCAGTGTGTCAAACGTAAGCATAAGCTCACTCTCTCTAAATACATATTACAAAACCTTTTGACAGCATGACATTTTTTTGATGTTAAAAATAATCTGCACATCCTTCTGAAAACATTCAGCCTCAGCCTTGCTCCTTTCTATTTGAAATTTGTGGTACAGCTTTCAATAGGAGATGATTCTGACTTGTAAAAGAAGGATTGCATCAGGGGAGAATCCTTTGAAAAATCCCACTTTACACCTAACAAAGCATCAGGACAACAATTATGCATTGGTTTTGGAGGAAAGGGATGATCTTTCAAGATCCCCCAGATCAAAAGTTAGAGCACTAAATAATCTGGTCACTTATTTTCTTATCCTCTACACATGACCGTCAAAATAAGTACTGAACAAAAGAGAATTGATATTCTTTGAAAGACACGTGAAAGATATTCAGGCTAGACCTCTGTCATAACCCTTTTTGGTTTTTGCACAAAATTAACTTTTCACATTGCACATTTGACAAGATGATAAATAAACCAAATAATGTACAAAGGGTTTCTTATTTTTATTTTTATCATGGTAATTATTTCAACAGTAGCTGACAGATAACACAAAAGATAAGAAAAATGCTGTTGGATTTTTAAAATGAGGTCAAATAACCATGTAATTACTTTCTCAAAAATTCATATAACTGGACTCATCTATTTGAACAGGAGTTCAAATTTTAGTTATTGTATTCATACAGTTCCTCATAACCCATTTTCACTGCTACAAAGAAAACACCTTCTCTTTAAAAACTGTTTGAATCCTCCCAAGATACTGAATGTTAAGTTATTTTATAACTTTCTGCTTTTAAAACTATCGATAACATCTTCATTTTAATGCCTATCTAAATTGGGAAAAAAAACCCCTGATATTAAAATAACAGAACATATGAAATACTAAAAATGATATTTGAAACTCCATAGGTTTGTTGGGTTTTTTTTCTTTTTTTTTCTATTTCAAGCTTTCAACCTCAATTTGTCTTCATTTAAAAATCAGAATTCTCCTTCTTAAAACAATGAAAACTTGACAATTTAGACACAGGACTACTCTGTGTGGAACGGTTCACATCCAAATGTGAATCAACTCTGACATATTTGAGATGTTTTGGAGCAAAGCACAAACAAAACCAAACGAAAACAAAAAGAGAAAAACAGTTGCTCTTTTAAGTCAGTCTGAAACATGGCAAAAAGTAAAACAAAAAAATGAACCTGACAAAATGGCAATGCTGCCAAAAATTGGGGCTTAAAAAGCCCCTACATATGAGAACAATATTTCAGATTTCATAGAATTTTTTTTTGCTTGTAGGTAGGGAGAGATAGGGAATGAGAGGGGAAGGTTTCATTGTAATTCTACAAGGAAGTATTTAAAAGCTTGCAGATATATCTGCATTTTAACTTGCATTTATCTATTCTTCACAATTATACGAGAGTTTCAGCATTTCCAGCTAACAGATATGTCAATTATTTCAGTAGAAATGTCAAAATCCTGTAACCATTATACTGCCCATAAATCCCCTGGCTTTTTCCAAACTTTGCAGAAACAGCCCATTTTGAATCAATTTACCTTTAAAAATTTGTCTTCTGAAGTACTAGCCCTGCAGATGGATTTGAGATCTCCATTCTTTTTCATTTACATATAGAAATGATTAAAGACTACAGAAGTGGAACCAAGCTGAAAATTCTGTTGTTAAAAAGGAATGCAATTCCCCCTCTCATACCTCCGTCATTTCTTTAAACTATAAATGGAAAATTAAACTGTTTTCAATCAAAAAGAATAATCTTTAACTTAAAATTAGGACATTAGACTGAGTTGCACATTTACTCTAAGGTATCATTGTTAGTACTGCAAAATTTTCCCATTACTACTTACTGAAAAAAATCCATATATATTTAGAGTTTCAAGAGTTATTGTCTTGGAGACAAAAAAATTTAGCAAAATCTCCTATAGACTGGCCTCCAAGTCTCTGCTCTGGAGAAATAAGGACTCACAGGTCTGAAATCTTTTGGAGATCCAGGTAGACAGAGCTACACAGATATAACATTCAACATTGGTAAATGTTGAATTAGCAGAGTCACACTTATTTGATAACAAATATTAAGTTTCTGTTTGTTTTTTTCCCCCAGAAGTAACAAAGAATAATCATGACAGATGACTGCTTCTAAAAAAGAAACAAATTAAAATATTTAGAGATAATTTTGTTTAAAAATACCTTTTGAAAAGCAAAAATTAAAAAAAAAATCATGAATTTTGAAATACACAAAAATGCATAGACTAAGATATGGCATGTGTAAAAAATAAAATTTGATCAACTCTGAGTAATTCAGGCATTAATTATTTTTATTTTTTTTCTTAAAGGAACTAGTTTTCTCTACAGTAATGTGAAATTCTGCATGTAACAGCAAAGAAATTATGTTGTAAATACTATTTTAAAAATAAGCGTGGAATTCAAGTCAGTATTTTGGAAATATGAGTGTGCAGTGAAAGTGACTCTATTTAGATAAAGGAATATTGGGGAAATATCTCAATTTTCAAAATAATTTAACAAGGTTCCACATGAAGGAGTATTAAAGACATGAAGTTGCCACAGAACTGGTGGATAGGTCCCTTAATGGGGACACCTGAAGCTGGTGGTTCAGAAAGCAAAAGAGAAAGCTTAATTCACACTTTTCAGGATAGAGAAGAGTCTGTCAAGCGCTGGTGCTGTGATTTTTTTAAACTGGCTTCTTCAGCAATGACGTCAAGGAAGGAGGAATCAGGGAATTGTCCAAATTTGCTGCTGACGTTAAGCTTTGGGTACTTGCCAGAGGCACTAATGCCAAGGAATACTCGAAGGATCTCTCATACCTGAGTTAATGAGTAAAGAAGGTGGAACATGACCTTCAGTGTAGATAAATGCAAGATCATACTTCTAGGAAAATGAAATCCAAAATATGGCTACATGATGTTAATGCTAGGAGTAGCAGTTATACCTCAGGAAAAAGATCCTGGGGGAATTGTTAGCAGTTGTCTGAAATCTGCACATTGTCAGCCAGGGGAGCTAAGAAAATATTGAAAGCACTCTTAGGAGGGTTAATGGGAACAATAAAGAGGACATCATTAAAATTTACTTAAAGTGCTACTTAAGCCCCACGGGGCACTCTCACCTTGAGTGTAGCTCTGCTGAATGGGCAGTTTCCACCCTCTGTAGCTGAGGAACAACTGAGTAGACAAAGGGAGGGTACAGAGGAGGCAGCCAAAGCTAGTAGGATTGTGTGTAAAAAGGCTTCTGTATGTGTCCTAAGTGGCATCTCCCATGGAGAGAGACCGAGCATCCTGTTGGGATTACCTGGATAGATGGACCATTCGTCTGACAAAGCTGTTAATCCACTGAGTTTTCCAAGAGCCTGCTTTGTATACATATATTGTGTTGCTTTAGTTTTTAAATGCTAGTCCAGTTTGATGCCAAGCTTACATGTTTACTGAACCTTCAACAGAATTTGAATTATCCTGATTTGCTGAAGAAGGAGGAACGTATTCACCTCTAAAATATTGTACGGAAAGCTTGATACAGCCACTGAACATGTCAGAGCACTACATTTCCCTGTGATGCTTGAGTCTGGCTCCAGTGATCTGGCCCCTTCCTAGCTCGGGAACGATCAGCTTATGAAAAGGTGCTCTAAAATTCCCTTCCTGAATGTGACTTTCTTGAAATGAGTGCTGTCTCTGCAGTATGGCTGGATATGGACAAACACACCCTGTGACCCGTACAGAGGTGCCACCATTCTTGTGTTGACATCCTCACTTTCAAACAGTAGCAAGGAATTACAAAGGTTCAACCATATCTCCCTGATAAGATTAGCAACAAGTATTTCAGGGTTTTTTAATGCTAAGGGTGATGTCATATAGCATGGAATGCCCCTCTGACCTGGCTTTGTCCCAGCCTAATTTCTTGCCAACCTTTACCCTGCTCACTTGTGGAGTCAGAATGGGAAATAAAGAAATCCTTGACACTGCTCAGCAGCAAACAAAATATTAGTGAGTTAGAAATACTATTTCAGACACAAATACAAAGCACAGAACCATAGAGGCTGCTATGAAGAAAATTATCTCCACCTCAGCCGGCCCCACTACAAGAGATAAAAGGAACATTACTTAATCTAATGATGTAATGTACTGAGTAAATAAATAATAACAAAGTAGATGTGATAAGCATTAAATTTAATTTCAATGCATATTAGAGACAGTTGATGACAGTGTGAATACTATACGACAAGGAAAAAGAGGAAAAAAGATAAAAGTGATTATTTTAACACTTATTTAGGTAGTAGGGAATTTTAACCTCCTGGGGAGGCAAATCTTAATGCAATGCTCAGTTCTAAAAAGTTTCAAGAAATTTGAATCCCTGCAATAGCAAATCTCACAGTCAAGCCAATACTGTTAAAAATCACACTCTGCTTGATTTGCCATGCTTTGGGAAAAAATATATTAGAAGGCAGCCACTTTGTTTATTGTTGAATCATTATTTTCACATTATTCCAATTTTAAATCAGATAAATAAAATACAGTTTTCCCTTTTCATGGTTAGAAAACAAGTTTGTTAGTTCTCACTTGATGAGGTTTTATATGACTCTGTGAACAACTAAGATTTCTGCACTGACCATCTCTTCTGTTTAACTTTCACAGTGATGCTCCTCTGTGCATTGAGGTTGATATTATACATTTTAAAAAGACATCTGACTGTAACATGTGGACTGTGATTGCTGAACACCATTTCAATAGCGAGATTTCAGAACCTGACAGACAGCAGTCTTTTTCAGACACCCTAAGACAGATCTTTCTAAAAGTCCTCCTTTATAAGGTATAGTTAATATACACATATTTTAGGCTGCTAGTATGTCAAAGGAACTTTCCCTATAACTTGTAAAGGTTTCTGTACATTTTTCTTCATTATGATGTATATTATAAATTAAGAGATTTTTCCCAGAAAGATACACACCAGAAAACTTAACTGTTTTCCTCAAATTTTCCTGCATGCAAGTTTTACTCTCTTATTTTCTGTTATTTTTTATTTATACCCTAATTACTTCAGTTCACTTAATAATCACAGTCACTTCAGTGACATTATGCTTTTGTCTTTACTGGCTCAGAATTAGACATGTAACCAAATGTTGTCTCTTTCCAATCAATGTTTATTTTTCATAGTACTTCATATACACTGTGATTATAACTTTAGGAGACTTTAAAAAGTAGAAAACATTTTAAATTATGAAGATTAATTTAAATGTTAATGATAAATATTCTCTTATTTAATTTGGTAAATGTAATTGCCCCCAAAAATTATCAGTTTGTTTAGTCTCATTTGTCTCTTCTACACCTTCCTTGGCATAATTTTTCATTCTTTACTGTAAGCAGCACCCAAAGATAATAGAGGGACTTTTTCACAAGAGCATGCAGCAAAAGGGCAAGGGGGAATGGCTTCAGACTGAAAGAGAGTAGGTTTAGACTGGATATTAGGAAGAAATTCTTCCCTCTGAGGGTGGTGATGTACTGGAACAGGCTGCCCAGAGAAGTTGTGGCTGCCCCATCCCTGGAAGTGTTCAAGGCCAGGCTGGATGGAGCTGTGAGCAACCTGGTCTAAGTGGAAGGTGTCCCTGACAACGGCAAGCGGATTGGAATGGAATGATCTTTAAGGTCGCTTCCAACTCAAGCCACTTTATGATAACATGTAATAGATTATTAGTCTGACTTTCAATGTAAATGGGAAATAACTCATTTTTTGTTGTATTCAGGCCACATATGACATCCTCCATCTATTTGTAAAGTTCAGATTCAGGTAAAGTCCATATAAACTGCACCACCAACAAATTTCTCTGAGTCACACAACCTTTTATGGTTTCTAAGTGTTTCCTGGGTTCTTTGAAGGAGACTTTTTCTTCTCACTGGACTGCATCAGATTAAAATTGTGCTCCTTGTGCTGCCTCAGCTAAGCCAGAAATGACTGAAGAGCGGTCAGAGAGCACTAATCCTTCACTCCCTGCCACTGAACTGCTCACAGAACACAGCATGTGGCCTCCTCATGCTGCCTAACAACATTGAAGAAAATCCAGGCAGATGATCCAGGGGATTCTGGTGCTGATGAACAGATACATAGGTTAAGTAGCAGGGATAAGGGAGACAAATTCAGGATCTACATTCAGAGTCAACTCAGTGGACTATATAGGGAACCAGAGTCTGGCAGCCCTGCAAGCACCCTAGATCTTAGACAAGGTCACTTATGCAAAATGACCAAACTAATTATACTGTATCTTCCATCCCCAGTAAAAGAGGGCTTTACCTTTCCGTTCTTAAATAAAAGGGTTTTGCAGAGAGTCAGTCTTTCCTGCTTTGTAGAGTCAGTATGAAATTCTAGCTAAATGAAAAGTTGAGGGAAAAAACCACCAAACACTTTGAATTTTTTTTGGTCTTTCTGTCGATCTCATTTGGTCTTGACTTTTTGCCTGGTCATTTTTTGGTGCCCAGTGGGAAGCAACGGGGAGGCTGATGCATCAGCTCTCACTATCAGCAAACTAAGAGGGGAAAAAAGGACCAATTTAATGGCACAAGGAGTCTAAAGTGATAGTGAAGGCAAAAGGTTCCTAATGCTGTTACCTGCTGTCAGAAATGGATCTTTAATGGCAGATAAAAGCTGATCATGTCCCTAAAGTAAAATAAACCAGGGGATGACAGCAAAAGATATTCATAGGGAATGAAAGGAAAGTGCTTTGCTTTGGAATGAGGCCGTAAGGAAAAGTGCAGCTAAGGATAATTCATTTTACAATCTACCCAAGGCTCTATTAGTCCTGTTGCAATTTTGCAGAATAATAGAACTAAATGTTCTTTCCTGAAGCTGTGAGTTCAGCTTCATTAAGTCTTTTTTTTTTTTTTTTGTATATTGGCATTTAGATAACAAGGAGATATATTCTTTTTATCACCCAGAATGGTCAGATATAGATATTAAAGTTGCCTGTTCTAATATCTGGAAGGATCAGCTAAGCTCAGGGGTGTAGTGCATGTTTCTTTAGAAATAGTCCACTGCTTTTCTAGGAATTATGTCAAATAACTCCAATAAATCCAGATGATCATAGTTGGAAATTGGCCTGATCCAAAGCCCACTTGGATGGGGAGACTCCCCACTCCCCCTGACATCACCATTGCTGCCATCCCTTGGGTGTGGAGCAAGCCCCAGGAGATCCCAGAATGGCATCATACTTGCATTTGAATCTTACTGCACCATGTATTCATAGTGGTTAATTAGAGTTGACATTCACTGTGAATGTCTCAGATTTCAGTTGAGTTCTAAATCTATATCTAAATACAGCTTCTCAAATACAAATTTTATTAAGAAAAAATGTTTAAAAGTAATTTTGTAACAAGCTGTAGTGCATCTCATTCAGTTCCTGTATCTATAAAAATTTCAGCTTAGTTTTAAACTCTTGTCAGCATATAAAAAGAAGTAAAGCCACATTAAAAGTTTCAACATTATTTTGACTAATCAGGTTACTTAAAAACCAGTGAAGCTTAGTCCCACTTTTTAACAAGTGTTTAGGTGAGATGAAATGGTGATCAACTTGAGAATAGTTTTAAAATGACTTGCATGTTCATGAATACTAAACAAATTAGGTGTTGTGGGAAACACATTGCCACAACAGTTGGAAAATCAACAGGAGAAAATTAAACTTGATTCATAATTCTAACTTTGATTCCATAAAGCATGGAAACACATGCTTAAAGCTAAGCGTGTTATAGCATATACCTTCCTTCTGGCATGGAGCTGGTGCAGTGAAGTCAGTTTCTAAATGAAGAACAAGAGGAGTAAAAAGTCCTCCCTCTTAGAAATTTCTGTTGAGCCAGAGGAACTATACAAGGGTAAAGAATCAATTAGAGCATGAAAAGTACACTTGTAAGGAAAGATGTGCGAATAAAAACTGCAAAGAAGCAGATACTACTTCTTTATTAGAAATTTCAGCCATATTCTTGTCGCTAAAGAAGTGAAGATTATCAAGGGTGGGTCAAGGCCTTAGTCAGAAGTATGCATGACAAAAAATGATTAGAAAGCAGTTACTATCAAACAGATGTTTTCAGCTAGATAGATCTGAGGAATTTTTTCCTAAGATACTTAAATCCCCCCAAACATCTCTCTAAATGAATCACAAAATACAGCTGAAGCGAAATGGCTTCAGATGGACTACCATATAATACGTTTAGGAAAAAAAAAAAAAAAAAAAGAAAAAGAATGAGAGAGCTGAAAATCCCAGATCTATGTCTTTTTGCACTGAATGCAGGTTCAATTCCCAGGGCAAATATCTGAAAAACAATGGAAAAAATATTCCAACTAGCTGTAAGCATCACAAATGAAACAGAGATGTTAGGTAAACAGAGAAATGAGAACATGAACTTTTCAAGAACAATTTACTCAGAACAGTCTCATTCATCTTCCCCCCCCACTCCCACCCCACCCCAAGATAGAGGAGAGCAGGTTTAAATTAGGTGCTAGAAAGAAATTCTTCCCTGTGAGGGTGGTGAGGCCCTGGCACAGGTTGCCCAGAGAAGCTGTGGATGCTCCATTCTGGCAGAGCTGCAAACAGACCCAGAGCTCGGCTCCCCGGGCTCCTGAGCCCCCAAAGCAACCCTCAGACTCACAAACAGTGACCCACCCATCCCTCCCAGCACAGCCCAACCCCACAGCTCTGTCATCCCAAATTCACTCAGGCATTCACCCCTTCTTCTCTACTGTTTCCCAGCAGACACGTGTAGGACCATACTGGAAGGGGAAAAATGCCATTTCCCAGGGAGTTAATCCCAACAGCCAGGGGAAACGTATCCCTCTCACTTACCTCACAACCAGCCCACACGTGCCTGGAAATTCAATGGGAAGGGGCTGTGTGCAAAAAAATACTAAAAACTCATGCTTCTCATTTTTCTATTTTTGAAAAATAATCCTAATTTATATATGTTGATTTTAAAATACAACCATGTATCAACTGTATTACATATAGGATCTCAGAGTATAAGAGGTTCTGACTAGATACATAGGGTTGGAAAATACAAATATAGTTTTTACATGTAGAAATTATACAATAAAGGGCTTGAAAGTGTGAGGAAAATACAATCGATATGATGGAAACAGAAATGGCTCTGTGTATTCAGACATTATTTCCTGTCTCCCCTCAGTGTGACAGGGCTAATCTGAGACCTTGGCTGGCACTTAAATCACTGGTGCCACACATGTTGATGAACAGGGGGCACTGCAGCTGTGCTTCAGAAGGAAGGCCTGGCTCTGCCTCCTCTAGGGCATCTGCACCCCCCTCCCCTCCCGTGCAGGGCAGCCCCAGGTGTGGCCAGTGAGGGTAACGAGGGGCTGGGGCAGCCCCAGGTGTGGCCAGTGAGGGTAACGAGGTGCTGGGGCAGCCCCAGGTGTGGCCAGTGAGGGTAACGAGGAGCAGGCTGCTTTTAGGTGGTTATCTGGCGGGCACATTTTGTAGGGAGTTTTTGCAGGGAAGCAGTTGTTCCTCGGAGAGCATCTCAAGCAGGGATATTGAGGGCATCTCATAGGACCTGGAGGAAGGCTCTGGGTGTACTTGGAGATGGATGATTGCTCAAAGAAGGTACTGAGGGATGAGCCTTGTGCCAGGAGGCAGTGCGGGAGAGGAGAGCAGTGCACCTGACCAGGTAAGGGACTGTGGGGGCAGAGGGAAGATGCAGCTGGGACTGGAGGAAGAGCTTGGAGGTTTCTTTTATTGATATGAATGTGTAAAGCAGGCAGTGAGGTGGAATATAAGCACTGCAGAGACTTGGGCAGGTGAGCCAGCACTCAGGGGAGGTGGTCACTTTGCTCAGTACCTCAAGTTGGAATCGCCTCTCTCAGGAACTGTTAAGAGGAGTTTCCAGTTTGGGGCTGGGCTCCAAAGAAAGGCACCTGATACTGCTTCTTTTGGTAAAGTCCTAAGTATGGGAGGCTGAAAGGAGCTCATTGCTGTAACCAGCCAGTAATTCTTTCTGATATTTGAGTTACTAAAACCCATGAGTTTTGTTTCCCGTGTGCCCAAAACCTGAGAGTATTTGTTAATCTCACTTGCTAAACTGTGCATTCCTTGAGCAAGCCTTGCCTCTTTTGCTTTTCCTGGAGGGTTGATGTGTCTTGCCTTGGAAGCAAGAGCATGTCCTGATGTCTGGGGCTTTTGACTTTTTTTCCCCTGCCTGCTTATCTTGTGGTGAGTCACTTGGACTGGGACATGCCCCATTTGAGCCCTACCTGGTGCCTTTTGTGGTTATTGCCAACACTGGGGGAAGGGGACATCTTGCCATAATTGTTGGCCCTTTTCCTCCTCTGTCCAAAAGGATGTGTTTTAGGAAGTGTGATGTTGCCTGGTGCCACTTGCAGAGGTTGCTGGATGCCACACCTCCCCTTTCTTTTCCTTTTTCTTTGATGGTTGTAATTGTCAGCTGGATAATTTCAGAAGAGCTGCTAAGTTCCTTGCCCGTGTAGATGTCCTGGTAATACCACAGAGGGAAATGCTTGAACCAGTAGCCAATAATTTGGCTACAAGTGGAATATTTGAAGGAAGAACAACAGTAAGGGGAACCAAATAGCAAGGATCCAAGAATTTGTCTGTTTTGAACACATCTCAGTTTTATTGTCACCTGTTCTTTGGTACAGTGTTCCCAGTGGATGGTTTTTGGAAACAGGTTCTGGGGCAATTCAGGGTTGGTTGTGTGTGACCAAAAGTCCCCTCTGTGCGTGTCTCCTGCTGCGTGAATCCCCTCGGTGGGGCCGTGGCTGTGCCACAGCACTCAGACCTGAGGGGTGGGCTGGGGGTGCTCGACAGCTCCCCATCAGAATGGTGGGGTGGGGGTGCCCATGGGTAGGGTTACACTGTGGTTCAGGAGCTTTTTGTGGTTTTGCTGTTGGAAGATGGAGTAGGGTCTGTGCCTGTTAAATTCAGGGACAGCCAAGAGCTGGGAAGAACCCTGAGCTGGTTTGGTGGCACAAAAGCAGTTTAAAGAAAGACTTAAGCATTAGAGAAACAGCTAGGTAGAGTGGTTCCTTTTGTCACAAGGAGGCAGTTTACAGAGAGAGGGGTGTTGCTGTACTCTCTAACAAAAGGACTCAACTTGGGATGCAGAGGGTGAGGAAATCTTGGCTGTGCATAGGCTTGAGAAAAGGTGTTAGGTACCTGTGTGTGACATCTGCATGTATGTAGGAAAGGAGATCCGAGGATATTGAGCTGCCAGTGACTCAAAAAATGGTGTACTTGTCTGAAAAAGGCAAAAGGTCTGTCAGCCTCTGGCAGCACCTGAGCCAAAGGTGATGCAAATTACTTTTTCCTACCCTCCGGTTGAAAATGTCACAACCCTCACAAGAGGTTTCGGAATGAACATTTTTCAGATGAGACAGAGGTAAGCAGGGTTGTTTTTTCTTTTTGTGGCAAAATGTAGAGATGGAATTAATATTTCGGGTGTAAAATTTCAGGTACACTGTAGGGAACAGTATGCATATTTTGAGTTAAATACCTGAGAGAGTCAGTAGATTCAACATCATAAATACGAAATCAAACTTTTGGTGCTGTCTTTCTGAAAGAGAATCAAGGTACTTTTCCATAAGAAGGAAATGATGTTGCCTCTGTTGCAATCTGCTGAAGTTGGTTGCAGAAAGAACTCAGCTGAGGGAAGATGTTTGGAGCTTTCCACTTGTTAACCACAGAAAGAGAGTTCTGAACTCTTGGCAAAAACTGCTTTGGTGTTTTGTGTTGTGTTTTTTTTTTTTTTGGTGAAGGTTGTCTTTGCAGAGAGAGAGATGCAGTTAATCGTCGTTCAAAAGAAGTAGCTTGGTGACTGGGCAGAACCGCTAATTGCTCGCTCTCTATGGTTCTCTGAAGAAGCCAGTTTCTTCTTGTGGAGAGGTGAGATTCTTTTGTCTTCTGCCTTTGTCCTGGCAGAAAGGGAGGATAAAGCCGTCGCACCTCACACTTTCAGCCTCGAGCTGAGGGAAGGTGGATGTTTTACTTGTTACCACCTCACCAGATTTTGGGGGGGAGAATTTTGCAGGGTGGAGCCAGGCCCCTCTGCATGCCCTTCATGAGGGGAAGGGAAATTCCCTGGTCCAGTGATCTAGGCCTTGTTAGTCTGCTAAAGTGAAGCCTGGATAAATGGAGACTGAATTCCCCTTTGTTGTTACTATCTACGATTCAAACCAAGAATGTTTTGAGTTTTCCTCCATAATCTGGGATGCATGGCTGGATGAGAGATGAAGAGCCAGCCACTCTAATAAAGCAAAAAGCCAATTCCTGTATGTACCTGCAGTTGGAACCCAGAGACAGAAGTTAGCTGCAACAAAGTAAAACACCGTAAAATGAGTGCATCACATTTTTGTGTTTTAGTTTCTCTGTAATGTGTTTCTTTTCTAGTTTATATTTGGATTCTTTTGCATCACCAAAGAACTACTTGCAGTTCTATGTCTGTACAGCTTTGGCCCAGGGCACAATTTTTATTACACCCTAATTTTAACTAAGATTATTTGGGAAGTTGGAGGGTTGGAGAACTTCTCAGTGTTTTTCTTGTTTTCTGTGTTCTGCTTGTGCCTGGTCTGGGAAGGCTGTCTGTCCAACATGGGGGGTGTGACAGTGTTCCCAAGCTG
>JAWWTY010000001.1:12812451-12849685 GCA_035222235.1 Margarornis squamiger
ATTCATGGCATCCTTTGTTAAAACCTGTTTTACCAGGACCAAGGCATTGGCTTCAAGCCTTTGGAAGGAATTCTGAGTTTTAAAACTATAACACTGGACAATGACAAAAGAATTGAAAAAAACAGACAAAAAAACCCCTTACTTGGCATCATCAGATTTCAGCTAGCATTAATTTTTTTCTCCATGATACTACAGATAAACACAAGGGTATTGGATCAGGCATAAGAAACATTAAACATTTAAAAAATGTGCAAGAGCGAAGAGAAAATAAAAAAGCATATTCCTTCCCCCTAGTACAGTAACTAAATATGTGCATTGGGAATGAGCCGTGATTTGATGTGACTCCTGTAAAAGGTCAATCATATCTTCACATTGCAGTCAGGTTTTCAGTGTGACAAGACCCTGGACTTTGTTTAAATATTTTTATTCACAGAAAGTTTTCTCCACTTTTGTTTCCATTAAAATTCAAGATGATTTCCTGAAATAAATATGATCCTTTTGTGTTTGTTTGTTGTTTGTTTTTTTTTTTTTTTTTGACTAACGCTGTTTTTGTTAGTTTATGTTCCTGACTGACCTTGCTCTCTACATAACTTAAACCTTACATTGCATTAGGTTGCATTCAGAACCAACCTGTGTACACTGCCAGTTCTCTTTTTCCAGGACCTGGGCTATTGAAACACCTCATGACTGCATAATTCTGCTTGTTGGCTCAGTTCCAGCTTCAGTTTTGACCTAACACACAAATGATTCTAAGACCTGGTGGATGCTCCAGTCAAAGCCACAGCAACATGCTGCCCAGACACAATGGATGGGAAGGGATAGAGGTCACTATGCAGCTGTTATCACCAGCATCTTTCCCTCTCCTGAAGATATCACCTCCTGCATTCCTGCACAGTAATTGTCTGGAAGTTTCTTCAGAAATCCAGTAACTAATGAATGTGGTATAGACCAGACTTACAAGATGGGAGGTGTAAATACATCAGCTTAGCCTCAAGCTGTACCAGTGGGAATTCAGAGGGGACATCAGGAAGGAGTTTCTTCACCTGAGGGATTGTTAAACATTTCAGTGGGCTGCCCAGGGGAGGTGGTGGAGTCACCATCCCTGGAGGTGTTCAGGATATGACTGGATGTGGCATTTACTGCCATGGTCTGGTAGATAAGGTGGTGATTGGTCACAGGTTGAACTCAGTGATCTCAGAGGTCTTTTGCAACCTAAATGATTTCTGTGATTCTGTGAAAAAGACTTTTGAAGCAGATCCAACAGCAGCTGGACTGCCGAGGCTTTTGTGCTTCCCAGAGCGATAGAGGGAAGGAAGATGAGAAATGAGCAGTCTCACCATTGTCTAGGGAACCATTTTACTCATAGACATGCGAGTCTGAACAAAGGGAATTGAAGCACTATTTGTCTTGTTTGGTTTTCTTTTTTGCTAATGAGTTCATAAAATAAAGCTTAATTTACAGAGACAATTATTCTGTAAATTTGAGATATTCAAATGAACTGTGACAATAATGGTCTGTAACAGAGGACCTCACACTCCTTTGCATTGTGTTTAGAACAAATAATAATACTGTGAATGTTAATATTAACTTCTTTATTAGTTATCATTACTAGCAAGAGCCATGGGGTCAGTAAAGTTGTTAATGATTGCTGCATTCATAGACCAGGTGGAAAAGCAAGATAAGGAGCCCTTGGAACAGCTTCATCCAGGCTGGTATTGCAAAAATTTGAGCAAAGGTTGTCATATCATGTTATAAAAGTCTGAGATGGTTCCCAAGCAACCTGTTAAACATCCTTACAATGCACCATGCTCTGTACTGCCTGTAAAGTAAATAAATCTGTCCTTGGCCTAGTGGGCATTTTTCTTTTCATTTTTCCTGCTCATTTACTGAGCCTCAAACCCTGTGAATAAAGATAGCAATTCCTTGCATCCTGAGACCATCCCTTAGCAGTCCTTGCCCTTATTTCAGAAATTGATTATTATTCAATGGGCTCATCTCCCCTGTCAGGTTTGGGAAGGTCAGTTTTGAAGATTAACTCTCAAATGAGACCTTCCAAAAGTCATCAGTTTCTCTGTTCCATAATGCTGTGAGCTGTCCTGAAAAAGAAGTCTGAGCAAATCATACCTCCTCCACCACTCACAGTCTATTTCCAGTCAAGACCAGCAGCTCAGAGTGAATGATATTTTTAGGCTGGGCCTGAGATATGTACTTTAGATATCTTAGCCAAGAATTTGGGAAGTGAACAAATTAAAAAATGTTACTGGAGCTCCTCCTGCACCCTCCCCCAGTACACAGGTTATTAATGGGATTTCAGAAATGAGCATGACCTCTCATCATATCAATATTTGATCAGGCAATGAATGCAGCTTGCTTAGAAACTCAAAGCTGGCAGAATTTTCAGTGTTTATGTTCTGTAGGTTAAAACAATAGCAAACCATTTCAGTGTGTATGGGTGACACAGTAGAAGGTATGCTATTCTCTTAGCCCCTATATCATCTTCATATGGAACCTAATCATAGAATCACAGAGCGTTCTGGATTGGAAGGGACTTTACAGACCATCTATTTTGAACCCCACTGATGTGCACAGACACATTTTTCACTAGACCAGGTTGCTCAGAGCTCCCTCCAACCAGGCCTTGAACACTTCCAGGGATGGGCATCCACAACTTATAGCACCTTCGATTTAAGTCTTGGATCTAAAACCAGTTCTATTTCTCTCTTTCAAACCTTTGTCTATGACCCTAGAAGAGTTACCTATTTCTGGCAGTCATTTTATCAGTGTTAGCTGTCATCTATATTACTACACTTTTCTGCATTTTTATTTATGGGCCAAGATCCCATTGCAGTAATAACGTGTTAATACAGAAAAAGAGCTCCACAGCTACAAAAAGCTCCAGGCCAAGTGTGATACTGGCAATAATGACAAACACAGGAAAACAAAGAGAAAATGAGACATTTTGGTTCGCTTAATACAGGTTGATGGCAACACACTAGGAACTTAATACTCCTAAACAAACAGATTTGTTTGCAGAGTTGGGTACCAAAGAATACATTTGCAGAGGGTATAGAGAGAAACACTCAGACATGAGGAGTTTCTAGTCTAGTGACCAAACACTATAGAGATTTTTTAAGGAAAAATAAAAAGCTGAAAAATATCTGAAATCCACACTTCAGAATTATTCGCCATTTTCAGTAGTGAACTTTTTAGAGATTAATAGAGTAAACAAAGAACTCCCATTATACCAGAACTTACTCTCCATGAGAAATGAAGCAGGGAGAATAACCCTTGAAGTGATGCATTCTTTGAGCACTGACCTGTTAAATGGTAACTAGCAGTTACAGAAATAGCATTAATTTCTGGGTAATACTTTTCAGGGAAGATTTTCTCAACTACTACTCTGTACAATAAGATTATGAGTCTAATAGGGTTTTCTTGTTCATTCTTTCCTCATCATCTTTGATGATAATAAATCAATCTGAAAATACATTTCCTGCAGTTTCAGCTAGGAATCAGACCCTCTGGATAATATATTCTTCTATCAGTTCTAATATCTGTGTTTCTACATGCATGTAGAGTTGCACTTAAGTAATCCCATCCCATTCCATCTTACTTTCAGCTGAGAGAACAGGATGGTAATTAATCATGGAAGGTTAATTCTGCAAGCTGTACTGGGCATCTGAAGTGCTTATTGTTCTTTAGCTTCTCTGGCACAGCTTTGCCAAAACTATTCTAATCAAATCAGTCCCACTCCCTTCCCCAAACAGAATGATAACTGTATCAAAATCACTTCTGCTTTGGAAACTTTTGGAACATATTTTGTAGCCTGGAAATAAAATTCAATGTGCTTGACCTAACTACACAAAAAGCATAACAGTGTGGGAAAAATTTGGACAGTAGGGAGGTAATTACACTTACTGTGTTAGGAATTGTACAAGTACATTCAAGGTCAAAGAGATTAAGAAATTCAGAGAGGTTTGACTTGAGGTTATTCATCATTTTTTCATATATACTTCTTCAGAGCAGCACAGCCTTGTGGTTAGCAGGAACAGAAAAGGTAGTAAAACAGACAAATTGCACAGATGGGAGGAAAGAAAGTGTGCTGGAGTGAGTTGGCAAATCATAACAGGCACAGAAAACAGTAATGGGAGATAGAAAATAGGAAAAGGAAAAGACAAGAAAAATTTTTTTGTGAAAATAAGGAGACCTTGAGCAGCTGTCCACCTCTTATTTCATTGCAAATAATGGCAGAAGGCTCACAAAAATTTCAGGCCAACAATTCCATAACTGTGATACAAATACCATTGATGGTACAGGACTGCTAAAGATCATTTATGTTCCCCACCAAAGCCTGATTTTGTCATGGTGGCTACCAACACTGAACTAAAGGTAACATGAAGCTGCACTTCAGTGCTTTTTCATGTTGAAAATAATGTAATTTTAAGTATCTTCTGTATGTGGGCTCACACTATGAAAGTATTCAAGGAGAAAACAACTCACAGGTATTTTGAAAGATGTGACAGAGGATTTACAATATTTCCTACACAGTTACTTTTTAATAAATATATTCCATTCTGGTTGCAGATTTTCCTCTACTTGAAAGGTATTTTTTTCCTCCTACATTTAAGAAAAAAACAAAAAACAAACAAACAAAAAAACCAAACAAACAAAAAAAATCATCCTTTCTTTTATTCTCATTATAGTTTATAAAGGCAATATTACACTCAATAACAGAACATACATTAAGAAATTACTGTTTTCTATTTAAGCAGTTACCTCAGAGAATATCACCTTAGTTTGGGAAATTATCTTTATATGCTTTCATCTTAGCTAGATAACCCAGACCTGCACAAATTCATGGTTTTAATATCCAACGAACCCTCTTTGGACAAAAAGATATTTGTTCTAGTGATTTTAACAAATATAGAAGCAGCATCAATACCACAGGACAGTACGAAATAAAATATACCTTAGTTAATTTATTTTGGTGGGAGAACAAACTCTAGTATATTTGTACCATTAATTTTTTATAAATTGTTAGAAGTCAATTATCAAGCATGTCAAATCTAAATAATGTATTTTAATGTCAGCCAATTGCAGCAGAAAGGGAAAGATTAGCCAAGAGAAAGGTTTTTCTATTTGAATACATTGTAAGTGATATCAAAACTAAATTGCTGACTTTGTTTTAACTATTTTTTTTCAACAAAAGTATCAAAATATTGTGGCATAAAAATATGAATTTCATCCTGTGGATGGCACTCCTGGACTGTCAAAAAACTAGTGACTTTTGAGAACTATGCCTTTGATGAAAGTCTAAAAGGAAAATTCATATTTGTTTGTTCAATACTCACAATATTCAGAAGGCAAGACTTAAATAGCCAAGATACTCATAAAATGACTGCAAATGCTCTGTATTAAGTGCATGTAAACAGTTTTTATAACCTCAGCACCCCAGTCAAACAGTCACAGGTAAGTTCAACAAGTACAGTATTTCATCTGATAAATCAGAAACTAAATCTGCTAGGTAAGCAGCAGCAACATATTATTACAATCCCAGAATGGCTTATGTTGTATATGATTAAAGCAAGAGCCCTGCATCCAGCTTCACTTCTAGAAGAAAAAAAAGGAGTGCCTTGTTCTAGTAGAGGATGATGGTTTGACCATATCTCTTGCTCTCCCTTGCTGGACATTGTGAGACAATTCTGTCAGTCTCTTGGGTGGTGAGGATGATGATGAAAAAAAGTTTTGGGGTGAATGTGCAGTGATGCATCTCTTTTGATGGAGAAGGGAGAGACAGGGAATACAAAAGAGAATACATGCGAGTGTCCCGATATTTGCCCTTTTGCCCAGCCTAGAATAAAATTTCCTTTTCCTTGGGGCTGGCCAGGTTGCCTTGCCTTTTGTTAGATGCTGAAAATGTAGCACTTAATGCCAAGCGAAATGAAGAAATGTAAATAAATGTAAATACACAATGAATTTGTGAGAGAGTAAATATAAAGGTTACAAAGAGAAAGCCATTTGAACAGAACTGTTTGATATTGACAAGAAAGCAAGCAGTGGTGATTTCATCCCTGCCTGAATCCCTCGGGACCCTCAGAGTAAGAAGCACAGAAAACACTGGCCACCAAGAAAAATTCAATATATACTTCATGCAAACATATTTCTCAAGCCTCCTGTGCTTGTAAACTCCTTTCAAAACATGGCTAGAATGAAAAGAAACCACATTTGAAGAACCACATTTGAAGTTCTTCACACAAGTCCTCTTCCCTTTCCCTTTTTTCTAACATAGGTGACATCCTGTTAAACTGGTACTGGGTATTACTGTTGTTGTTACATCCATTCAGGGCAGGCAAAAATATGTTTTTGTGTCTTGTTAACAAGTTTTCCTGTGGAAAGGATGTAACATTCAGGGGTTACATCTCCCCAGCTCAATCCAACTGCTGTGACAAACGGCATCATTTACAGGACAGTAAATAATACACACTTGTAGCTCTTTGCTGCATATAAGTGATAAATTTAATGCCCAAAATAGAGACATTCTGTGATCTATATAAGCAACCTGTAAATCAAGATAATAAGTAGCCAAATAAAATTGTTCGTCCTTTGGTGAGAAATATGTTGAGAATAAACAAGGCAGAGAAATTAATAAGTGTCATCTCTGTAAGGAATGGTATAAAACAATTTTATAATCAAGAATTCAAGGTCATGCTGGAAGTCATTGATCAAGAATTACATTTTTTTGAGAGCACTATGAATGCCTATGCTAAACTTCTTTGCTGCAAAAATCAAATGGTCTTCTTGCTATAAGAGATCAAACTCCAAGTAGATGATACTCCAGGGAAATCCATGTTCAGATTCATGGCTAGTACCAGCCAAATGTACATACTAACAACTGTTTACTTGCTTTAAATAAGCATCAGTTTGTAAGAATGATCAGATTCTTTAATTAATCTTTAATTAATAATCAGATTCTACCTTGTTTAGGTATAACAGTATTTCCTCCAAATTAGGAGATGTGGCTGAGTTAAGATACCTGTGCCATGGTGCATGTTCATACTCCAAATAAAACTTAACTTTAAATGGTTATTAGGTCTCACATCTTCAAGAAAATGTATTTTTTACTCTTAGAAACTCAAGTCAAGTGTGCTGAAGAAGAGATCTCAAAAGGCAAGAACTTTGTGAAGAATGGAAAGCAACATCATCTTTAAGATATTTTTTCTTCACAGCTAGCCTAGCAACCAATTTAAATACATATAGCTCAGCCAGAATTGCTTTACTTAAACCCAAAACTCCATTTCACAAGACATTAATGACATCATATATCAGTTTCTCTCAATACCTCTGAGAAATTTTCAGCATGCTTCCACATCACTGCCTGCTTCAAACAGATCTTTACTAAAGTATTCACGGCACCCTCAAGCGTGTACCAGAAATATGATTTCCTTGCAAGAAATATTTACCAAACCCTGTTCACTTCAACGCCTCAGCCTACTGTCACTCATTTCAGACCACAAGATTCAACACTTGTCCTTTGAACGTATGATTCTGAATATATTTTTGAATGTCAGACTCCCATTTTGAGCATAGCGCTCACCAGTGCAAGGGGCCAAAACCAAACTGACGTACATAATTTTTTCTAGGGCAGATCTTCAGAGAACTTGGCTGTCACTCTGCAGAAGCTACAAGGTGCCACTGGCACAAATGGCAGCTGCATCCATGTGTGAATGTTCTGTTCAACAGTATCTGCTCAACAAACACTATCACACATTTCAAGTACACTGTTTACAAGATACTAGACTCTGGGCGAGTCTGAGCTATTTCAACATAATAAACCATCTGAAAAGATAGTACAAAGCACTGTACACCTTTTTCTTGATCAGGTCTGCCCATTCTTAAACATCAGCACCCTCAGGGGTAATGAAACTCTCTTGTCACTATTTCTTACATAGCATGAAAACAACACATAGCAGTCCTCATGCTATGAGGTGCTCCCTCTGTCAAGGCTGAAGTGAGGGCAGTCCAGTACTTTTTTGCTTTCTCAAGACTGACAGAAGCAGCTGCCTTTGTCAGGCTTATTGTCCATAACCCACAGGTATAACACGCAACTCATACCAAGAAAAAGATGGGTCCAGTCAATGCCCTTATTTAATGCACACACACGATAAGGATATTTCTCAGGAAAAGAAACTCTTTGAGGTAAAAAATATCACTAATCATTACTGGGAACACAGAGCTCCTATTTGCCAGCTTTTGCTTAGAAAAACCCTGCTCTCACTTCGAAGATGACTTAACAGATGTGTTCTTCACAGCATGAGCAGTCCAGCACCTGAACAAAGAAAACAGATCCACAGAAACTGGAGATTATCTCTTATTGAGAAAGGAATAAAATAGTACATACAGCTAACAGAGCAAGGAACATGGCATTAGAGAACAGCCAGGAGTATGATATCCAGCAGCACGTTCTGAGTTTCAAGAGAGAGAGGGAGTTTACTTCTGTGTGATAAACTGTAAATATCTTAATCCATTAAAGGTTTGAGGCTGTTTGAGAGGGAGCACCAAATAGGTCTGTGATACATCACAGCAGTAATGGAAGTTACTGAGACATTTATGGAACTGTATGAAAAGCAAGTGCTTAGTCTTTTACCAGGGAGGCAACAACAATTTCACGGAATAGCCTGGGCCACACAAATTTAGAGGAGAAAGCTAATGACTTTCAAAAATGAATGTGTTTCCTCAGCAAACACTGTCACCACTTTTAATCACATCAAGCTGTGCTGACTGTTAGTGGCATGACAAACCAGCATTCTGTGATACCCACATGGCCAGGGAATTTTTCCTGATGCTATCTGAGAACATCAAGCTGTCAGAGCAGAATGGTGGTGCTATGCTGATGAACTCCATTTCTCTTAAACTGACTAACATTACTTGCTGCCCACACCTTCATATGTTTTAAGCATTCAGATATAGCAGTGAATTACCATGCTAAATCTTCCTAAAAATCAAGATTTTTCCTCCTTTGTTGTTTCATCCATTTGAAGTGGATTTCTTTCCTTGATCATTTTGCTATGTTTTGAGCAACTATTCCTAGTTCTATTCTTAGTGTAGGCCTTCCCCCTATTGATTAAATTGAGATTAGTTACAAAGTCAGCGAGTGTGGCCTAAATCTGGTGGCTTTGTACTTTATTCTGATGCTGCTTTTCTAACTGCTCCTGGATGGAAACCTATTTTTGTATCAGATGTCTTCTGAATTTTGAATGGCACAAATAATTCAAAGAGAAAGGTGGATAAAGAATTTCCACACTTGAAATTAGTTTTGGGATTAGAGAATGGGGTTCATCCTATTCTATACACTACTATAGTCCTACACTCACAGTGCAGAAATTCTGCATTCTCAATTAAACCTGATGGTTGGATCCTAAAAGAAAACCACAGGAGATTTTCAGAGAGCATAGGAAACTGTGAACACTGCTGTGTGGGTTTGTGATAGAGAAAAAAGAAGATAAATGAAAGTGACTAATAAAATGGGACCTTTTTAATATATGCTATTTTATTGTGTTTGGTAGTTATTGAAAAGGAGGTCCATAGCTAACCAGAGAAAAGTCTGGACCTGTAAGGATAGAGGAAAATAAAGGCCAGCTTACAACTCTGATTCTGAGGTAAATGCCCACCTTAAGCAGCAATTCCTTAGTGGTGTGGATGTTATGTGCTGGAAGAAAAGTGGGATATTTTACTTCAGAGTTTCCAGGGAAGCAGTGGAAGCTGAATTAGTGATGCTGTATAGGCTGTCAGCCCTCAGCAATGTTGGTATTATAAGAGCCGAATTAACAGAAATTATTAGCAAAACTGCATTAGACAGAACAGGTTGCTGAGCACATGATCAGAGAACAGGCAGCAAGGGACAATTTTTGGAGTAGGGAATGACTAACCAAACATGACAGAAGTGTGAGAAGGAAGGAATGGGTGACAGAGGAGAAACAGCTCACAGCATGGGATCAGCTGCTGCTTAGATAAGGGCTTGCTACCAGGCAGCACCTTGAGAAGATCAGACTAGGAATGAGGTAACTTCATGTGAGAAAGAAAGCAACCAACTGATGTAGCAGTTGCCTCATAATCTCATTAGAGAAGTGGACTGTGACACAGTTACAGCTACAGCACATAAGACAGTGACATCATCTTATCACTCTCCAGTGTTTTTTTCTTTTCCTCTATTTGAGAAAACAGAGGAAGTTAAGCCACTGATTGGTATTAGTAAGCAGATCAGTGAACCAAAAAAGTGTAATTAAATTTTCCTGAAGTTTCAACATGTGACCTGAGCTACCATTTTGTTAACTATGACTTAACACAGAATCCTTGTCTCATTTTCTATCAGTCCTGACATGTTAAGCTTGCTTACAGATGACAAGCGAGTGTTTAGGATGTGAGTTAAAAATGTGATATTTTTAGGGAAAGTTTAAACTATGGTAAATATTCTCTAGCATTGTAAGAACAGAAATTTCATAAGATCTAGAACAAAACAGAGCAGTTGCACCCAGTCTTTCCACTGTACAGATTACTTAGTCTTTAGGATCTGAAATATACATCTTATGGCCTGGTTAACCCATAGGAATTAAACTATACTGTACAAGCCACAGCAAGGCCATGTTCTCTCTGAAACCAACTGGCTTAGGGCACATATGCTACAAACTTCCCATAGAAAGAGGACAGCTAGGAGTAGGCTGTGGCTAACAGAACAATTCAGTCTGCTCTTGGTCACCTTTCTTCCTTTAGACATATCAGGAAATGATGAGCGGAGGGATGGATGAACTCTTTTAGTGATAGCAGCTGGTGCTTAGTTGTCATCCTTCCAAAGGGCCCCATAGCCTCTCAGTTATACGACCAGGTGTTTGTTCTCAGCATGACAGAAGAGGGGCTGCCAAGCATCTAGAAAGGATAGGGATAGCAGCTGTGAGCAACTATCCTCTTTGGGGAAAAAATACCTATTAGCAGAGCATAAGGTGTCTTTGAAATAGAGAGAAAATGAGATCAATTGTCCTGATGACAGTCAGCCTGGGGAGAACACAGGCTAGGCACCCAAAAATGAAACAGGCAGACTCAAGACTCAAAGGAAGCTTTTCCCACTGCACTGTTCAGTGATTTTTACAGCCACTCACAAGCCTTTTCTGAAATATGTTACTGAAAAAAGGGAGAGAATCTAGACCTTTCTAGAAAATTCTACTTTTTTGCATAGAAATTGAGTCAAAAGTTTATGTAGAAGGTTGTTTACTACTTGTTACCCTACTTGGTTAATAATTATTTGTGCTTTCTAAGCACAGTCCAGGTTTCAGGAGTAACTATGAATATGTCTGGTATTCTGATACATAATTCCAAAGCTATGAAACTCTCCCCCTACCCATCACGTGGTTTTCCACTTTTCAGTGATCTTCAGTCTTCCACATGGAGAAACAGTTGACATGGCATCCCTTAATATGTTCTTATTCTGCTTGAATTGGGGTGGGTTTAAATTACTTGCTTTGACAATGTAATGCTGTTTACTCTCAACAGGAGTTAACACTCTTTAGTTAACATTTGGGATTTTATAAAGAAAGATTGCAGGTTGAGGATGCATCTATGCTTAAAACGTGACATTTTAATTTTATTGAGGAACAGATCATAAAAAATCCACCTTTAGTTGTTGCTATAATTTTAGCATTTCAGAACTTTAGTTCACATTATGTCAACCATGGCAAAGCAAAGTTCTTTGGCTTTGTTAAAGTTTACAGGACCAAATGCCACATTTTATAGACAAATTGGTGGACCTCTAAAATAGCACTAATCTTCTGTGGCTTCCACAGTGAATCCATGATGCACTCTGAAATAGCTTATCCAGAGAGGCTGCAAGCAATGAATTCTCTTTTCTTGGGTCTCTTAATCCCTTGCACTCCATGTGCTTACTTTTCCCAAAGTTAAAGATCAGCAATGTGGAATCAGTGTAGGATGACAATTGCTTCAGAGTCTAGAAGGATGCCATGAGAAATCAGAGAGGAGATAAGTCAGAAAGCAAAACATGCTCTAAACATGCTCTATCACTTCTGTGTGTGTTTCTGTTACCATCATGGGTGTCATTTCATGGGTTATCACACACAGGCATAAGGGAGATTTTCCCACAGATGCATTGTTGCTTGATGGTGGAAGAGAAATCTAAATCAAAGCTCCTGCCTTAAAACATGGAAGATCTACTTCTCTGACTGCTGTTATGATTGCTAGAGCCATGGAGTTCCCTCATGGCAGTGAATATCATGCAGTTATGTATGCAAAGATAAACAAGGAGAGCAAAACACAAACACAGAGCATTCAAACTAATGTCACTGCCATTAGTTTCAAATGCAGGATCAATCTGATTGACTATGAACTTAATATACTATAATAAATATTTTCGCACAATATCTTTGGGTTTTTCCCCTTTTTTAATGAGCAAAAATAATTTTGAAATTCTATTGAGTCTCAAAAGCATCAAAAGCATGTCCTTTTTTTATTGTATGAAAACTTTTCAATTGCCAGACCCTGACTCAGAGGTGCCATTCATTTGCACCAAGGAACACCATACTGCAGTGCTTTAGAACCACAGTGTGAAGCTGCTGATCATGTTTTGCCCTCCTGAACCTCCAGGAACACCTGGAAATACCCATTAGGGTATGCTGAATATAAACAGCACTGTATCTGTTCAACTGTTTGGCCAAGCAGGATAACACTCTCATGAGGAAACTGCTGAGCCATCAGAATTCTTTTTACATTTAGTTCAATTGTTTAACTAGCCTCAGAATCTCTTCAGGAAATGAAAATAACTGAGTGTGGACGGCTAAAGCAATGACATTTCAGCCAGAGCCTTGCATGCCCAGCAACAGCCACTGCACAATAATACAAAGTGAAACAGAAAAGGAGTCCAAAGTCTTATTTGAAGCATTTAAACCCAGGACATCACTAACAATGACTGTTAGTAGATGAAAGTCAGTTCAGGAAAAGATTTAAGTGCCAGACCGTAAAAATAGACCACTGTATTGTTTGTATTATCCATCTAAATATACAACAAGTTTAGCATCAGTTTCCAACAAACCACAGTGAGTCAGGCTCTCTTTTACCTAACTCTTGCACTTAGCTTACTTCTTATTCCTTTTATCCTTTTCTGCTCATTGAAGGGACAGGAGACAAAAAACCAAAAAACCAAACAAACAAAAAAAAAAAAAAAGGAAAAAGCTTGCCCCCAGTCACAAGTGGAAACAATGTAGCTGAACTTAATTATGTTTTAGCATCATGTTTTCTACTTTTATTCTTTGTTACTTAACTTAATCCCCAACAGTGCTGTAAGGACTGCCTTTAGAAATGCTTTGAAAGACACTGCCAATACAGCAGAAATGAGAAAGAAAGAAGGAAATCAGTTATCAAACCAGGAGATTATCCAGAAATCTGGAAACACTCTTTGATGTATATTCATTATGAGAAATGAAAAGAGGGCAGCACAACAATCATATCAAAATGGTCTCAAACAAACCCTGGAAGCTTTATGTTCAGATGGGAGCCAGAAAAATAAACCAGCTGCTCATTTTTTCTTCCTTTGCTAATTTGAGGAAGAGAATGGATTTTCTCTCAGGAGTACTCCATATGCAATTGGAGGCACTAACAGTGACACAAAATAGGCATAGAATTTGGCTCTGAACATAAGCTATCACTTCTTCCAGTGATTCTGGCTTTTGTTGCTATTTTGTTTGTTTTGGTTTTAGGAAAAAATGGAAATTTTCCCTGTTTTATGGTCAAACCCAGACTTACCCAGTTAAAACTGGAACAGCATTTTAATGTAAACTCAACCTAAGTGTCAAAAATCCAAGTCAAAGGAAAATCCCTACTGTATACCATTGTATTGAGCATGCAACTATCGACTGTGCCTGTTACTATAAAGGTCAAAACATGGGGAAGAGAACTGGAGTGTAGAAAGCAACTCAACAATGGAGGAAAAAATTGCTGTTCTTCAATTGCAATAGAGTTATCCTGACAGAATAATGTACTGAAAACTCATGGACATCACAGTTGTGGATAATTTTGAAGAGTTTAGCCCATCATTTACAAATTAATACCTTGGCAATTTCAGTCTAAAACTACCTCAGGACTGAGATCTGCTCAAAGTTGAAGTTTGTGTGTTCTTTTAAACACCTGAAAGTCTGATTTATTCCCTCTGTGAAGCAAAAAATGAAAACACAGGACTTGCAAATAAACAATTATTTTAAATTAAGACAGATATTCCCACAGTACTACAAAATAAATTAATAAATAAAAGAAAAATCCCACTCTACAAATACCTTGGTTTCATCTCTGTGTCTATAAAGACAGGCTTGATTTATTTCCATGGATACTACTTGGAAGTGATCATTTAATTACCACTAAAAATCTTCAGCAAAATAAACAGTGAGGTGGTAGTGACAAACAATTCATAATCCACCCTGTTTTCACCTAAATTGAAAACTGCATTCTTCTGAATTTAAACCTTGTCTCTCTTGGGGTTCACATCTGTTTGAGCTCATAAAGTATTTGCTCTTCTAATAGCTACATGATTGCACTGGATAGACATGCCTTTTTTCTATTAATCTATATTTAAACATTTGAAAGTAATGGCAGGGGCCTGACAAGTTAAGGGGATTAAGATTTAAAGCTAATAATCAGATAGAATTTTTATTCCAAGCTTTTTGCTGATTAATGAAAATGTCTGAAAATAAGTATATTTTTTAAACTTTCTCAGTAGAAACTATTCCCTCCAGAGCCATTCCAGCCTGTGAGATCAATAGATGCCATATCTTTGCACCTAATTACCTGTAAGAACTTTGCATCATGCATTTTAAGAATCCTTGTGATGGTGTAAAATACATATGTGCAAACAAAAGCTGAGGGGAAGTTTAACCAGCTCTTTGAAGCCTCTTCTGCACCTCCAAAATGTCTCATAAAGCTTGGAGGACTGGAAAGATCCTCCCCATCTTTTAACAGTTTCTCCAACTGGCAGGAGCCTCCCTCTTTAGTGTCTTTTGACTCTTCCCTACACCTTCATAGAGCAGCTTTTTTTGTTCTGGGTAACATCAGCTAGAGGAGGTAACACAGAATGGCCTGGGTTGGAAGGGACCTTGAAGATCATCTGGTTCCATCCTCCCTGTTGTGAGCAGGGACACCTTCCACTAGAACAGGTTGCTCAAAGCCCCATCCAACCTGGCCTTGAACACTTCCAGGGATGGGGCAGCCACAACTTCCTTGGGAAACCTGTTGCAGTGCCTCACCACCCTCAAAAGAAAGAATTTCTTCCTAATATCTAATCCAACCCTTCCCTCTGTCAGTCTGAAGCCATTCTCCCTTGTCCTATCACTGCATCTTGCAGGATCAGACCTTTTACACAGAGTGTGCAGTGTGTGCCAAGAGCCCTCACTGGATTTCTTCTTTCAGACAGATTTGAATGTATGTTGTATTGCTCACAAAAAAAAAAAAAAAAAAAAAAAAAAAAAAAAAAAAAAAAAAAAAAAAAAGTTGATTAATTTTGATTCTGCTTATGGATAATCCAGTTTTCACTTTTATTTACCTAACTTCCCATACCAAACAGGGGCTTTCCCTTATATCCCCCCACATTTCAGACATTCAGGCTGCTTACAATCTTCTACAAAGCTGAGTTTCAGTTTAAAAAGTTTCATTTTGATGGTTGAAAGAATTTAATCTGCTTGATGTTCATGCTTGCTCTTCATTCAAAAGGAAGGGTAGATCACTGTAGTAATCAATACAGCTTTCCTTGTGCAGGCAGATGCCCAGGAGAATGAAATCAGGGACATCTGAGACATAAATCTCTTGAGTTTTCTTTTTAACAAGCTGTTAATTTTTGGGGTGGGAGACAGGCAAAGGCTTACATTAGTCATAAGGGGAAATTAATGTGTTACTGTCTTTAATGCTGTGCAAGGTATTGCTAAGAAATTACTTGGAAGTTTCTTTATGCTCCCTTTAAGGCTTATGCCATAAGCATAGGGAAGAAAAAAAAGAGTCTTCCCTTTTGTCAGCAGATTTCTCGATGGGCTGGGAGGAAGCAAAACCAAGCAGAAACAGTAAAGCATAAACTTGCTATTTAGCTAACAAAAAAAGGCATCTAATGGGGCAGCATAGCTCTTTCATTATTTTTATTGGGCTAGGAGGTGCTTAGATTTTTTTCCTTTATTTATTTTCTCCACTTGTCTTTCAGAGTGCTAACTGCTGATGTGCTTCCACCCCCTTCAGCCTCGAGATAAAATATGCAATAACATGTTTGTAGCAGCAAGACAGAGGCTGCACAGTTCCCCAAATCTGCAGCATATGACTTAGACTGTGAAGCTGAAAGTGGAGGAATTCACCTACCCTAGTGGACAAACATATTTCTTGGGAGGACATATAACTTACTCGCCTGTGGCATCTCTCTAGACTTTGCTCCTGAGTAAGGGTTTTCCTGCTGAAAGCACTCTCCATTTTCATTTCTTTTCCCCAGGAGATCCTATGACTGCTTTACTACTTTCATCTACAATAGTAGTGCTGTCACTGTAGTGCCATATGAACCTCAGTATATTTGATCATAGGAGGCATTTATACCTAAGCTTTTATAACATGTTGCTCTAGGCTGTTTGCTTTCAAGCCTGTTTCTTCAGTTCTTGGGCTTTTAAGAAGTGTTGACACCATTTAAATAAAATGATTGCGCATATATGAACAAGACTCTTTACTGATCCAAACTATATTAGGCAACCAGTATCTGAAAGGGGCTTACAGAGAAGCTGGAGAGGGACTCCTTATCAGGAACTGTAGTGACAGAACAAGAGGGAATGGCTTCAAAGTGAGAGTAGGGTTAGATTAGATGTCAGGGAGAAATTCTTCCCTGTGAGGATGATGAGGCACTGGAACAGGTTGTCCAGAGAATTGTGGCTGCCCCATCCTGGAAGTGTTCAAGGCCAGGTTAGATGGGGCAATCTAGTCTAGTGAAAGGTATCCCTGCCCATGGCAGGGGAGTTGGAAGAAGATGACTTTTAAAGTCCATTCCAACCCAAACCGTTGTATATTTCTATGACCTCATAGTATCCCTACATCACATGACTCTCACCATGCAGATCATAGAATGGGTATGAGTTAAGGCATATGAACACTCCAACTCAGAACAATAAATAAATAATAAAAAATTGAAAATGAAAAGAAAGAATCTACCTCCATAGGACAGGAAAGGATCTATTCAACAGACAGATGCTGTAATATTTTCCGTAGATTTCAGACAGAAAGATGCATGCACAGTCCATGGAGCATGGAGCATCTTTATAATAAATCCAGTGGTTTTAGGCATGCTCCATGTGCAGCCCTGTATCTCTGCATGCACATTACAGAGACAACCAAAAACCTTCTAGTGATATCAAGATGAACTGCACAGCAACTGTCACACAGCTGGAAACCCTGAGCCACCACACTAAGTCTTTCCATACACATTTTTCTGTCAGAAGGTAATTTGGATGATATAGACAAATTGGAAGCCTGTGACACCTATAAATTATAAATAGGTCTGTAATTTATATTATTCACTAAATTAAAATACAAGCCTGCTAAAACAGCCTAAGAGATAATAGTGTGTAAGTTTCGTGTAAGCACTTTACCTAAGTGTGTGAGCAGCTCCTAAAGACACACAAAATAATGGGCATAGTTACATGTCAGAAATATCTAAACTGAAAACAAACAAACAAACAACCAATTTGTTAGAAAGAGGATGGGTTAAGCATAAGGGACTATAAAAAGGCCTAACTTACTCCCAAATACACCAGAAGAATGACTAACAATGCCAAAAAAGAAAATAAGCAGTAAAAATAGGAAAGGAGACACCACCTCTTTGGATGGGCAATAACAGAATAAAAGATGAGGAAGAAGTAAGGAAAATCAGAGAAAAAAGGAGAGAAACTTGCTTTCAACTTCACTTACTCAAACCTTACAACAAAAACAAATTAAAAACAAAACACAAATTTCATCTTATAATAAAAAAGTACATAAGGAATTTAAGATGCACCAAAATATATCTGTAGATTCAACTTGTCTGCTCAAGGATGGTGGGACATTTTGAAATTTCTTTTGATTAATTATATTTCTCAAGAATTCCCCAGCATTTTATTTGGGCTTTATATTCATTCCCTGCCATAACAGGTAGTAGCATCAACCCATATTATTCAAAATTTATATAACTTTAGAAATTAGAAAGAACTGTATATTGGAATAGGGAATGCAGAGATTTTCAAAGTAGCTGATAATATCCAGAAGGAAATAGAAGATACTGCATTCAGAGATGTTATCATCATTACTGTTTATTACTTTCAGTGCATCAGTGAGCAGGTTGTTCCAGTCACTGTTGAATCCCATGGGTACAATTCTGTTTCATGACAGACTATATTTAAACATTTCGCTTAGTGATATGGTCTTACTTTAACATAAATTCAGTGTTTGCTATACCAAACTAGACACAGGGTCTGCCTGGGGTGATACTGTAAAATTGGTCTCTAAATACATTGAACAGAAAATGAAGGAAATACAAACTCTGAGTGGGCCAAAATATTTTGTCCCTTGAAGGTAGTGAATGATTTATGCAAACCAATTTACTCTGTGTTGCAGGCATTAAGCAAAGCCAGCACTCATTAATGAGTTATCTGGAGAATGGGAGAACAAGCTAAAGGGGGAATCCTTTTAGTGCGGTCGGTGGTAAATTAGGTCTACCAGGACCACAATAAGAATGCACAGAGTAGTCAGTATTAGGTTAATTACCTTTGTTGACTTGAAAGGTAGAGATTTAACAATCGTTTTTGTATTTCCAGGCAGCTATCACATATTTAAAGGACAGGGTGCCTTTTCATTCCATTGGAAAAAGAAGAACCAAAAGGAAGTGTAATGTTGGTGCCTATATTATCAGGGCATTCTCATATTGAATATAAGGAACAGAATGGCAGGGGAAGTTCCATATGTAATCTTTCTTCATTTTAATTTGTGTTAGATTAGTAAAAGTAAATTCTTCCTAATGCTTGGAAATATTTTCGTTATCTTATCCCTCACACTGAAGACTTACAAGTTGGTTGGCCAAAAAAAAGTTAAGGACCAGTTTTCCCATATCAACCATCCCATTAAATTCATGATACGCATATGAATAAGACCCAAAGACCCAAGAGAAGATTTAAAAACATTCACTGTATAGTAATTCATTGCCTGGCTTAGACATTTGGTCAGTGGTGATGCCTTTATTTCATTTGAGCTTATTATGCATCTCTTACAGCATGAGCATAACCAAACAATCCTACGGTAGGAGTTTAAGTCAACAGGAGCCAATCCTCAGCTTTGAAATTTTATAATATAGCTTTTTTTCACTCCTGAGACCTTTAATTATGCTGCACAGCTGAGTCAGACCTGGCAGCCATCTTTTAGTTGAGCAGGGAATGTCTCAATCTGTCATGCCAAAGCCAGATGGCTACTTTTTGTGAGTGTTTTCCAGCTTGAAAAGGGAAAAGTCAGGACTCTGTGCCAATGATTCAGCACTTCAGATCCATGGGTTAGGGTCAGAATTGCATAAATGCACTAACAGGGGCCTGGGGAACAGACTGTGATTCCCACAGCTCATTTGTTACCTATAATTAAGGATATTCAGAGACGGTAATAGCTGGGGGATCATTAGGGTTAAAAAAAAAAATATAATAATCTAACAAGCAACAGATGACTGCCTGAAAATACACAAAGGTAGATTTTGTGTATTGTGTGGGCAATAATGTTGTTTACAATCACAGCACCACACATTTATTATGTGTCAATGCAATGTTATATAAAACGATAGCTTAAAATATTATCTTGCATTCAGTGTTTGCCACCACATCAATTGCTAAAATTATGTGTTTGCTTCAAGGTATTTTTTTTCCTTAAAACATCTGTGCATGTGTGATATCAGCAGTGACTTTGCTGCTGGTTCCAATCACCCTTGTATAAACTCTTGTAAAATATTTTCCCCACCCCCACAGAACCAAGAGTGAATTTTGCTGAAGCATTTAGTTGTCAGGAGTGAACAGAAAATATATTTGGCAAGCCACAGGAAAGGCTCAAACCCCTATGGAGCTGTATGGGAATTTATCTTAAGCAGTGCCCAAAATGGAATTCAGAAAAGCTGTTTAGTATGTCCAATCCCTCATTTAATCTACATGTGTTTGCACAATTATGGCTATAATAAAAAAATAATGATAAAATGAAATACTGTTGGTGGTTACTATGGACAGCTGGAGGTCAGAGAGTAAAAAGCTTTTAGAAGTTCTATTAAGAAGCAAAAATAAAAAAAAAAAAAAAAAAAAAAAAAAAAAAAAAATGCATAAATACTGCCAGGAAATAACTTATCACAGCCTCTACAGCATACTGACATTTTTGCAATGCCATTTCAGTTCAGGTCACTTCCTATTCTATGTGCCTTTTTTACTGTTTACATTTTTAAACTATAATCATTTATCGGATGTGATTTCAAGTGTAACTTTGGAGACACAGTGAAGAAAACATTGTGTTGAACTACTTTATCTGCAGCACCACATCCTACGCACCATGACAGAATCATAGTTGAAGCTATTGTGTGTATTTGCTTTGCAGGAGCATTAGCAGCTCTCGTGCTTTTGGCATAACCCAGGATACTGCAAAAATGGGAGCTTTCAGTTAAAAACAAGCACTTTCTAATGTGAACTCAGCTGAGAAGGATTAAAGATTTAGAAGCCAGAGGTTATGGAAAGAAACATTGCCCTTGACATTCCAATTTAACTGATATAAATTTTAAAGGCATTAAACAATGCTTTTTATGTTTTGTTTTTTTTCCACTATTTTTTTGCTCTCTTAAACCATCTCACAAGGTGCACCTCACCAGGTTCAATCCTGTACTATGTGGTAGCAGAGAAACCTCATTAGAGGAAATCACTTCAGGAGTTGTTCTTTGGAAGGGAAGACGTCTTTTGAATAACTTGAAAAAGATCAAACAGCAGGGAGAGCAGTTGTCTGGATGAACCGATAAAACCTTTTCCCTAGCTGCAAGAAAGATGCTGTAAAGTCACTCTGTCTTCAATCATTCAATCATTTGCCCTCATTTACTGCTAAAGTATCACAATCCAAAACAGAGAGAAATTTTAACAAGACTGGAGCTGGATCCTTGTTAATTAACTCCTACAGGTGAGAATTGAATCTGCAGAGAATAAAGGCTTTCTCAAGCCTTATCCAAAACTGTTTTTCTTTTAAGACATTTGTGCTTTCAGAGAACTGTTGTAGTTCTTTTCACTAATGGACACAAGCAGGTTTTGATTTTCTTCAGCACTGCAATACAAGGCTGTGTGGTACAGTGAGTAGGAAAGCTTAAGATACTGGCCTTGGGTCAAAGATTCATGTTTAGGGGAGAAGGAAACAGTTCTGATTGTCAGATTTATGGTGTCATGCATAGCTATAATGATTCCTCAGTCAAAGTTTACATATCCAAATAGCTTTACCCTCCATAGGATACTCAGTTACTCTACACCCCTCTGAGAGCAACACTTAACAAACATGACAATGGACATTAATGCAATGTAATGTTCAGGCATTGTTGTGAGCATGGTAACGGAATATCTTTAGTTTTTTATTAATCTATAATAGCTGAAGTGTGGCTCCATAGCCCATCCAGCTTCTAAAATTCAGAGATATTCATCTGACCAGTCCTACACAACTGAAGAGCATGGTAACTCTATAAACAAACTGACAAAACATTAAAAAAATAAGTTGCAAGCACAGTGCAGAAGACTTCTTATTCAAAAGCTTACTTTAGCATTCTTCATTCTCCTTTGTTTCATTAAAAGGGTCCTCAGCACCTTGACAAATAAGTATTTTCTCAGATTATTCATTAAAATTAATTAAATAATATTGACCATCAAAGAAAAGCTAAGCAAAACTTCTGAAATTTAGCATCGCAGTGTATGTTCTCCAGTACGGGTGGAAAAAAACCACATTTACAGTAGTCAGTCTATCAGATGTGGTGTGCTCAGATTTCATCTTTTTCTTATCCCTGTGGCTTTATCCATGGGCCACAAGAGCAGATTCCATGGATCCCCTAGAGCAGACTCCATGGATCCTTTGAAACTAAATATCCTTTATGTTGTGGCTTGCAGTTGTGATGCTTGCCTAAAATTCCTGCATAAATTCATTCAAATATCTATCCATTTTCGTTCAATCACCAAAAAAAGAGAAAGAAATAGAACTATCTGAAGAATGAAATTCAGCAAAAGTATAGGGGGAAATAAATGGAAAAATCTTCAGGATTTGAATTTTTCAGAAATCAGAAACCAGGACCCTTATTCTTTCTCCTATTGCAGATTATACAGTTATATCTCAGACTAGATATAATTTAAAAACAGGTTATCAGAGAATTTAACTTCAGTTAAATTAATTCCTAAGGTATGATAAACTTCTTATAAATACTGAAAATATCCAAAGAAATGTAAACAATTATTTAAAAAATATTTCAAATAAGACAGGTCTAGTTTACAAGATAATTTAAGTACAGAACAAGAAGGTATGACCATGGCATCATACATTTTATACTTATAAAAAACATAGTAGCTCTTATTGGTTACTGTGCCAAGGTCCAATCCCAAAATTATTTTATTCTAGTCTATCAAAACTTATTCAAGTTTTTAATTTATTGCATCCTGATGTAAAAATTCATATCCACAGAAAGATTTTGCACTTGCCATTTCAGGGCCAAGTTTGTCCTGCATATAATTATTATCATTAGCTACCTCCAAACTCCCAACTAAACAAATGCAATTTCCTTCTTCAATATAAAAATATCATCATGGTGCTTACCGTCTTCTCTCTGCTTTTAATATCTACTAGAACAGTTTAAGAAGGAAGTTTTTATTCTCACCTTCCTCTGACATGCTGAAGAAAGGAGACATCTAAATTGGCAAAGGTCCACCTAAAATGTCAAACTTAGCAAAAGCGGTCATAGTGCATGTGGCATCAGAGCAACATCTTGGTGGCCTGAATTATACTATATATTATATTGTTTTATCAGTGACATACTTGAATTAAGACATCACCCCCTTTTGTTACCTAGTTGCCAGCTCTCACACACTGCCATGAATCTGATTTAAAGGTCTGGTGACTGAAATTCCAGCTTTATTATTGCAGAGATTCTTACTAAAGTAGAAAAAAAGAAAAAAAAAAAAAAACAACCACATTTTGGAAAGTGTGATTTCTAAAATAAGCAAAAGCAGGTAATAAAAGATCTTCAAATTAATTTAAAAAGTTTCATAAATTGTCAACGATCCTATTATTTTGCTAGTGTATTTTAAGCATTCAAATTTACAAATACTGAAATTTTAAGTTCTTCAGACCAAGCCATTTTAGCTTGCTTTATTTACTAACACTTTTAACAGTGGTGTTCTGACTCTAGTCGAGGCTCCCAGACATTTTCTTTAGTACTTGAAAAATGTGCTGCCCAAAAGCAGGGCAAAAATACAAAAAATAGTATATAAATGGTCTTTTAATCTAACATGACCTCAAATTATGTTTCTCTGTAGCTGACTCAAGGCTAGATATATTCAAAGAGATAGAAAGGAGATTGTGTTGCTATTGATCTACTTTAAAGTAAACAGATTTTTTTTTGCAATATCCTTACAATGCCTATACAAGCATTAAAATGTTCATAACCAAGTTTTCTATATTTCCCATTTCTTTTCTTTTTTTTTTTTTAAAAATAAAAATCTATGCTCTCTAAAATTATTACTTAATACTAAAAATGAAAAAAACAACCACAGTTATGTCACAGATGAGACTGGTTTCTATTTGAAGCTACTTAGCAATAATTAGGGCACCAAGACAGCTGTTAACATTGAAAATGGACAGTTGCAGTTATTATTAGTTCAATAAAATTTGACGGATAGAAATAAGCTCTTGGTCTCAAATGTGTTCAGAAGAAAGAGCCTCATGCTAACACAGAAGCTAATACTGTAGTAACTAAGTGGGCCAAAGTATCATTTCCCCCTGATTCTTAATAGTTGATGTGTTTCCACTGTTATACCAAAGTAGATTGGAAGCAATAAAAAACCCACAACAAAATTTTGAAAAAAAAAAAAAAAAAAAATCGAACTTTTTGTTTACAAGACTGTTATTGTACTCACAGGTAATGATTTCTGTTGATTCTATAATGAATATTACTTGAAAATTACCAGGCAAAGAAACTAAAAGTACTTAAGGCTTTCATGCTTCTCAACACAACAGTATGTCAGATATGTGCCTCCAGTTTTCTGGCTTCTACTTGTCTCACTTTCCAGCCTGGTCTTCCTGGAAAATTATGAACCAAGAGCCTTAGCTATCCAGCTTCCACAAGTGGCTGCCTGGAGTTTCAGAGTTGCTAATATAGGTCAAAATGTAATACTCTGAAAGTGGCAAACTCAAGGAGAAATTTATCTAGTGTGTACTACGCATCTCATTTAGACTTAAATCCACCATTTTTATAGCAGTAAAAAGTTTAAGAAATCCCTATGGACAGACATGAGTTCAGATCATCTAAACCTCTTAAAAAGGTAACATTAAGAAATTAGCAATCATTTTAAAAAGCTTTCCAGAGCTTGTGGGAAGTTTATCTTCTGACCAAGAGTGAGGCAAATAGACTGGTCAGGGAACTGGTCTGCCCCAGACTAACAGCCACTGCTTCCCTGAACAAACTGATTGCTAATGCCACAAGCATCAGAACTAGAGCATGTGTGCTCCAGAGACCTGCCCTTTTCCGTGGACGTACATGCATGGATATTCATGCAAACAAAACAAAATGGCCTTGAACACTCTGAAAGTTATTTTATGCCTACAATTTTAGGACTTATTCAGAGGATATAATCGTTTTGTCATGATTATAGTCAACGTATAGGAACTGTCAAGGAAAACAGTCAAAACCACATTAAAAAGACAAAGATTGATAGTGGTGAAGGTTATTGTTGCATTGATTATTGCATTTTGAGAAGGTATTTAGCATCCAAAGAGCTTTGCAACCTTGGAAACCTGATGAAATACAGGACATAAACATTGAGTGGTGTTTCTATCAAGGCATCTGGTAATGGAAAGAGATTTTATATAGTTACTGATGAAATGTCTCACTCCCATACCATCACTGTTGAACTGTTGGCAGATAGCTAGTATTAGGGATGTTTATTTTGGAGAGGCAGGAGTCTTTCCTGTCTCTTTTTATTCTAAGCAAGAGATTGCTAACTCACATTTAAACAGTTTGATCCTTTTCTTTATTCCTTTTGAGGAGAATCAAATACACTGCTTTCTGCTGACATTGAAAAGTAGGCAAGGAGAAGGACAGTAAAAACCTATTTTACCTTCTTAAAAAAGGAACACTGCTGTTACAACACTGTTTAAAATCTTTGTAACGTCCCTTTACAGTTTCAGGGAAGTCCCAGATTGAAATAATGTCACAAGGGTAACAAAGATCGAACATAGCAACAGTTTAGTATCTGCTCTGTCCTCTGGTGGGTGAATGTATGCTGCCCTGGCAAGAGAATGGAATTTTATGACCTAGTAATGGGCCTTTTCCATCTCTAATTACTACCTCACAGGGGCACTGTGAAGATTATTTAGTTAATGTTTGCACAGCTCTCTGACCATGTAAAGTACTGTTAAAGTGCTAAGCATTACTATTATCATCCAATTATACAATCAATCCAAATTTGAGTAGCACTAAAGTAAGTTCCAGTTCCAATTATGCTAATGAAACTGCAAAGGGACTGTACATCCAGAAGTTCCTACGACATCCATTGCTATTGCAGTACCTTTGAGTATCCTCATTACAGTGACTTTCCCTGGCATCCATTAAACACATATTTACTTGGGGCCTGGCTGTGAACTTCAGGTATGTGTCTGTATGGGGTCACTGTTGACCTGTACAGCCCTGAAAGACAGATGGTGAGTACTGAGATGCTCAACAGGTATTAATGCTGGGATCCGCAATACCAAAGCATGTATTGAAAATAAACACAAAGTCCAGCCTAATTAATCTCCTGTTCAGACTGGTAATGCCCTCACTGAAGAATCAGGAGAGACCTGGGATAGAGTTCAGATAATGGGAATGGCTCGCCTCTATTTTGGAATTTCAACAGCATTTCAGTGACAGGTCCCCATCTGCCTTTCACAGTTAGCTGTGGAAGTTCAGCAGGCAAAAGAACAGAAGGAGAAACTAAACCTCTGTGCAGGACAGGACTCTAGCATCACCCTCAATGGCAAAAATCTGCAAGCAGATAAAGAGAGAGGAGGATATTTTCTTAGCTTCATTTCTGGGCTCCAGCTTTACTCTAGGATCACCTGTGGTACTGACAGCTCTTACACAAGTAGTAGTTCCTGTACCAATAAGTAGAAAGGACTAAGAGGATCCTGCAGATACCGGTTGTGAAACTAGACCCCACAGCTGGATTGTAACAGCAGCAGTGCTTGAGATCAGAGCTTGGGCTAAAAACCTGTATGAGTTTGGACTAAAGAAATCCAGAGCCCCCCTCCCCAAAATAGATAATCCTACTACATCTAAGGATTTGTGTAGAAAAACAAAACAAAAAAGCCCAAACGGTTACATCAGCAGAAGCTTCTCTTTTCAACATGAGAGCAAAAGCTCTAGGAAGAAGGAACTTTCCCCTCTCTAACATTCACACAGCAGAGAAACATGAGCTCTTTCAACATGCCCCTTTACTACTTTAGCTGATGCTTAAAGGTCAGGATAGGGTACCTCTTCATGTTAGTCTGGAGAAACCGTTGGGGTTTTATTGTTGGTTTCCCCTTTGCCCCTCCATTTCTTTGTAGCATAGTTGGTGCCCTGCTTCCTGGGATTATTATCACTGTCCAATAGATTTCCTGACACAGCAGGCATCTGGTACATTGGATACTGGTCTTGATTTCTCACAGTGTTTTCCTTTGGTTTGCATAGTTGGAGATTATATCCTTGACTAAAGAGTTCACAAAGTGTCCTGAGATGATAAATAGAGCACATATTCCAGAAACCCTTTAGAAGTAAGACCTGCTACATGATTGTGGGCACTGCTGCAACTCAGGTGGGGTTTTCAGTTCTGGGTTTGCAATATCACTATTAATACACAAGGGAAATGAGCTACCTGTGTCTTCCCTGCCGCTGCTCTTAACTACTTTCCTTCAATCTGTTTCCACTTACAGACACTCCTTTTAACATCCCTTTAAATCCTCTCCTGTAACAGCTTTAAAAAGGAAAGAAGATCAGGGAAATGACGTATTCAAACCATTGCCTCACTGCTCAGTTTGCATGTCACACAGATTCTCCTTTGCACATAGAGAGTAATCTACTCTACAACCATTTTAAGCACAGCCTTGAAGTCTGTAAGAAAACCAAATTAAACGTTCCACCTGCATGCTTTTACACTCTCCCTTACAGACACCAGAGAAGGAAGATACGACTAGGGTTATGATCAGCTATAAAAACCTCAAAGCAAACCAACAGTCAGTAATTCAGAAACACAGCCCTCAGTTATCCATCCAAAAATGTGTGTGTCACCTTAAGGCTCTTAGTATGTCTGTATCACAAAAGCAGATATACTTATTCTTACAAATATTTTCATCTGACTTTCAGAGACTCCAAAGTCTTATTCATATCTAATTCATACTTAGTTCTGCATTTATCTGTATCTTTTTTATACAATAAAATCTCAATTAAACTCGTACAAGTCAAAACTGCTTCCCATGTACATAATCATGAAGGCAGTGGAAGTACAAAAGAAAAAAAAAAAACAACAAATAAAGGGATTAAATTTTCATAATAAAAGCATAATTGTTAAAAACAACTATTCAAGAGTACAAAATATTACAACCTATAACATAACATCTTCAAAAAGCAGTACTCTATAATGTTGTGTCAGAGAAAACTCAATCTTTGAATAAAATCTTTGGACATCTGGGTACACATGTGAAAATATATCCTGAAAATATAATAGTGTATCATGTGAGCATTATGTTTACAAATTGGGTCCCATCATGAGGTTGTATAAACAAAGGGACAGGTTGTCTTTGGAGTGAAATAGAGAGAAAGTTCTTGGAACTAATCCAAGTATTACATTTCGATAGATATGAGTATGATTTAATATTGTTTCTGGATGCTTACAGTTAAGGCTCCTAATTAGTTTGTTTATACACAAATGGCAGCAAATGACCAAAAAAACCCCTTTAAAATACCAGACGTCCTTTTCTAGGACATGAAAATTCTCACACCTTTAAGCCTGTGGCAATGCCTTCTACCACCAGGCCAAAGATAAGAAATAATATTACTAGTATTTAATTAACTACATGAGCTGATGGACAAACTGATAATGCAGAGCACTATTATGAAAAAGACATCTTCCAGCATTATTATTTAAAATCTTAGACATTTCTAGCAGGTGCCCTGCAGAAGGGATTATCAGAGACTCGTGCAGTACAGAGATTTTTGAGTATGTTGTAAAATACTGTGTTATCACAAGAAAAAGTACTTTGCACAGAATTCTATATATTAATTATGTGATGATATGATTAGACAATCAAATAATTACTTTCATGGTGGCACTAGGTTCTCCTATGAGTGTATTACCCATATGTGATGTTCCTTGAACAAAAATGCAAGATATATTCAATCTGTACTTTTTTTGCTTATATTTCAGCAATATTTCAATGTTGTTTAAGTTTTGTTTTGTTTTGTTTTTTTTCAGTTTATATGTGCGTGTGCTTATGTATGGGCATCTATTGTGGTTTGGTTTTGGGAAAAGATTAACTTTGTTCTGGTTTACCTTTTAAATTTAAAACAAAACCACATAGTTATGGTGTTTCATTGTGAGATATAATGAAAAATTCTATATGAAAAGTCTAATAGAAATTTCTCAATGATTTCTATTATAGAAATTAGTAACAATAATAACAACAGAATCTACATCTGGATCTTGACAGGAAAAATGGTACAAACCTCTGTGAAGCTCAGTAACTGGATTCATCCCAGATAAAGTGAGAATGATGGGTAACCTTGTGATGGGTTAACCTTGGTTGCCTGCCAGAAATCCACCCAGCCACTCCCTCCTTCTCCTCAACAGGATAGGGAGGGAATAAAATGAAAATCACCTGGCTGAGGTTCATCTAAATCATCTCTCCTCCCCACCTTGTTATCACCACCGGTTACACCCAGTCCCTCCAGTGCAGGGAGGGAGGGTTTGGTTGGTACTGCTCCTTCCTGGCTCACTCATTTTTTCTGCTCCGCTATCATCTCTCCAGGGGCTGCACAGGATCCCTGCTTGGACATCTGTCTCTCACACTGTTCCACTCACCACTGGGCAGGTTCTGCCCTTCCTCACACAGACTTTCCCTGAGGTTTTCCCTGCCGTTTTGGCTGAGGTGCTCAGTTGTGCCCTGTGGCGTGTCTGTCTTAACTCTCTAGCACAAGAAAGCCTATAACATGGGCTTTCTTCTTATTAAAATCCAGAGACCCTCCCTCAGGACTTGTTGCAAATGCCTTAGCTGTGGGAAAAGCTTGATGACAGCTCCTATGTTATTAGAATCATAAAATCATAGAATATTCTCAGTTGGAAGGGATCCACTACGATCATCAAAGTCCAACTCCTTGCCTTGTACAAAAAACCCCAAGAATCCCACCCTGTGCTCAAGAGCATTGTCCAAATGCTTCTTGAACTCCACCAGCCTTGGTGCCCACTTCCCTGGGAAGCCTATTCCAGCACCGAACCACCTTTTAGGAGAAGAACCTTTTCCTAAATCTCCCCTGACACAACTTAAGACCATTCCATTGGGTCCTATCTCTGGTCACCACAGAGTGTCTTCCCCTCTTCTTCCCTTTGTGAAGAAGTTGTAGACTGCAATAAGGTCTCCCCTCAGTCTCCTTTTCTCCAGGCTCAACAGATCAAGTGACCTCAGTTGCTCCTTGTCTGGCTTCCCCTCCAGCCCTTCACCATCTTCGTAGCCCTCCTTTGGACACTCTCTAATAGCTTTATATATTTCTTATACTGTGGCACCCAAAACTGCGCTCAGGATTCAAGGTGAGGCCACAGCAGGGCAAAGTAGAGCTGGAAAATCAACTCCCTAAGCAGACACTGAAAAATTTGTTATTTTCTGCTCTGTCAGCTGATCTCTTCATCTTCAGCTAACTCAGTCCACTCCTGTGCCACTGTGAGAGATTTCCTAGGACAGAAGTCCACGGAACCCCCTCTTCCACCACCACAGACATCTCAGATACACCTCGACCTTTGTCAGGCCAAACCAGACAGTTCTCAAAAATAGCTGTTAAAAAGGATCATTGCATTCCTCCTGTCCCTGGCCACTGAAGATGAATTTGCAGAGGCAAAGCCTTCCTGCTGAGCCAGCTCAATGGTGTTTAGCCAAATGAGAAGCACCACAGAGAAGATTATGCAACTTGAGGCTATGCCATTGCGTCTGTGTGTTTGACTAGAGGGGAATCTTATGTTCTCATACACAACAAATCCAATCTCCAGCTGAGATGGCTGCAATTTCAATTCGTTCTTGCTCTTGCAGATCCAAACCCTCAAGATAAATATTCAGAGAAGTGGTGTATTATATCAAACAGGCTTCTAAATCTCCTTCTTTTCTGTTATGAAACTTATGCATAAGAGAATCTCTCTACACAGAGATTGTGCATGTGTGGGAAGAGAAAAACACAGTTCAGGGTGAAGTTTCTGACCAACTGCCCTTTCTTGGTTCAATTTCTTAATTTTCTTTTCCTGCCTCCTGACATATCCTCACATTAGAACTACAGCTTGTAGTGGAATGCAGCAGCCAACAGTACTGGCAAGCAGAGTGCTCTGGGGCAGTGTAAATCAACAGAAAGAGCTTTTCCCAGGGGAGATGTTAGGAATAAACTGGAAAGTCTGGGGATGCAACAGAAAAGAGTAAAGCACATTGTTGGACCTGGAAAAATTTATCATCTTCAATGAGTTAGGTCTGGTGCCACTTCTTCTGCTGTCTGTCATTTATTTCCCCCAGCTCTGCCAAAATCTGATGAATACTACTGATTTAACGAGTCACATTTTCTCAGTTGTTTATTTTCTTTCTGGTTTTACAAAGATTTTGCCTTCTGGGTTGGGAACCTCTGTGGTGCCTTTTAAAAAATCACTAGAAAAAAAATTTCTGACTATTTTTCATACACTCTCCGGGTAAAAAAAATGGGTTTGATTCCAGATTTCGTGCCTTGATTTCTTTCAAATGAATTTAAAATAAATGCACCTTCTCCTGTTAACTAAAGAGATTTCTCCATAGTCAAATCTCAGTTAATTCATACAATTTTCTGAAGATTTGCTGTTATATATATTTTTTTTTAATATTCAAAAATCTATCTTATTCTTAAACAACTTGTCCTCTAAAAAAATTTAGAGATGGCAGCCACACCCAATCAGACAGTGTCAGAACTTACTGATCCCTGCCAAGTCACAAACAATGGATTGATGGATTAATGCAAATTTTTTCAATTACGAAAATTGCATATTTTCTACTTTTGTGCCTTTTATGTTTAACTAAACAATTTTAGTGAATGAAAGAGAACTAAAGATATTATTTTAACAATATAGTATTTGAAGAAAATTTTTCAAGCACTTTGCAAATTCATGAAAATTTTTTTCTTTCATTTTTCAGAGATGTTTCATATGTGTTTGTACATTACAGTTACTACACGGAGTGGTAAGACACCATGTAATTAAGCTGACTAGTCCAGTGATTTAAACACATGTACAGAATAGACTTCAAGCCCGACATGTATACTCAGGTTTACAAGATCATTTGAGGCAAGACCGTGAGACCTCTTTTCACAACAAAAAAAAAAAAAAAAAAAAAAAAAAAAAAAAAAAAAAAAAAAAAGAGAGAGAGAGAAAGAAATCCATGCATATTAGAGGAATTTTAGTAAATTCACATTTGTCAAGTATTGTTTTTAAACCACTTAAGACTACCTCTCTACGTGATATATAAACATTTTTCAATGTGATTTCAGGACATTCATGACTGAGCCAACATTATGGACAGCAACAGATAACACATGTAAATAATATGACTTCATGAAGTAGTAGTAAGTCCATTCTTTCCTCAGATAAGTACTTTCTTTCCTCAGATCAATCAGGTTTTGCAGAAATGGCTCAAAACCAAGCTGTATTTTGTCTGTTCCAAAGTTTACCCTGAACTAGCAATAAATTTATATTATTTTTTGCCTCTTTGACAAAATTGCTTTGAGCCTTTTCCTTGTATCTCAAAAATCAAGAGCCGATCTTTCAATTTTCAATCTACTGACAACTAAAGCTAAAACTCCTTTGGAATTTAATTTCATTTCAAGTCATACCTAAGAAATACACATAGTCAGAATTATGTCTCAGACTTCCTATTAAGTCAATGGATAGAACAAAATAATGTCATCCACAGACTTTCAGAGAAAACAAAGATGAGCTTCTTGGAGGTTGTGGATTTCTTTTTTTTTTTATATCCTCTAAAACATTACAGCTATTGCTTGTATGTTTTTTTCACTAAAACTTCAGAGATCCTTTTCCTAAAAACACACAGCCAAAAGCAAAATAAGTCTCTTCCCCAAATGCCCAAGGTTTGTTTTGTCAAGCAAAATGGTGACAAACTCTGACTTTTCTCTTCTGGTGTAATTCTGGATTGTCTGTTTATTTCAGGGTAGTGTTGAATGAGAGTAAACAACTGAAAAAGAAAACCAAAAAAAACCCATGGAAATATACTGTTGAAAATGAAGTTTTTCTGCTTTTAAGAAGTTCAAATTCAGGACAGAAAGTTCTTCTGGACACCAAGACAATTCAAATGGGTGTTTATACAATCAAAGGGCCACAATCACATGGTGTGCTGTAGAAGAGAAATTCTTGTGAGGTGGCTTGGTATCATTAATAGTCAAAAGAACAATAAAATCTGTGAGTGAGAGTTTGAAATTTTGGAAATAATGAATGCAGAATTCAAGACTCAAAAATCTGTGGCAAAGGGGTAGAAGGACTGGTAGTATGGGGAAAGTGGACAATCCTTCAGCTGCCAATCAGAAAACGTGCTCTTTTTCTGAAAACCCCAGTCTAAGAGAAATACATTTTTAAGATATCAAACCCAAGTCTAATAGTTACTCATTCATGTAAACAACTATGAAGATAAAGAAACATATGGAATTTGGCACCTTAGCAGTAAAACAGATGTTATAAAAAATATCAGGCTTGAGGGATCACGGTGGAGGTAATAGATTCTGCCTATTCGTAGAAGAAGAATTAAACACCAGGAAAAAATAAAAGTACAGTAATAAATTCTACTAGATTTAGAAAAGTGATGTTTGCCATTCTTACTAGAGGAATCACCTAAGGCCTCTTTGTTCAGATAGGTTGAAGGAAAACGTATTAATGCAGTGGGGTTCATTAAACTCACAAAAATATCAATACATTATCTTTAGATGAGTGAGCTTCAATTAAATGCTAATGATGGATTAAATGGAATATGCATTCATTTAAAGAAAATGATTTTACAAGGAATCAGAAAATACTCCCAGATTATTACTGTCTTCTGAAAAATTTTCCTCCAACAAAACAAAATTTGTTTAGGGGATTTCAGTGGTGAATGCTATGTGTATTCTTTTGCTAGTTCCACAGTCCCAATTTTAAGGTGCAGATGGTGAAATCGACTATAACTGTGGTTTACTACTCATGCTCTCTCTAGAGTTTTAAGTTCAAATTGCACCTATAAAAAGGGGTAATTAGTTCTTTCTGGTTTATTGCTGTTAGGGGAAAGGAAGCAGTTTCAGTTAACTATCGACTAGACACCACTCCAGATTAAATATCCTAGATTCAGTACCTTATCCTGGCTTTCAAATACCAAACTGAGAGTTCAAAGAAAGTAGAAAATGTCACCTTCCCAACATTATGGACTATTAATTATGTCTTTGCAGTGAACTTTCTCAGTGCAATTAGTCTACAGACATGAAGATCATTCTTTATAAAAGACTATAGGCTGTAACAAGGTTAATTCCAACTTAAACTGTGTTAATCACAAGAATGACTGCATTCAGACAGCTGAATAATTATCTGATAAGCAAAGTATGTGTAATGAAGCAGAAAAAATGGACTAATTTAAAAATAAGCATGGGTATGCAACAATATGTATGTTTTTCTTCTCTAATGTATGCATTTTTTTTTTTTTTTTTGATACCCTTTATCTACCTAGGTCTCTCTGTAGAAAGGATTCATAAAGTCAATTACATTTGGATATAGGTAAATGTAAGTAAATATGAAGCTGCATTTGACAGAAAATTTGACAGCAGTTTTGAAATGTGTGTCCTTTGGAGTCACTTAATAAAGAAGTGCATGGAACATTTCTGTCCCTTTGCTTTGACACCACACTTCACTCAGCAATAAAGCTGAGCCCCAGTTGCCCTCGTGGTGGATGGGAACTGAGGGTGAGCAGGAGATCCCAGGGTGGAATTGCATGTCACAGTTTCTCTGGTGGCAAATCTCGTTTAAAAGATTTCTGAGCACCTTTTTTCCAGACCTTGCTTTTTCCAGTGAGTTTATCACACACTAGATAATACTCTGTAAAATGAGTAAGTGACAAGTCCCTGTGCAGAAGGTGCCACAGAGAGAGCTGCGCTGATTCAGCTCAAGCAGATATATATTTCACCAGGAAGGGAAAAGGTAGAAAGTGAAAAGCCTCTTAAAACTGGTCTTGTTAGTGGTGAAAACACACCTTAGAACAGTATCTTCAAGCACAACCAACAAGAATGACCCAGACTGTAATTTGAAGTATTTTAGAAATGTAGAATTGGGCCTTTACCTTTCATCATCTTTTAAGAGAAAGGTCGACTGAAATACTCATAAACAAACAGCCAAAATGTTTCACTTTGCAAGAAACTGTAGATAGTGCTGGTATTTATATGCAGTGGAGAAAACAGGGCCATGATTTCTTTCATTATTTTTATTTGAGAATAACCTAATTTCCTGCATTTGAATTCCTCTTGTAGAAAGGAAAAGAAAAAGAAGACTCTCTATTGTTCTGAGATTTAAAAGCCATTTCTGACAGAAATTCAGATAACCACTCTAAAGTGGTAGTCAACTGTTCTGGATAATCCAAGACAAAAATAAACTTTTCGTTATTCCTGTGCAGAATAATACTTTAAAGTCTCTGTTATGGACTGACCGTGTCTGCCCATGAGGTGTTTACTAAGACATCCTGTCACTTCCCACTCCTCAGCTGAACAGAGGGACAATGTGCAGTGAAAAGTTCTTGGGTTGTGGTAAGGACAGGAGATTACTGAGGAATTACCATCATAGGGAAAACAGACTTGACTTGAGGAAATTATTTAATGTATTGTCAACCACAAGTAAGAATGTAGGATAGTGAAAATTAAAAATAAAACACCTTCTCCCACGTCTCCCTTCTTCCCAGGTTCACTTTCACTCTTAACTCCTGAGTGGTGCAAGGGGGTGGGGAATTGAGTGCCACAGTTTATAATGTTTAATCTCTGCTGCTCTTTGCTCCTCACACTCTTCTCCTGCTCCAGCATGGTGTGTCTCTCACAGGAAACCATTTGTTATGAACTTCTCCAACCTGAGTCCTTCCCACAGGCTGCAGTTCTTCAAGAACTGCTTCAGCATGGGTCCTTTCCACAAGTCCTTCAGGAACCGGCTGCTCCAGTGTGGGTCTCCCACATGGCACAGTTCCTGTTGGGAACCCCGCATTTCCATGGGCCACAGCTCCTGCCAGGAGCACTTCTTACCCTTTATTTATTTTTTTATGACAATGATGATTCCAACATCCACTGATGGTCTCAGCTTTGGCTTGTTGCAGGTTTGTCTTGGAGTTGACTGAAATTAGCTCTTTAAGGCCTGGGGGCAGCTTCTGGTGTCCTCTCAAAGCAGCTACTCCAGCAGCCTTCTGGCTACCAAAACATTGCCACATAAACCCAAAATAACCTTCACCAAGAATTTCTGTGGAAATAGAAAAAAATGGTATGACCAGCAAAAAATAGAGATTTTATTGTAAATATGGATAGGTTTTTCACAAGTAGACACTTATATTTGTGGTGCTTACAGACATTTAACTGGGACTTGAAAAAAATACAATGGAACTATGAAATATCTGTCAGCAAATACTCTGTATCTTTAGGTGCTTTATATATATATATATATATATATGAGATCTATGATGCATAATTTTTATTAATGGTGGTTAGATGACCCTGAAGTAAGGTCACGAGGTGTTCCCAAAATTTATAATTCTACATTTGGAATACAAATAAACCTTAAAGAGACAGTTCAGTTTCACAGCACTGCACTTACTATCCCAACAGTATGCATTTGATCCTGCATGGACAAGGTTATATTTGTACTTTATTGGTCAAAACCTGATAGAGTTTTTATGCTGGCAAAGCATGATGGACCATGACCATTCAGCAATGATTTAAGATTCAGGACATAATGGTGATGCTTTTGTTTCTACTAACAGTCCTTTGCATGAACACAGTTGAGAGACAGGACAACAAATATTGGCAAAATTCACTAAATTAATATCTCCAAAGGAAACAATACAGTATGAGTTAAGGTTAACCATTCCCCCCATCCTTTTTGTTCCCTTTCACTAAATCTTAAAACTTTTTCCTGTGATTTTCCAACTTGTCCTCCTTTCCTTTGAAGCTTCTGAATTCTAACCTTTTGTTTATAAATTTCAATTCCTTATCAAGTTCTCTATTCTACATGATAAGTCAGCATGATCCTTATATGATCATCACTAGAGCATCTGCATACAAATGGCTTCCCTGACTGAAGACACTCAGAGGTCATAGTCACCTCCCAGTTCATGTGTTTTATCCAGGTTCACTATTTCCCTTCTTTGTAGAAACTAGGCAGCTGATATACTGCCAGTTAATAATAATAATAATAATAATAATAATAATAACAACAACATAAGAAAATGCTACTTACACAGTCAGTATAAATGCACTTTTAAAATACTGTTCACACTGACCTCTTCTAAATATTTGCATTAGAATTAACTAAAGTATTAGTATTGAAATTGAAAAGTGACTGCAGAGTGCCACGGTCCACCAAGGGAAGAATGGAAAAGGTCCGCACTCGAGGAAGGGTGAGAACAGAGTGGAACGTTTATTGGGGGGAGCAAGGGTCTCTTATAGGGTCGGGGT
>JAWWTY010000001.1:12857856-12868666 GCA_035222235.1 Margarornis squamiger
TGGGTTGTTATCTCTAGCCGTAAATTCCAAGCTAGTTTTTTTTCCCTTTCCCTCTGGAAGGTGAAAAAGGGGGGGGGGAAGGGGGGTGGAAAGGCCCTGGAAAAGTTTTGCTGGACACCAGGCGTTTATCCAGGGTCAAACCACGACAACTTTCATTAGAGGCTTTCCCAAAAACCTTTAAATAGTTGTGCATACCTAGAAACTTCAGAGTAAAATACAAAACCCTGAGTTTAGTGAGTTTACACAGTTCACATCATTCAGGCAAAGAATCAGCTGGCTTTTTGTTGCATTTCCTCTCAGTGTTATATTTTAAAAGAAAATTCAAATTTCAGATTTTAGACAGGTTATGTTTTTATACAAAAAGAAAAGGAAACACAGCACTATGTGCAACACAAAGATTTCTGACTATAATGTCAAGAGGTACTGATACTAAAATACTGGTTCTAGCTGGGCTTAGCTGACACAACTCATTCAAGGCCTGCTGTTAAGTCATCTGGTTGGTACTTATTACTCTATTGCTAAACAGTCACTCAGGAGAAAAAGAGGAAGAATTCCAGAAGAATGAGATTAGTCACTCAGTTACAGATTCAGCATAATTTACAATGGTAGCATTTCAATAATTCATGCTTTAGAACCAAGATAATTTGATTTGAAGACACTGTTTCTGAGGAAAAAAATGAAGAAAACAATAGTAATAATACAGTATCTAAAATTAACTTGGTACAGTGTGACTTCTAGAAATTACCATTTTGCCAGTTCTACACAAATGACATGCCATGAAGTTTAACCAAATTATCCCCAGATTTATACTGTCATGAGGTCTGAATCAGACCTATCAAAACTGCTTGCATTTCTGCTTTGGCCCTTTACTAAACAGTATATAGACAATATTTAGCTCTGAAATATTCATTAGAAATCATTATGAAGTGACTCAGGCCTTTGGTAGTAGTCTTCAGAATGAACAAAAAAGACTTTTTTATTCACTCTAATTTTATTTTAAATTGTGGTATATTTCTAATTCACATTAATTTTTCAGGAGAAAGTAAAGAAAATTATGGTAGAAACCTTAGAAAATGCATTGTTTTTTTAACAAAGTAGCTCAGAGAGTCTTGTGTTTTACCGTAAAGAAGTCAGACTGACAAAACAAGTTCACAATTAGAGAAAGCAAAAATATACCAGTGGTGACTGATTTGTTTGATCAGCTTTCAGTTCTAGGATATATTCTGAAAATAGTTTGAGAATTCTCTAAGGTATGGAAACTCTTGGACAAAATATTTTCCAACATGAGTGAGGTTTGAGTCAGCTGAAATGGACGGAGAGTGATAGACAGAAATAAAAGCTAAATAGATGCCTTCAGCTTAACTAGAGCTCAGTACAACATTCTGAAATACGTGATGTTAAAATCAAAAGGTAAAGTTGCCATGGGGCAATAAGCAGTTCTTTTAAAATGCTCAATGGATATAACAAAAAGATTTAAGCTTTCCTGGATCCAGGCTGTGTCTACCACATTTCCAGCAGGTGAATTTTCCATGCTGCCCGGTGTGTGACATGACTGATTGTTATCTGGATGTGATTAGTGTTCATTACACTTGAGTTAATATGATAATAAATCCATATAAATACTAGCTATATTTACTTCAGTTTTGTGCCATGCTTTTTCATCAGCTTGGATCATGGAAAAAGTAGTTGAGTGTACAGCTAGTGGAAGTTTATGCAAATATTCTCTAAAAAAATTCTTAGTCAGTGGTAGTTTTAGCCCAAGAGGAGAATTTAAAATCATACTGTGTCCATATGGAGTTTTTGAATAAGTACTGTATTAAAATGACTTATCTAGAGTGATACCACACACCTGACTAATGTAAATTCCCTCTGTTAAAATTAATCTCAGCTTTGGTGTTGCAAATATACAATTCACCATTTAAATTTCTGTTAATTTCAGACAATTCCATCATCTCAGTAGACTTGCTCTACATTTGTATAACTATGTGAAATTTCACCACCTGTTCTAAATGTCATTTTTATGATAGGGTGATGTATTTGATGGACTCTACTGGAATCAGTAGTATCATAGTAGTGTAATAAATCCTTATAATGTACATAGCATAGCAAATCAACTTTGGATACCCCATCAAAATCCACTCTTTCTTAAAATGACACTTTAAGAGGGAAACTTTTCTGAAAAAGAAAGGAATTTCACTAGACACCCTATAATTACAGAACTTACACATTACTTACAAGATTGTTTCCAATATAAATTAACCCATATAAATCAATGGTATTTTCACCAAAGACAAACATGTCACACTAGTTTTAGAGGAGTCTGAAGAAACAATCCTGCTCATACCATCCAGGAAATACAGAATCATTTACAGACATTTTAGCTGTGTGTGAACACAAGAGTTTTGGAGAAGGAAAAAAAAACAACCCAGATTATAAATGAAATTTTCTCCAAAATGACAGTCACTGATGCAGAAGATTCATTACTTTCAAATTTATTTATCGTTTTTGTTAAAGTCTAAAGAAAGATACTCTGCCATCCTAAGTCATTTCCCTTTGAGAAAATAAAAGGTTTTGGACAGAATCCTCTTTTCCTAAACATTGCTGCTTGCAAGAGCTATGTCATAGAGATTATAATGCCTTGTGGGAAAAAAACCCTGTCCTTAAATAATCCTTGCACATGACTACAAAAAAAGACAAGTACTGTAGATTAACAGTACAAACTCCAGATTTATTTGAAGACTCACTTTTTGTCAGAGGAATGAGACTTCTTGGATACAGTGAGCCACTCATCTGAAGAGTATAAATCTTGACAAGGAAATGAAGTCTCATGAATATTTCCAATTCTTTGTTGATTATGTGAATGCAAAAAAGAGGCAGAAGTGACTATCAGGAAATGGATAAATGCAATGTCAAGAAAAAGACATGCTTAGAAAGGGCCTGCTAACAAACTGAAACACTCTTCAAGAAAATGTGCAAAAAAACGAAGTGACCGATACCACAAACTCAAGGTGAGAACCAGCAGCTCCACAACATGCAAAATGTAGCTCCACTACAACCTAATTATTTGGAAAATCTATAGGTTTCAGGTTCAGTCCCTTGCCTTGGCAGAAAGCTTTGCAGCTGCAAATGACTGAGGCTGGTCATTCCTGAGCTGTTTGCACTGTGCTCCAGCCTCCTTCTCTCCTTTCCAGCAGCAGCTTAGCTCTGGCTCAACCATGGGAGCTTCCCATCCTGGCACCACACCACCAGCTCTGGGGTGGATGGGGACACAGCCAGGAAGGAGAAAGCTGTCTCTTGGTGAGCACAGATGGCTCATGGGCTGACAGGCAGGGCAGCACCTCAGCAGCAAGAGGGGTTGCCTGGGGCAGTATGGGAGTCCCCTGTAGCAAAAAGCTCCCAGGCTGCTGGGGGTCTTGAAAGGGCAGCTGCAGGGGAAGGAATTCTTGGGACTGTGACCAGTCCTATGGCACTAACACAGCCCTGCCCTGGGCCTCCAAGAACTGGGCACCACCCACACTCTGACCACATCCTATCCTGCACCACACTGGTGACCCTGGACCTCATTACCAGGAGGTTTTGAAGTGGATCTTCTCTCCTTTACAGCCTTCACCCTGTTTGCTCAGGAACTGGCCAGTTCATCCCGTGAATCTGGGTTATCAATTTTGAAGGGAGAGAATTCATTTAGCCCAAGTCCCAGAACCCAAGATTAGATGTGCACTGCTAGAGTGCTGGGATGGTGAGAGAGATTTATCATGCCCACAACATCAAAGATTTCCTGGCTTCAAACTGGGTGTGAGGCATTCCTACAACGTATCTGGATCCTTTCATTTCTTTACACTTGTTTTTTCAGCAGAAGTTGCTAGTCCCCGAGGTAATGGAAAGGTCTTTTTCTGCGTACTCCATGGTGTCAAAAGAATACATCTCCACAGGATGAGATGTAATTTGTAAGCAGGTTGTGTTTCCTACATGGCCCTGCTACCTGCTGATAGCTTATCTAAGAAGACGGAATAAAAGAGATGTGAAATGATAGCAAGCAGAGGGAAAATGAGAAATCTGCAAACCAAGGCAATCCACAACTGCTGTTGCCATGAATATAGAGTTTCAGATGCTACTAGTAAATGCTTCTGTAAAGGGTATGCCTAAATTGTCTTGAACATATACCAAATAACACCTGAAAATGATTTCTGAATATAAATTGCTTTCTAGATTTAAATGAAATATTTCTTTATAGAAAGGTATTAGGTGATCCAGCATTCAACAGTCCCTCTTTGCATTTCTATATTAATATTCAGTCTTTGGAAAAGGACATAGATGGACAAATATATTTATCTTATGGGCAGGGACTTGGAATGACACCCAACTGCTTCCAGCGGACTATTATGCCTGTCAAGTGACCAAGCTTCAGTAGCACAAGAAACCATTATACCCATTTAGTAATAGATCTTGGAAAATGAACCTTGCTGTGACTCGGTAGAGCTGAAATACTTGGCTGGTTTTAACATTCCTCAAATTATTCTAATTAGATCCCCTGGTATTATGTTTTCCAATAGTATTGTCTTGTAGGGAAGTTGTACCAGTAACTCAAAATTTAATCTAGTCTAGAATACCAAAGGGGAAGAGGTGAGCTCTGAAGAAAAACCAAGCAAGTCACATAGACCCAAGAAAGTAAAGAATTGAAGGAAAAATAAAAAAGAAAGTTCCTAGACTCCAGCTGAGTTGTATGTTTGGATTTAAATGTGCCATCTCAGCCCTTTCTAACAGTATGAGGCACTATCAATGTTGACTCTATCAGAATTTTGCAGAAATCCACCAACAGCTGTTAAAGCATAATACCTTGAATGTGCACAGTGCAAGTTTCTGAGCTGGTGTTACCTTGTCAGGCAGCTCAGAGATGCTGCTGCACACACAGTACAACAGTGATGGCATATCAATGCCAGACAAGCTGCAGAGTCTTGGGCTGAAATGGATTGTCACGATCACGGGCTAAGTCTCCTGTGTAGTGCTCAATCTGAAGTTCCAGTCAGTAGTTTTAGCAGTAGAGGAAATCACCCTTGAATTATGTACATGTGAACCATTTTAGAAAATTTGCTTGTGAATTTTGAGGGACAATATACACATGTACACAGAATTATACCATTAGTTGCTGTTACTGCACAGTAGAATAAAAAGGAAAATGTAGTCTGGTTAGCTTTAGTATGTAATATAAAAAATTAAAAAAAAAATTGCAAAGTTATATTTTTTCTCCAGGCAATCTCACTGCACCGAGAATGCCTTAGTTATGGCTAGTTTGCTATTATTTCAGGTGGGGAAAATAAGATTTCAAGAACTGGATTTACTTTGAGCTCCATGCTATTGGGAATATTCTGCAGCAGGAGACTAGCATTACATCTGAATAAAATAATAGAGAGATATTCCAGCAAACAGACTTATTTTATCACCCTGTACATATAATATTTTGTTGCCTTATAAATGTTCCAGAACTCTGACTTACATCATGGACTTTTTAATAACTATTTAACACAAGTTAATCCCTGGCCAATTGGAATTCATCCAGAAAGGTACATAGTGCAACAAACCATGACTCAGGCAGGAAGTCTACTATGTCCTGAATGTGAATTTAGAGTTACATATAAGCATGTATTCAAAATGTCTACTTTTAAGATATAATTCTGAACCAGAAAATGTTGGATGTGTCTGTGCACCTCTGCCTGCAGCCTAATCAAACCTTAATTCTGCACATAAAGTTATCTGTTAACAGCTAAAACAACTAACTTTGCATGGTTTTGCTTCATTTGCATAGGTTGTTACTCTCATTTTACAATGCTGAAGCTATAAATGATTTATGAAATGTCAAGACTGAGAGTTTTTACCTTGTTCAACAGCATGTTTATGTTGTGAGATACTTTAGACAGGCGAAGCATTCACACTTTGCACAGTCAGTCATACTGGGGTTCTTATACAACCTTTCTGAAAAAGACATGACTAACCAAAGTCCCTTATTCCCCAGCTTCATATACAACCAAACAAGACCTTCAAATGTCTGGCAAAAGTCACAAAAAGAAGGCTCCAAACTGTTGGATGAGGAAGATGTTCCCCAACTGGAAACTCTAGGCCTGTAGACAACAAAGACCCCAGCATCCAGGCACAGTAAGATGGGGCTGAGGTTGGTCTTGACATAACCCTGCAAAGTCATCTGTAGTAGTACAGATATAATTCTTTGGCCAATAACTAGTAATTGAGAATGCCCAGAAAACTTTTTTCCTGGTGATGTGCAGAAACTTCAGCTCAAGATTGCATTTGAATATCCTTAGAGCCACAATCTGGTGGCTACAGAATCAAACATTAGACTGAGTGTTCAAACATGAGAAAATACCAGTTTTAAAGCTACTTGTATTGCTATTACCTTGTGTTCTTGATTATTCTGGTAGGACTGCAATGGAAACTGAGGCATTAATTCTAAATATAGTTTGTCAGAAAAATAAAAAAAAAAAAAAGAAAAAGATAAGGCTGTGCATCAGCAACACCACTAATGGTAACTGATATGCAGACATTGATGCAGCCAGATGTTAGTGACCTACTCTAGAAGAACGACTTCCAAAGCAATAAATAATAAACAAATGTAGGCAATGCAAGTTCTAGCAAGATTTTATCAACAGGATCCATACTTGTTACTGTAGTATGTAGTTTACTAAAAGATTCCTTCTGCAATGTTTCTTAGTACTCTGAGGATGAGTTTCAACACAATAAAGAGCTACAGAATTTCAGTTTTCATCTTTGGCATTATTTTTAAGGGTGTTTTAGCACTGGCTTTTCCAAAGCTGATTCTCATCAACAGCTGGATCAAAGGGGAACGTTCTTCAGGTATGTACATTATTTCCTGCTAAAGTTCATATTTACTTAATTCATATTGAGAAATCTAACAGAGGAGGGATCAGTTAGGAAAATCCTGGCTGTAATGTTTTGAAGAGCTGCTGTGCCTGTACAGCTGGGACTGGGAATCATCTTCTCTGGGAATGCCTCCATTTCTCATGTTTGCTTCTGCCATATATCAAGGGATCAAGGTAGAAGCTGAAGCACCAAGAGTTACACATAATGAAAACCCACTGTATTTCTTGTCAAAAGCATTTACTGATTAAAGTACTAGCTTCATTTTTGTTCATCTAAACTGCCACTATCTCCCACATGTGTGACTGTTGGTAAATCTCCCTATTCCTTTGTTCTACCATGTCATCATTTTCTGAAGTTCTGTTCACAAAGTTCTCAATGTAGGTTGGAGTGTTCTATCAGCAATTTAATGTAAATTGTTAATCTTGTGAAGACAGGCTGAGAGAGTTGGAGTTGTCAAGCCTGGAGAAGGAAAGACTCTGGGGAGTCCTTGTACACCTTCCAGTAGCTAAAGGGTACAAGAAAGCTGGAGAGGGACTTTTTTACAAGGGCTTTCAACAGTGTTGTCTTTTAACAGAAGACAAGGAAGTAGGATGAGTGGTCTTCTCCTACATTTTCAACCAATTCTGGAAGTTAGTAGAGCTCATAAACTTTGTCCCTCCCAAAAGTGTTGCAAAACACTTGGAAAATGACACAACCAAAACATGTGGCTATTTCACAGCCACATGAAAGATACTGTACAATAAATTTACATCAGTATGCTGGCCAGTTCTTCTCTCATGCTGCGTAAAGTGTAGATCTTCTTGACAGATACTTTGACTGTAGAAAAGTCCCTACCTGACTTTAAATCAAAGAGAAGTAATGGGCAGTGGGTACCATGGGAAAAACTTATTTCTCTGTCTTCATTCCAGCCTTGGTGCCAGCTACCTTCAAAGTCACTTCTGTATCTGCAGCTGCACAATAAAGGAGCCTCGGACTACCAAAACAGGTGGCTAAGTCCCTAGCTCCTTACTTCACAGTAGCTAGGGTTTTTCAGATGTTTCCCAATGAGATTTCTTTAGAATGTGGATTTCAAGAACATAGATGAAAATTTCACAAAGCAAGTATCAACAACTTTAAAATTAAAGACAGTTTATGACAAGTTTTTCAGAAGTAAATGGTTCATTACAATAGTAAAAATTAATGAACAGCCATAGAACAGCCTTATTTCATTATTATTTCTACTGTGTTACTAAAATGTGTTTCTCATGCCTTCAGTAGTGGCAAAACATCTTTCTTCACTGTTTCTGTAGTCAGAATACACAGCAGGACAATGTTTATCTTAGAGGTATGACTCCTTATTTCTGTCTGTATTTAGTTACACTGCTCATATTTTTAATTCCACCCTATCCTTTATGAAAATTTAATGAAACATCTAAACTCACCTTTTCAGACCTAAAAGTGAAACTGCCACCAGGAGATTTGCTGCTTTATATTACTTGTTTGGTCAGCTCACCAGAAGCCTTGGTGGTACTGCCTCTTCTCATGAGGAGAGTAAAACAGGTTTAATCTGAATTTAAACCCTGAGACCTCAGAGGTGAGAGGGGTGGGAGATGATCCAGGTGCCCCAGCAAGGCACTCCAGCAGCTTGTGGAGAAGTCGCTGTAGAACAAGTTTATCCTGCAGGACTGAAGGCAGTGGAGAGGATCCCAAACAGAAGAAGAGGAAAAGAGTGAGGAGGAAGGAGTGATGGAGAGGAGCTGGGAGTGGAACAACCACAACCCTCATATCCCCATTTTCCCTTGTCAGTGAGTTCTGGTAGAGGAATCGTGAATGAAGAGAGAAATTGAACCTGGAAAAGTGTGGGCAAGTGTGTTTTAATATTTTCTTTGTTTCTCACTACCCAAATCTATTTAACTGGCAATAAATTTTCCCCAAGATGAGTCTGTTTTGCCCATAACAGTAACAGGAAAGTGACCTCCCCATCCTCATCTCAACTCACGGTCTTTTATATCCTCTTTCCACTCCTTGCCCTGTGTGAGGGGCAGTGAATGAGCAGCTGGGTGGGCTTCTGGCTGCTGGCCAAGGCTATCCCACCACCTCTCAATGTGTTAATCCTCTCCTCTCCCCTTCTGTCTCCTTACACATTTTTTTTTCCAGATTCAGAAGCAGTGCATCCCTCAACAAATCCAGGTGTGAAAAGTCATCCTTGAACCTTTGCACATGGAATTTCTGTGCAAGTCAGTTTAACTAATGAGTGTTCCTACTCAGCTGTGCATCCCATTCCTTAAACCTGGAATGATTGCTCAGACATATAAGTCAAATACTGTTGCATAAGAGAATTCTTTTCTTACAGTTATTTTTGGATTTATAAAGTAAGATGTTTTATCAAAAAGGGACACCAAAATATAGATTTTAATAGTTTGAACCTGTCCATTCACATTTACTCAGGTTTGAATTGATCAGTGTTTATAATGTGTAATCCTGTGGTCTATCTGTTCACCAAGGTTTCAGGTTTGCTTTGCCTCCATTTCCTGATTTCATTAGTCTTATTTCTATTGTATTGACCTGTATGTTCTGCTCTCCAAACCTCCTTTATACATAATAAGAAAAGAAGCACTTGCTCAATTTTTCTCTCATCCCTTAGCTGATCTTTACAGTTACAGAGCATTTTTCTGTGCTGCTCTGAATGTCAGAAGGGAGTTAAGAATAATAAAAAAAAAAAAAGAAAAAAGTGCAGCTGAAAAAAAACAGATTCAATTTAATAGAATGAAACAGCCAATAAACTTTCAAAACAGACAGTCAAATAATTAGATTCTAGCAGAAATTCACAGAATTGCCACTGCTATAAATATTCAGAGGCTATGCAGGCTGGGTATGAACATCCATCACAGATGATTTAGAAATAATGAAATGAAACAGCTATGGACACAAGATAGCCCAGGTAACAGAACAGAGGATTCTCCAGTTCAATAGTAATTTTTGTGACATTCTCTGGAAAATAAGCAACCCATTGTAGCTGGCAAAAAGTATGACCTACAAAGTTTTCCTACAAACAGTAAATTTAATTCTGTGTCACAACTAGCTTGGATATCATCCCTATTAATTTTGTCAGCAAGCCCCTTTTAGATTGAATGTGTTAACTTAGATTTTGTCTTCTCTCTTTTATTAAACTGGGAAAAGATGAGCCTATGTCAACTGCTACTACCATGATACTAATCTCAGAACCATGCCTTTCAAGTCCATATGCAATTTTATAGCCACATGAAACCTGCGCTTACAGGAGATTCACAATTTTTAGATTAACTTTCTTTTTCAATTATATTTTTCAGTATATTCAATTATATTTTTCAATATTCTGTTTTCAGCGTAGGAGAATTCAAGTGTAATGTAAAACTTAATAGCATGCACATTCAACCATCAGCTGATTAATGCTAGGATTTTAACAAGAAATATAATCTTTTGCAAAACAAGATAAAAGGATACTTCTGCAAACATAATTTAATTTTAGATTTGTTCATCATTCACTCTTGATTGCAATTAGAGTTTACTTATTAAATACCATCTGTTTTCTAAACATCAAGGAATAGTCTGAAAAGATCTCTCTAAAGAAAAACACCACAAAAAGAAGCCCCAGTAAAACCTGTTGCCAGGTTGCTTATAATTGCAAAACAAAACTAAACAAAAAAAATTGTTGACCAATAGGAGAATAAATGAATGTGCTAAAAGAATGAAAAGGCAATAAATAATAAACTTTTTTAGAAACGTGAGCTTTCATGTTTCCCCTTTTACCTACATTAACCTCGACACCAGGGAAATCTAAAGAAAAACACAGTTCTAATTTTTTTTTTCCCAATCTCATTTTTTTTTTTTGTTTTTTTTTTTTTTGGTTTGTTTGTTTTTTGTTTTTGTTTTTGTTTTTTTTGTTTTTGTTTTTTTTTTTTTT
>JAWWTY010000001.1:12870302-12896354 GCA_035222235.1 Margarornis squamiger
TTTTTTTTTTTTTTTTTTTTTTTTTTTTTTTTTTTTTTTTTTTTTTTTTTTTTTTTTTTTTTTTTTTTTTTTGCTTTAAATAACTCTCTTAAAGATGTTATAAAATTCTTCTTACAAGAATACAATCTATGGACCAGAGCCCAAAGCTGCCAAGTCCCAAAATAGTCAGTAGAACTCCAGCAGTCACAGATGTTACTGAAGCAGAACCAGTAAAAATCACAAAATTTAAGATGAGATGATCATACGTTGGTAGGTGATTTGTACAGAATGAAGAAAACCATATATTGAGTTACCTTAATAAACAATACCATCTCTTTTTTAATTTGTTTATATAGTACCTGACACAATGTTGTCCTCTCATATGACTCAATGACATGGAGTAACAAATCAACCAGGAATTACCTTGCTTGTCTCCCTTGTTTCATAGACATGGGAATGTTAGACTGCAGTTTGACCACAGATCTGATTCCAAGGCTCGCTCTTTAAAAACCTGGCAGAGCATTTCCTGTACAATCACCTTGCAGTTCAAAGATATCAGTCGTAGTTGGATGCCATTCTACTGTCAAGCACCATGAAATAAACCAAAAACCAACAGTCACCTGGTTTTCTGCAAGAAGTGTGGAACTAGGAAAAAAAAACCACCAAAACTTAACAAAACCAAAAATCTAACATAAACTCTGAAGAGCACTCTGAATTATCAGGGTTAACTGATAAAATGGACTTATGCATCTTTTTATGATTTTGATGAGATGTTTGGTAGTAGGAGATTCTATGCCACACAGACCAGGTACTAATGAGACTGGGGGCCGTATCCTGATTGTGGGACAGGAGCTGAATTCTCTTTTGCATTCTCTGCTTTTATACCTCAATGAACAACTCAGACTTCAGAAATTTAAAACAACAACAACAACAACAACCAAAAACCCACACCACCACCACCACCACCACCACCGACAAAAACAACCAAAAACCAGAAATAAAATCAAAATACCTCAACATGTGAGGCCACTAAACAACATTAATGGGTTTATTAACATTCTTCAATCATTTCAAAATGTGAATGGTTTTACTATCCCATCTGTAATTCAGGTAAAGTACATTTTCCAGGAACATTTGCTCTTTTACTGTAAAGTTGTACAAGAGTATATGTGAGCATGCATGAGTGTGTGAGCAAGTGTGCAAGAAAGGAATACATGAGGATTATGAAACTCAAATTTTAGTACAAAGTCTCAACATTGGGATATTCTGAATTTTTCAAATTCTGTAGCGTGACACAAAATATATGCAAGGTCATTATGCAAGATAATTATATCTGGAGTTAGAAGGGCTTTTTTTGACGATAAAAGATTATTTTATTTGAAGTTTTTTATTTCTAAAAGATCTTATTGTAGTGGTCTTCCCCACCATTATTAATGACATTCCTTGCTTGAACCCTGATGATCAGGGGTTGAGAACTGACTGACAGGCAGAAAAGCAACTGCAAAAAATATTCCATTAAAAGTATATTACATCATTTTTGTCCCAAATGGAAATTCTAAGATACTTCTGTGAAATCAATACCCAAGGCCAAGCTCTGTTCTCAGTTTCGTCAATGAGTCTTCCCTTGTGCTGAATGAGAAAATACATTGAAAATACATGAAAGATGTATTTTGAAAATGAGAACAAAAACAGATAACAAGCAATTTATATGCATTTTATTTTTACGGTGCAACCTGCTTATTGAAAGGTTATGGTGATGCTAAATCAGGGACATTCGAGAACTCATTTTTGTGGGAATTAACATTTTTAGTAATAATTATTTAGAATAACCTAGGTCACTTTTCTTAGTACCTACCTGTTTTCATTTCAAATTCTGAATGTTTACTCCCAGGATGAAGTTTTAGTGAAGCATAACCTTGTGTCCTGAAATATACAACAATGTTTAAATCTGTGGAATTTCAGAGCCAGAAGTGGCCTTTAGATCCTTCAAACAATATCTGAGGCACCAGAAATTGCTTATGCTTTTGACTGGTCTCCTGTGAGTGAGTGAGGGTGAGCCACGGGGTTTAAACTTTTTCTAAAGAAATGTCAAAAATATTCCCACTGAACTGAGTTGGAGATATGAACGTTCCTATCAAGTGCTGAGTGTTCCCAGTGGAATAAGAATTATCTGATTTCTTTAACCTGTCCAAAAGGAAGAATATCCTTTTAAATATTATGGGGTTTATTATAAACTATTTCTTAATAATTTAGTTAACAAAGCTTTAAGTTCAAGCAAAGGTTTACAAATGGTCTACAGAAATGCCCTTCAGTCCTTATCAGACTCAGCTTTACAAAAGGCATTTTTAGCAAACTTTTGTGCCATACCAAAACAGGCACCTGTGAACTAGGTAAGCAAATAAAGTGTGTGATAAAGTTCACGGGAAAAAAGGGTACTCTGGGCTTTGTGTACATCCTGTCTCTGGAACCTGTCTGTTTCTTGGACATTACAACTGAAGTTACAGCCTGGCTTGCTAAAACTACTGGAGTGCTGCCCTGACTGTGCATGCTGACATCAGATGACACTTCTAAACTGCAACACTGGAATATTTTCAAAGCTAATTTAACTGGAAAGTCACATCTTTCTCCACCTGTATTAAAAGTCTTAGAAATCATACCTGGATGTCTGTTTTCTTTGCTGCCCTTTTTTTTCCTATGCAACAACAAGGCACTCCACAAACAGTCTAGCTTGCACCAGACTCACCTCTTTGTTGTCATGCTACAGTTTCCCCTCAATTTTCACAGTGCATCAGATGGAAAATATGTCCTTTTGCTTTTTAGTGGTTTACCACAGAAGTTAAAAAAAAAAAAAGAAAAAAAAGAAAAAAAAAAGAAAAAAAAGAAAAAAAAAAGAAAAAAGATTGCTATCTTTAAGCCATTGATGTCAAGTGAAAAATGAGGAAATAAAACCCAAAGGAACTGGAAACACATGGGTACATTCATATCAAATGTAGGTTTTTACAATCACATTGATAAAAGAATAGGTATACAAAAAACCCAATAAAACCCCAGAAGTAATTCAATAATGCAATTTTCAAAGAGGTTGCAATTTCTTAAAATCTTTGTTGTTATTTTTAATAATATTAAAGTTATAAGCAATGCTGACTTTGAAAACTTGAGTCCGAATCATTAAATGCATGGTGATTTTTTTTGAATCAAACCCACCCATACCATTTATTTACTGTCTTCTATTCCCTCTTGCAGTCACTAGCTGTTTTTGGCATGGAGTTCAGCTATTCTACTGAAAAAAAGTTTTGTAAGTATTTTCCATTGATGTGCCAGTGTACAGTAGCCAAAACCCAAAGCTGTTAACCTGTACTGTGCCTCCAGCATTAAAATTATCTTTAAAGAACTTCTGATAGGAGGAAAATTTCCTAATTTTACTACTATTTCAGAGTATTAGTGACCTTATTAACAGAAAAATAATAGATGTTAAATAAAATACAGTAGAATTTTCCTGTATTTATTGTCACACATAATTATATGGGCACTTCTTCAACACACCCAATAAAAAGCTATGATGTATCTTTTCATCACACAAACAAAGAATATATTATATATGGAAATACAGCATCCACAGATAGTTTATTTTCTACAACTCTCTCCAGATTACAGTTATTGTCTTATTTTTTAAATTTCATTTTAAGGGCAGTTAATAATTACTAGAGATGACAGGTACTCTGTTGATTGGAGTCTTACTATCAACAATGGAAAAACTTAACAGAAAGTTTTTATATAACCCAAGATCATATCTGGGAAATGGATCAGTATTAAGAACGTGAATAAATGATCTGTTTTTATCATGTGAGAATGGCTGATGTTGGCAGTATATGTTGTATTATACAGCTGTATGTGTATCACATTTTAATTTTATTTATAGTGCTTGTATCTTTCTACTAATTAGGAAATATTGTCACACTTCAGTATTAAATTCTGTTTTAAACTGCTTTTACTTTATAGTAAATAATAGGATTTTTTTTTTTTTTCCAGACTAAGGCTTTTTTAAAGAGCCTTCTGAAATTCCTTCATAAAAACAAAAGCTAAAAAAAATTGAAGAGTTTTATAATTTTGTGCTGAAAAATATATGGAGACTACAGGGAACTCCATTTTCCCCTTTACTTTTGGAGGCTGTTTTTCCCCCCTGGTTATTTCTAACAGTGTGCAAAGAGTGAAATAGCTTTTACCTTTTCTTTTAGTACCTGCAGCTAGCCCTCAGGACACATGGCACTATCCCAGATGCAGTTCTTCACACCAGAATCAAACAAGTAGTGAAAGAAGCTGTTATGCAATATAGAACTAAAAGTGTTTCTTTCTCCACACCCCATTTCTTCAACATCTTGCCTGTCTTAAGTATATAAGAAAAGGATGGTTTTGCTTTTTAAAATTAATATCACAATTCTTCATTTTAACATGGGAGAAGTGACACCAAATAGACTAGACATTTAAACTAGTCTTTAAAAGAGACAATACTGAAACCTTTAAAAGGCTGAAACATTTAGAAAATCCAAAGAAAAACTTCTCACCCTTATTTTGCAGCAGCTATAAAATTTTTGTAGTTAAAATCTGTAATGATTTATACTTCTGATGTTTACTGCAAAGTTGACCAAAAAAAATGAAGCAAAGGAGAAAAAATTCAGAAGACATGAAAAAACCCCACACATGTACATTGTTAAATTGCTTGGGAACATTCAAGTACTTTTTTAGACATGCAATTGTGTTGATATTTGTAAAATCAATAGCACAAATATTAACTACTTTCTGAGATGAAGGGAACACCCAGCAAATTGCAGTGTGTTATGACAATATGGGTGCAAATTCTATTGCAATTTTTCTCTGTGGCTTTCACTTATGGCTGACTTGCAATGTGACATTAGCAAGCATATTTTGTTGAGTTTGTAAGCAATATTTCAATGACTAGCACAACTGTGTTAGTCATTGCAGTGATGTAGATAGAGTGATGTAGTGATGTAGATAAAGTTATTGCAGTGATGTAGATAAAGTTAACTTAGTCCTTTCATTGGACGAATCTTAAATGGATGGGGTTTATAACCCAAATCATAGTGAGGCTGCTACTGAAATACAGCATATTTTTCTGATGGACACAATACAAAATACATCAATAGGGTGCCCAGACTTTAAAAGGAGTTGCATAAGAGCAACTTCAATTTTTAAAACCTGCCTATAGTTAAAAACCTTAGCTCAATCTATTTTTAAAATGTCAAATAACAGGTATTATGTATTGGGTTTAGCCCACAAGTATTTACATATGAAAAGAACTGGGTAGGTGGATTTTTACTCGAGCAGGTAAAAGCAGGCAAAAACTACAAAGTAGATGTAATAATAACAAGGGCACTTCCACTACTCCACTCTATTCCCACCAGGGAATAGAGTCCTTCCATGCTGAGTATGAAAACAAGAGTAGATGCCTTCCAGAAAGCTCCATAGTACAGGTTCCTGAAGGACAGTAGAGATTCCCCATGGGCAGGTCACATCTGTGCCACAGGAGACAGCCCAGCTCCATCCTTAAGCTCCAGGTAATGCAAAAAAATAAAAGGTGAACGCTACAGGGAGCAAGACAAAATGGTTTGACATCAACAATTTTCCCCCAAGCATGGTGTGTGTCTGTCTGTTACCCAATTTCCCCACAAGCAGGTGGGGGTGAATGCCCACCCGTGAGAATTGTATGGACCAGCAGTGCCTTCTTCCCCCTGTGTCTATCCTTCCCCACTCCTCCTTACACACTCTGCTACTGCTGGGGCTTCCCTGGAGATCACCTGCAGCAGCCTTTGCCCTTAGAGTCTGGCATCCCTGGAGCACTGCAGTGCTACCCTCTGGCACTGGAAAGACACATGCAAAGGCATCTGAGAGACAGCAGGGGTAACGTGGTGGTGGCAGACACCAAGGGGACCTTGACCAGCAGGGGAAAGGCTGTGCTTTCAGGCAGAGCTGCAAAACAGAAGAGGTAAGTGGGGATGGGTTGGGTATCCAGCCCCTTCCCCAGGCACCAGCAGGAGAGGCAGCTTCCTGGGAGCAGGAGGCCAGACAGCATCTTGAGGACTTGGTGTGGCAGGAAGTCATAGAGGAAATAGGAAAAAAAATTACTCTGAGGAACACACAGGCTCAAGGGCCAACTCCTTCAACCCTTTTGCTATGTTATCTTATTACATTTTCTTCAAAAATTAAAGGAGTGACAGAACCTTTACCACAGAATCATAGAATAGTTTGGGTTGAAAGGTGTAAGAGAGGCACCCATAATTCGTCATTCACAATATAAATTTAACCTTGATCAACCCTATTTAATATTTGCTTCTTTTCCAGAGTCTGCCTTTTCTTTTTCACTTTACTCAGTTCCAAAAAGCTGCCTATTTCCCTTATTCTCTCATAAGATAAATAATAAAATGGACATAAGATAAACAATGGAAAAGAACAAATTGCACAGAACTGGCAAAATGTTCTCCTTAGGAAAAATTCCCACTGATTACAGGAGACAAGAGATTTCAATTGGAGCTTTGCCTGAAGAAATAACTGAGAATTAAACCCAAATAAAATAATCACATAATACAAGTCCTCACAAGTAGAGAAATTAAATTCTCTTTCAATTCTCACACGGACAGCAAAGTCTTTGTCCCACTGATGGGAAATGAGTTTTGCCATTGATTTTCAATGAAGCCAAGATTTCACCTCAGGGCATTTTTTTCTCATATCATATTTATTATCTCTTTACTACAACACATCACATAAAGATCAGCTAATGGTTGCAGACTAATGAGTAATCATGTATTCCAAGACCATATATTACCATCTATTGCAGTCTTGAATATATAATGTTGTTTTTATTTCTAGAGGAATTGTGATATTTTGAAGCAGCAAAAAAAAACCAAACAAAAAACCAAACAGAAAAAAACAAAAACAAAACCAAAACAAACAAAAAAAACCCAACAAAACAAGGTAAAGCAAAACAAAGGAAACAACAACAACAAAAAAAAATAAATAAAAGCTGAATTCAGGCACTGAAATTAAAGGGAACAAATATTGACTGTCAAATCTTTTCCATGAAAAGAAATCACTGTATATGGTCTGCTGCTGGCTCTGCCATTTCCTAAGTTTTTCATTTGAGAGAGAATAAATATGCATCTAGTTGAAAAATTAAGAGCTAAATTAATCCAAATGATTTAATGGAGTATAATATCCATCTCATGCAAGTGAAAATTATGGAGCTTTAGAATCACATCACAATTGATGGATTGTAGTATTAAAAGAAAATGTCATAGATGTCAGGGTTTATTATAGAAGTACCAATTCAGTACTTCCTTCCTTCATTTCAGAACTCTGCTCAAAAAGCTGTGCTTTTACTTAGCAACAGTATCTCAAAGAAGGTACCAAAAAAGAACAATTTTGGGAAAATACTGCTGGACTCTCAGAGGAAAGCAATTTCTGAACCACAGACGGCTGAAAAGCTCTTAGTAAGTTCTTATGCTGTAACTAGAGAGCAGCTGCAAACTTCTATCTACAAGATAAGATGGAATATTTTAAGATCTGCAGATGTGTCCTGGGAAATTCAGTTTCCATAACAACAATTTTTGGTGCCATGATTATGAGGCTCTCTGCCCCTCTTGATTTCCATACCTGTTCACTTGGGATTGCCAGTAATATAGTGTTATTCTGTCCAGCACTAAATGCTTTACTTGTATATTTGCACAGAGAGAGTATTATTGGTGATTTTAGAGGACAAAAACTATAGTCACTAATGTACCTTAAGGAATTGGTGTGGTTACACAAGAAGGAGGTTCCTGCTTCAGTATTTTACTGTTTAAAGAAGTCGGAACACCTCAGTGCCACTGAGATATTATAGTGGCATAAGTATTTATATGCTTAAAATATCAAGTAATCAGGAAGAAAATACTAAATCTGGAAAACAAAAGGTTTTCTTCTAGGGTTATTACTCAGACCAGATCTCAGCTAGTGGAGGAAGAGACTTGAAATACAGAAGTGAGATATATAATACAAAATTCTAAACTATTCTAAGCACAAACCAAAAAGCAAATCAGACTCAAACCTTTCTTTTGGCAAAACAAATCCAAGGCAGTACTTCTAAGCCTGTTCCTTTTGAATACCAGCTCCAGCAGGCACAAGGAGAAAAATTAATGTCTTTAGAGCTGTTTTTTCATACAAATACATGACCCCACATGAGAGTATAATGCCAATATCTCTACTAGAACACAGCAATTTTCTTGCACTGCTTCTCAGGGCCAAGTCTGCCCTGACCAAAGTACAACTGTTAACTGATGATTTTATTTCAGTTTGGAGGATTTAATATAGTCCAGCTGCTTTCTTTGCCAGACTTGCTGTTAAATGTGTTCCTGTGCAGCTACTTGACTACATCTTCAACTGGTTTCTCCAGGTCCCATTGTATTATTTATTTATTTATTTATTTATTTATTTATTTATTTCCTATTTTCTCCTTATTGTTCCATCTTCTGCTTTTGTCTTCCTGTTCTCCTAGTATCAGGTGATTTTGCATATGTTCATTCCTCCACTATTATTTCTTTTCCACTTTCGTCTTTAGTCATTAACCATTATGCCATTTCATTTTCTTATAAATCACTATAATTTCTTTATACTGTTTAATGCCTCTCTTCCTTACCACGATAAATAAATGAATAAACTGCAACATATTTTGCCAGGGAGGTAAGCAAGACTATATCAGAAGAATATTATCTGGGACTTGGTTCCTGCCCTAGGCCTGTTTGTCTATGAGCTGAAAGAGGGAACTGACCCTTGAGAGCAGACCTGGAGAACTGCTTGGCCAGAGCTCATATTAAAGAACCTCAGCTCAGAGATGGAGGAAATACAGTCAGTTTGCAGGGTAGTTCAATTTCTTGACAAACTTATTTGTTACTTTTAAAGACCAAATCATTTACAAAAGAAGGAACTTCCTGTGGTTTCCCCCATCTATGGAATATTTCCATAACTACATGGGAAAGCATATAGTTACCCAAGTGCAACGCTTGTGTGCTCTGTAAAATTGCTCTCAAACTAAGTGTATTTGTGGGAGAAACCTAGTAAAAGTCAACCAGTAAGAATTAAAAAAGAAAACAACTGGATTTTAATAGAAACAGCCTTCAAGACTGTTAGTCACATCATTTAATTCTCTCCTGGGGGCCCATAGACACTAATACAGTGTATTTGATTCAAGGCTGAAAAAGAAAGTGTAACAAAACTGAACAGAGAAATTGCCATTTTCTCAGCCTGGAGCTGAGGGGAGTGGAAAGGAAATGATGCAATGGAATGGGGAGCAGTGACGGGTGTGAGACGAAGTTTAACCATTCCTGCCATTTTTCCATTTCTAACATTCTACTACTCAAATGCTTTTGCTCTAAGTCCACATTGAAGAGGAAATATGAGCATCAATAAACAGTGGGAAGTTCAAAACAACATAAGCAGAAGCAGGTCATGCAGTATTTAAAATGGGAGACTATCTCACTCCAAGATCTGTTTCTGAATCCACATGCCCATCCTGGGGAATAGAGTCTGATGTATCACTAAGGTCACTAGGTGGTGGTTTTGAAAATCATGAGAAACCAGTGGTCTTTGTACATATTTTCTTGGTTATGGAAGGCCTGTTTTGTGTTTGCATGGAAGTAAAATAAAAAATCCAATATATTTATTTTTTCAATAAAGATTTAATTTCTTTTAAATCAAAGACTGAAGAATATTTTAAATTCTGAGTTTCAGCTCTTAGGAAACTGAGGTCTGACAAGTGAACTAAGAACGGAAGAGAATGGACTTGGGCAATGTTGGTATTTTCAAGAACCCTGTATCCATGCTGAGGTGTATCTGGGAGACTAACACACTTTATTTTCTCCACGGTTAAAATCAAAAATACCTCCAGTAATAATGAATAAAATAGAACCAAAGAAAAGTAAATTTTTGTGATTTGTCTCTATGTAAGGGAGAGATTTAGGCCAAAAGCACTAGATTTGGCCAAATTTATTGTTCTTGCCTGTTTTCAGCTACTCATTTAGAGGTAGAAGTACTCTGCTTCCCCTTTGGCTCAAACAGTTCCCACTGAGATTCAATTTTATCACTTGCCAAACAAAAAACCTTATAAATATTTTCTCAAAAATTAGAGGTAATTTTTAAGGAACTATGAGTATATTAAGTGCCTTCTTATTTTTGTCTATATCACTGATTATAGTTGAGTAGGATGTTACAAATCAAAAAAAAACCCTTTCATAAATAAAACCTGCAGAAAGTACAAACTGTCTTCAATAGTGTCTAAGATAAAAGGAAATCTATATTTGGAAGTCCTAGCTGGCAGTTTGCAAATGTGCAATTAAAATTCTGACTCTTCTCTAATTATGGAACACTTAAGTTAAATGGTCTTAATAGACATATAAGGCTGGCTTTATAAACCTACAGTTACTTATAATCTAAAGTAATTTCTACTTCAGTTTAAAAAGCATCCATTAAATGCCTATTATGAACTTTATGTGATTTAGAAAGACATTTAATGAATGCTTTATAACACTAAACAGCAATTATTACCAAAGACAAATGTTAAGCATATAGATTAACATGCTATTAATGTGAATTAACTTCTTCAGATTAAATAGCGAAACTTGTATTTAAAGTCTGTTAGGATGAATGCAGATTAAAATGCTACATATGTTTGTAATGGAAACTTTAAGGATGCCTAAAAGGAGAAAAAATTGCTTAATGCAATTTTTCATTAGGATATCTATTTATTGAAACACTGATCAAGCTTCAAATAACTTAGAAAGAAAACTTTAATAAAAGAGTCATTTCATAATAATGTAAGTATGATAGGGAAATGACATTTGATTATTTTGATGTTTGCATTGATATTATACCTGTTATTTTCCTTTCAAAAGTTCTGAAAATGGAACTGTCTTCATTTATAACAAATTTGAAAGTGTTTAAATTTGTCATGAGATGAAAGTTTTAGGAAGTCGTGGTTGTACTACTTCATTTTATTTTTATTAATACAGAATGAGAAAAGCCTGAAATCAGATAACCCTTGTTTGCTATCACTAAGCACACCAGGCTGCCTTCTGCTTTAGTTAAAAACAAACAAACAAACAAACAAAACCAACCAACCAACCAACCAACAAACAAAACCACTTCCAAAACTCTCAATTCTATTTCAGACTTTACCTTACATCTTGGAGCCAGTCCTTTCTATACCCATCCTAATTTGTGAGCATCTGATTTATAACAAAGAAAGAAAGAGCTGATACTTCATAACTTTCAAGAAGCTTTGACATATATACTTTAAAATAATATGGCCACAAAGCAGGGATGGATGATATTGACTCATCTATTGTCAGATCAAATACCATGGATAAAGATTTATTCTTGATTTATGTCATAATCAAAGTTACAACAGAAGTGGATCTGATGTCCTGACTTTGAAAGTTTTACTGCCATCTATTTTGGAGAAACTGTGACAAAAAAAACCCAAAAAAACCAAACCAAAACAAAAAGATAAAAAAAAAGATAATTACATGGAAAATAAAGAGTATTTGAGTGATTGAGAGAAGAAAACTGAGATGGAGAAATTGGGAGTGACAGTAAAAAGTAATGAACATTTGAGATAAACAATAGCTGCATAGGAAGCACTTTCTCTTTTCTGAGCTTCTACACTAGGGAAGGTTCTGACCATGATTTTTGATAGGAGAAAAGTGACATTTGTGGCACTAAAAAATACATCATGTTACAAAAATTATTCTAATTAAACCCTATTATACCATTCAACATCATCAATTAAACAAAGGAGGCTACAGAAAAATCAGTTTATATTAAGAGAACATTTTTTTTTTGAAAGAAAAGACCAGATCACGACCTTAAAACACAGTGAGATTTTGCCTTTGTTACATGCAATTTTTTTAAAAATTGAACACTAAGAAAATAATGAATTTTTTCCTTTAAGTGTTGAGAACACCAAGCACCTTGAACCACTTGATAAAAGATATTTTGTGAACATTCTAATGGCAGTAAATTAGCTTAGGCATAACTTTCATGGAGGTATATTTTATCTGTCTGCTGTAGTCCAACCTGTAATTTGATTATTGTAATTATTTTTTAGCTAATAAAAACCTAAATTGCTACAGGGAAGTATAAAAACAAGACGCCATTGCACACTTAAAGATAGCTACATAATTACAAGGATGCCCACAGTTCCTAATAAGCTGCTGTTAAGGCAGAGTAATTAAAAGATTTTGGTCTATTAGAAATGTAGAAGACCAGGTTTCCAGGAGAGACCATCAGCTTGCCCTTAATTTAGTTGACAGTTCTGGGATCCTGAAGAAAGCCTTCAGGGCAATATCCTTTCACTTAGTTTTATTTTAAGCATTAGATTTTCCATTCCTCCACATATTCTCAGTAGGAGGAAGGAAGGCAAAGACTCACTTCTGACCTCTCCTCTAGTTCCCATAACATCCTTAACACCCCTCGACTAAAATGTGAGTGTAGCATTGACTCTTCAGTGAAGATGATTTTCTTTCTTTTTGCTAGATGTGGAGTATTCTTTAACTTGTTCTAGGAAGATATATAATATGGCTCCTGGCTAACAATTTTTATGACAAGGAGATTGTAGTAGGACATTTAAAGAACCTTTCCAATTTCATCTCTTTGGTAGTAATAAGTGTTTGTTGCATCCTCTTGCATGCCTTTTTTAATGAGGTAATCAAAATCATGATTACTGCAGGAGAATTGTTCCTGCTTTCAATACAAATATATAAATAGAAGTGCATAGGGGGGTGCCTTTTGTTAAATAAGTGTTTTCTTATTTCTGAACTACTTATATATAATAGAATGCTAAAATGGATCATCTGCAGTTTCTGAGTAAGAAAACCAAAACACAATGTATGCCTTATTTTGTGGTGGGGTATGTCCAACAAACCCCAGTGTGAAGTTGTATTATATTTGGAGGTGCAGGAAAGAATCCACACTTAGCAGACTGGGAAAACCTCATAAACACCAGTTAGTTTCTTCAAAATTTTTTGCCTAATGAAAAGTAAACCTTTATGTTACCTTTAAGTGAAATTAAAGTCTCACAAGAACCAACAAACTGAATAAATATTGTTCCTTTACAAACGAATATTACTGAAGGCATTGACTTCACCCATTAATTATTTTATTGAAACCTCCTGATTGAACTTCATTTAATTTCATTATATATAGCATTTTGATTTGACCAGTGTGTTTTCAGTACTCTTTGCTCTATTTTACAATACTTCCCTGTAAAAACAAGATTTCATTGTAACCTGACACATGCTAAGAAAGGCTACTGTAACACTGACTTAAATAAACTCTGACTATAGCTAGCACAATGTTTTTGTGACCACTAAAAGTTAGGGAATAACAATTTATTACGAGAAATCTAGTTTTGCATAATAATCGTATCTTGATGATAATGTTTTTTAAGACTTCTTTATAAGGCAATTTTATCATGCAATGAAATATAACAAAATGTCAAAGTATAGCCAATTATATATTAGTATATATTGCGTATATACTAAATTCAATCTGATAAATAAAATATACATAGCTGGGCTACTTGGGCTTTTACCTGCAGCGAGAACCTGTTTTGGCTAAAAGGTTTTTTAATACAATCTTAGGATTTGTTTTATTGGCATTTATAAAATACTATGCAGTTTTGACATAAATGTGAAGAAAAAAAGGAAATCAGAGCACAAGTGTACCAGCCATTTCCTGACTTTAAAAAACCTCTTGTTTTGGCTGTCTTTGACAAAGAAATTGATGGAAAGCATCAGAACATATGCTAGAATCTAGATTTTCAATTTCAAATGTTCATACTTTTTTTCAAATCAAGGCATACACTTTTAACACAGTTGTCTATAAAAAGGCAAGATCAAACTTGAGCAGGAACAGCTGCAAATGATACAATCCAAATTCTCATTCATTTTCCCTCTTCTCTTGCTTGGATGATTGCTACTGTTCTCCACACAAATGTGCCTATGTGCTCTGTATGGCCAAGGCACGGGAGTCTCACAGCTGGGAGAGTACCTTACAACTCTCCTGAGGGACTCAGATGAGTTGAGTGTTACTGGCCCTAAGATTAAAGCAGTTAAGACTTTCATATTGCAAACCCTTGGCATTCATCTGATCTATTAATTCCAACTGAACAGAACTGGTGAACTGGGAAGATTTCTCTAGCCAGTGCAGACTACATTTATACTGCTTCAAATTCCTTCCAAGTTTTAAAGGAATCACCCAATCCCAGGTATTTTCTATAATATCCCTGTGTTTAGCAGCCTTGTTTCCTTCTGTCATACTCCCAAGAGAGTCCCTCAGAGAAAAACCCAAACATTCTGACACATAAGTAAGACCAACTCTATATCACTGATTTTAGTTGGCCTAGTCTGCTAAAGGCCAAAGAGATGCCACCACAAGAGCTGTCTCATGGACACCTGGAACAATTTTGCTGGCCTTGTATTTGAAAACGTTTCTCACTCAAACATTTGGAGGTGTTAGTAACCTCCAAAAGAAGAGGAAGATCAAAAGTAGTAAGGCCAATCCATAAAATAACAAGCTGTTTACTAGGTTCTATAACCAGTTATAAAGAGGTTGAATATAGTTCCACACAATCCACCAATTCTTTTGATTTTTTACTGCAAGTTCTTAGACTACCATAAAAATATTTGAGTATTTCCACAGACAAATTAAATTTTTTCCTCCACTTATTTCCAAAACAAGCTAATTTTAAGTTAGGCAGTGTCTGCAATACATGAAAAATAAGAAAAAAAAAAAAAAAAAAAAACACAACAAAACAAGCAACCAGTTTTGAACTTTGACAGTAAAGAACAACAAAGATAATCACCAGAAAGGTGTTCAATATATTGTGCTGTTGTATAATGCATGTTTTGGGGGCTGCCTGCTATGTAGCAAGGAGAGACACATCTAAAAGGCCCAAATCATCATCTTCTCTAAAACTTGCATGAGATATCTTAAACTCCCCTATTTTGGCAAGAAAGTAATTTCTAACTGTGTATTTACATTTAAAAGTGTATTTATACATTGTGAGGATGCATAAATGAATCCTTTTCACAGTGGATGAGATGGTGACCACAGTGAAAGAATAAACATATTCTCTGCATTAAGGACAGAAAAACAACAAGGATCTGCTTCATATTCAGGGGTTCTGGGAGGATAATTCATAATTCAAGGGAGCCCTGAACACATTAAGTAGCAATAAGTTTATTTTATGCAACAGTGGTTAAATCTATTGATGGCATAACGAATGCTTAAGGTTGAAGAGGCTTTCCCATTTACTTTCTCTACTGAACTCGAGAAAAAATTCAGCTTTTTTTCCTATGTCTCAAATGCATATATTTTAGCTTCTTTATTTGCATAAGTACCACCTCTTTAAGGAGATCCTACCTAATTTTTTTTTTTTTTTAAATGATGGTGATACAGGAAAGAAGAGTTGCTTTAGAGATGTGAGATATTGGCATAAACAAATGCTTGCAAAAGACAAAACTGCCTGATCATCTTGGACACTGGTGGGAGAAAAAGACTGAACAGTCAGTGCAATAGAAAGTAATACATGCAGTAAAGTAAAAAAAAAAAAAAAACACCAAAAAACAAACAAACAAACAAAAAAAACAAACAAACAAACAAAAAAAAACCAAAAAAAACCCCCCACACTTATATATGAAGTAAATAAATTCTGCATCTCTAACATTTGCATGATGGTGTAGAAATGATCAGCTTTCAAACTTTCCTTGACAGCAGGATAGATAAGAACTCCTTCTGATATATTAATTAAATTATATATTTAGTATTTTTAACTGCAGCAATTTGAAACAACCCACACACTTCATGTTTCTGGGTCAAGAGTGACAAGATTAATTAGCAAAGCATTCAGATAGCTTCTTTCATGTCAAAAGATATAATTAAGGTGGCACAGAACAATATAATTTATCCCTTGATATATACCAAATTATTCTGATCTACATAATTTAAATACAACATTAGGCAATATCTCGTGCTGCTAATAATAGGAGACTGTAGCTGGTATTACCTATTCATGTATTTTCATTAAAGGCTTATTCATAATTTATAGTTCCACTGGCTTGGGAAAATATTTACCAAATGAAAAATGTATTGTGGCCCCATAGTAAACAGTTAGGCAGATAGTATTAGAGCCTTCAAAACCACCTAAAAAAAGCATTTATCTTAAATAAAACACCTACTGAAATAAAACACAGTGTTTGTTTGTTTGTTTGTTTGTTTATTTTTTAATTTTGTGATTTTAGCATGTTATTACTTTATGCTCAACAAATTAAATGTAGTAACAGAGCCCTTGCTCTACTCAGCATGAGTCAGAGGAATCCACTCATTCATTTCTGGGAAGCTCTGGTTTGAAATGAGAGCCTGAAAAGCATCATTGATTCCCAGAGGAAGGGAATGAAGCAACCAAAGAGATACAGTTCCTCTTGTCCACATTCTGCTAGTCCTACCCTTATAAAACACAGAAAATGGGCTGATGACAGAACCACATCTCATACACTGACTCCAGTGATACATTACATTTTCACAATATGGATTTCCCAAGAGAAAATGTAAAGAACATTTGGCCACTTGGAAATTTAAGGATGGGGTTTGAATGTGATTACCTGGCACATATGCCATGTAAAAAAGGAGTTGGTTTTCAGTTATGCTTATTCCAATTCTCACTTCATTTCCACCAGTGCTGAGGCTTTATGCAAAGTAAGGCAGGGCTCCCAAGATGCCATGGCTATGGAGCAGGGATTATACCTCTGGTGATCCAATTTCTCAGCACGTTCTAAATTTGATCACTACTGTACGAGTCATGACTATGTTTAAGTACTGTGAAGTTAGCAAGCCTGTCTTTCTCAGGATCACTAAACTCCTCACGTGTTCTGTAGAACATCTTTAGAGGTACATTTTCTCCCTTTGAAATTCTCCATTTTTGTCACTGTTTAACCATAGCAAGACTGATATACATAAGAAAGGACCTGAGGTAAAAGATTCCAGATTTGGGAGAACCAGACTGCTGTGGAATCTTTTTTTAAAACTGTATTAAGCTACTAAAGAAGAAACATAATCTTTAGAAATAAGAAACAATCAGCATGATGACTATAATTATACATGAAGAACAGAGAAAAATTTATTTTCTTTGAAGATACTTAAAGGTAGACAACAAATCCTTTACCTTATCTTGAGCAATAATGCCTAAGTAACCCAGGGATATGGTTAAGCTTTTTATGGGTAAGTCATAAGCCTTCTCATTAAACATACATCATTGTATTGCCGATGTCACTCCCTCAAGCTTTTCTTCAAATCAATATCTTTTACTCCCTGACAGACTGGCTGATCAGATACAGTCTGCACATCAGTATTGACTCCAGTTCCATTAGAAGATAATAGGACATGCCATTGCAATCCTTTAGGTATCTCTTTGATGAAAACCCTCAATGTGAATGAGCCACAAGGTTATGCTGACAAATCAAAGAGCCATATAGGAACAGTGCATGTACTCTTTTGTGTGAATTGAGATTTCTTCCTCACTGTCCGTTCCTACACCTGCAAAAGGATATATTTGCATACACATAAAGTACAAAAAAGTTCTTTTCTCAAGATTTTCTCAGCTAATGTTTTTACTAGAGGCTATGCAGAGGAAATAAAGACACAACACTGTTTTTTATTAAGCTTAGCAAAATACTACTTTGAGCAAGCCATTAAAGATAAACCATCAACTAGATGCTTTGTTTTCTTTTTTAAGCTTTCTAATAACTATCTAATTGCTTTCAGGAAAAGGTTTCCAGCATGAATTGCATACTATACTGAGAATATATTAAATATTCAATATTTATTTAAGACATATTGTAGCACATAAGCGATCTGCATGAATAAAACATTTTTTCCTTTAAGCATAGTTTAGTAAAATAAAGAGCTAACAGTCTAAAAACCTAGAATGCTCTGACTTCAGATATGGGTTTTTTTCCTTCCATTTAGAAGTTTTCATAACTTTAAAAGTGAATGCAATGAACTAAGAAGGTAGAGTTCAGTTTGGAATAAGAGCTTCTCTGAAAACAAAAAGTTCTGCAGAGCTTTGAGAAATGAACTTTGTGTAATGCATGCGACAAATACAGACATAGTTCTGATTCACATTTTTTGCTTTCATTGTTTTTCTTGGGCCTCCAGCAAAAACTCTCTTCAGCCACATGGTGAGTGGATTCAGACAGGTGATTAAAGGTCGAATCTCCAAACACAGATGTGGTGTTGGAACCGTGAGTAATGTCACAGAAGCAGCTCATTGGGAATACACAGCAAAGCAGGTATTTATTATTTCCATTCCAGTAGTACTGAGAGCCCCCAGGTAAGAACAAGATGAGCAGTTACTCAGCAGAGAGATAATAAAGACCCTCTGGACAGTGGTTGTCACAAGAAAAGCACACAAAAAGAAGACACCTTCACTTCAATATGGCACAAGCCATATTGATGTCCACATTCCCCCATCCCAGTCTCATTTCCTTTCCATCTTGGGGAACAGATTACAGGTGTTATTAGATCTTCTTTGGTAAACAGAGTCTTAGATTTGTGTGTTCTTGGAAATCAGTCAGGGCTAAGGGGAACAGTTCAAAGAGAGAACACTAAGATTTTTGAAGCTGTTAAGGTGGAAACCGTTTTGCACTCTTGATTATGTGGTTCCCAGTCCTGAAGAAGTATCAAGACAAAAGTGGGGGAATTTGGCTGTAAGGCTTCTTGAAGGTCAACTGCCTGAATCATACTTTGTTTGCGATTGTGAGGAAGAGCATAAATGGGACTAAGACCTGGCTCCTGAACTACCACTCTCAATTCAATGCAAGAGTATAAACATTCACTATCACTCTGACATCTCTACCCAGTTTTTAAAATCTGGCATTTTCCTGCATCTTCCTCTCAGCCTTGTTTTCTAAATATTCAACAGCTGGCACTTCCCAGCTCATCAATTTCCTTGCAACACACACGGAGAGCACAGAAATGGAAGTATGAGAAATGCTATCAGGTTTACAGCTCCTGAAATCAAGAGAAGCACTTTTGGTCAGGAGTTATTAGCACAAAACTCTTTCTTGTGATAGGTTACGTAGTAGAGTCCAGGCACACTCCCAGAATGTGCCTTGCTGGAACCATAACCAAAAGAAGTCCAATGTCAGCACAGCAGCAGAAATGATCTGAGAGGGTAGGAAGGTCTGCTGTCACTAAGCACTGGGACACTGCTTCATGAGCCACCTGCAGCTTTCAAACCATGGAGCAGCAGCTGCTGGAGGTTTACTGGTCCTTAGTGTTCTTGTATTGTTGCTCAGCAGCCTTTTCCTGAATACTTGGGAAATCCTGTGTTCCCCACTGATGGCAAACACAGAGTAGGGTGGGAGCTGCCCGAGGTGGGGGCAGCAAACAGGGTGTTTGATGTTGTTTCTTTGGTTTTATTTTTGCTCAGGAGGTGAGGGAGCATGCCTCAAGTGGTGTCACTTAACATCTGCAATCAAGTAAAACATAACACATCTGGCCATGCATCAAATTTTGTACAACCTCCCAAGTGTTTCTTTACAGAGACAGATATTTGTAGGTGTACATTTGAAAAGCAAGAAATAAAAATATTGCATGTTGATCTAGTTTGTACAGATTATGGTGATAGTTTTTCACACTCTATTTCTAATAATAGAAAATGGGAAGTCTCTACTATTTTACTCTAAAAAAGTCATTTGGCTTTCTTCTTTCTGAAGTAAATTGAATAGTAGAATTCTAACCTAAAATACAAATAGTTGAATATCTACTTTTCAGATAGTATATAGTTCTGTTAAGCAGAAAATCCTTGAAAATGCATGTTCAAGCTGAAACTGTTTTGCAGCTCACTGTCATCATTTTTACTGAATTTACCCGATGACTTTTGGAAGTCACACACAGGCAAATCCCATGGGGGACACATGCTTCTGCTATTACTGACACATCTTCCCTCCTTCCTTCCAGTAGTTAAACATTTTGCAGAGCTCCTGCCTCAAACTCATTTTTTTCTCAAGGTTTAGAGGTGATTAGCTTTGAATCTTGTAGTGCTGTGTATTTAAAACTTGACTTTGTCAACATGGACTGAAAGCAAACTATCTATAAATTAAACACAAGCTTTGCTGCCCTGAGACCCAATTAGGTATTAGCAGGTACAACACAGAACCAGTCAATAGGACACAGAAAAGAGCTGGTTTGCATCACTAGTTAATCAATATACATGATTCTACAAAATTCACTGGCTGGAAATAACACCATTTACTTTAGATATTCTGTGGGATTAGTCAAGTACATTATCTTACCATTTACAGGTAAAGACTTCCCCTCTCCCCTTTCCTCTAGCATTCAAATCATAAATAGTTTGCTTTTTAAAAGTAGAGAGAAAAAAAAAAAAACAACAAAAACATGATAAGATTAATGGGCAGGCATTACATATCACGTTTAAGAGAACAGCAAATTTCCAGAGGACTAAACAGTGTTCCTTTCTGAATAAATATCTCTGATCATTATTTGCTGTGGTAGAGCAGCTATAAAAAAAACCCAACCAAACAAAAAAAAGCCAAACAAGCCACATGAGGAGGTCTGATGCTCTGTTGATGTATTGCAGGCTGAAGGAAAGTTAATGGTATAGTTAGCCCAAGCCTGGCTGCCTTTCTTTTCTCATTTTCTGAGCTGCAGTGTGGCATAGCCTTTAGCCAATACAGCAACTCCTGACTGAGAATGCATTAAACTGAGCAGATGAATGGCAGCATTTAAAAATGAATCTGATATCCTAGACATGCTTGTGGGTTTTAAAGAGCCTACATCAGATAAAAAGAACTACTGGACACTTGAGAGCTGACATATTCTTCTAAAGAGAGAGGATGCTGAGAATTCAATTGGGCCATAGAGACTATTCTAAAAAGAAAAGAAAAAAAAAAACAAAAAAACAAAAAAAAAAACCCCAAAAAACAAAAAGGGCAAATGCAGTTTTTATATCACTGAAAAGAAAAAGAACAGAGAAATACAAAATCAAGCCGCTCTAGAAATTCCCTCAACTGTAAAGGCAGTGGCAAATTTTTGTATGGAACAACTTAATACTGAAATAATTAATTCATTACAGAATTTCTCCAAACTAAGATACAAAGGCAAATTAAGCTACAATCCTCTATGAGTAAAATCAGTGTGTTACAGATTTTCACTACGTTGAGGAAAATGAACTCAAATTTCACTTTTCTATCTCACACACACAGTTTTTCCCTGGACTTAGAGGAAAAAGAAGGATTTTCATTAATTTATTGTAAAGTAGCAAATGCAGTTAACATTACATTTTCTTCTTGTTAGTTCTAAGCTAAAAAAAAAAAAAAAAGTAGTCTTGTGTTCTAGCCAGGCATTTTATCAAACATACCTGTTCCTTACATCCAGTGTGTCTGAACATTCTTTTAAAGAATTAACCTAAACCAAATGTTTAATGAAAAGTTTGCAAAAAAGCTAAGTTTAAATACACTAGAGTATCTATTTAACTGTTCCTGCATTAAAGAAAGAAATCAAGGCATTCAGGAAAATTATGTAGGTTTGAATTTAGTGTTTAAGCCAGCTGCTAGGCATGCACACACAAGTTTGTTGAAAGATATCAAGCTGACATGAGTGGCATTATTCCACATTTGATTTGGGGGCATGAGTATTTGACTGGATAACCCAGTTGTAAAATTATACACATCAAAGAGTTGCTGCAATATAAAACCTATCAGAACCAACAACGTCTTCCTACTGCAAGAAGCATTCTCAAGGGTGAAAGTGCTTCTAGCCAAAGTCTGGTAGAATAAAAGAAACATAAATTGAAGTGCTTTCTGTATCTATAGGAATAACATAGCTCCGCATGCCTCAGGTGAAAACCCAGAGCTCTCATGACTAGCAGCTCCAAGTACTATAACTTATGGATGGATTTGTATTCCTTTTCCACATTTCCTAATTTACAGTTAATTTCCTTTGAGTTCAGAGGACGAACAAGGCTGAGAACATGTGCCCAATGATGCTGCCTTTCAGTTGCACCCTTGGGAGGATGGATAACTTCCTGTGAAATGTGGGGGAACCCTGACTGAAGGTCCATTTGCATCCCTTTAGAGAAGGGAATCTCATGCAGAAGTTTTTGGTGCTTTGCTTTATAAACAAAAGGCTTTATAAAGCTCACATGAACCCTTTTTTTTCCTTTTTTTCCACATTCTACAGCACTCATTCCACATCTAGGCCTGGGATCCTGTTATCAAACTACATCAATATTAAGAGATCTTAAACACAACTCTTTCATAGTGTATGTGCTTTCATAACAGTTCATAACTTGATGAACTAATGGTGGGGAAAAATACATAAAAGACTTTAAGAAATATAGCATGTGTTAGCATTTTTTCTTGGTTTTTTTTTTTTTCTTAACACTTGAAATAAAAGTGTTGTTAAACTAGTTTTTAATGTTAGAAAGTATAGCATAGCATAGCAGACCCAGATCATGCAAGACTCAATAAATTGAATGGAATCTCTTGCTCTTTACTTTGATTCTTGCCAATAAGTATCTTAACTGCTAGATAGTATTCACAGAGCTTTGTATTTATAAAATCTGATGGTGATGATAAGACATATTCAGAAGTTGTGCATTTACTGGGCTAAGGGGAGAATATGTTCATAATCTGTAACTGGTTTTCATACAGCAGCAGTCCCCACCTTTGGGCTGATACAGTTAATGAGAAAGCATGAAACTTCTCATCTTTATTCATTTCAGAACATAGCTGTATAGAATGAGAGAAATTTAGATGGTCTCCCTATTAAAACATCTGTTTCAATGTTCTTAAACCTATTCTTATCAAATATGAACAACATTTTAGATATTGGATAGGGAACTGCATGCTGCCACCTGATCTTAAGTAACCATCCTAGAAATATTTGAGAGCTTGTGTGAAGAAGCAGAACTAGAGCAATGACTCTTTTGCAGACTGATGGTTTTGGGTGTTTGTAAGAGTGATGTAGTATGCAAGAGCATTACCAATGGAAATGCTGGGATATCTTTGAACTGCTATTAGCTGGGTAACACAAATGCTGACAAGTCATAGTCCCCAAATACCCATAAAAAAGTCCTTTTAAGGACTTTTGCCTCTGTAGAGAAATTCACCATTTTAATGCTATTTGCAGAACACTACTCAACAGTTCCTAAAAACATTCTGAAAAATGACATATGACTAGCCTGACAATGTGGGAATTATTTTCAATGGAATTTCAACTTTTTTTTGGTTTTTTGTTGAGAGTACTTTTCCATTTAGTGATGTGCTTTTCTATTGTTGCCATCGGTGTAGGTTTTGGGGTTGTGAGGTATTTTTAATCTCTATTATCTCAAAAATTTTTGTGTTTCTGTCTATGCTTTTATAAGATGCCATAAATAACATGATTCATGTATATACCACATATACATTCCAGCTTTTCTCTCCTGAACTGTAAGAGACTACTTTTATTCCCTTTAAAGCGTCTTGGTTTTGTCCAAGATATTATGAAATTGTACTATCAATCACCTCGCTTCTCATAGAGAATTTTTGTAATTTAATTCAACCATGAAAAAAATCATATTAAGGTGAAAAACAGATTTCAAATAAACCTAGTACAGTCAGAAGTTTACCAAGCAAATTTTAAGACATCTGAAAACCTGAACTTCAAAAGAAGAAAGTGAAAATACACTCTTTGTAGTTATTTTAAATGTAATTTCTCCAATAATATGATGTAAGCAGAAACTAAAGGAGAAGTTTATATTTGCAAGAGCAATTTACTGGTTTATATACAAATGACATTGTAAGCATCAGTTTTATCCAAATACATATGTTTTATCCAAATACATATATTCAAACTCAAATTTTATCTCTGGGAAAAAAAATACTAAAAATCATCTCATGAGAAAGGTAAACAGTAATTTCTGAATGAAATTCCAGTTTCAGGATTCATTTCAGACCTTTAGGTGCCTAATTTCTTTTTATGGTACAATTCTTTGTATACTGCATACTAAAAACAAGGAGGAAAAAGAATCATCAAGTTACCAGCTTAATAATGGCACTAGATAGTACAGTAGAATAGATAGTAAAGAAAGACGTTTCTACCACTGACAGCATTTTAAAAAAGATAATTATCAGGCTTTTAGTAGTTGAACAGGATGATAATTATTTGCACTTTCATGCAGATTAGTTCTTTTGACTACCAACAATTAACCTTGCAATCTAATCAATCATCTCACGGTGTTCCCTCATGTCAAATATTATGTTTGATCCCCACTCTCCAAAAAATGCATGTTTTTTCACAGTTATGAATATCAAACCCTGGCTCCTGCATGGCAGTTTTGCCTTTGAATTCAAATCCTCTCAGACACCCAGGTAAGAGGAAAACCCTTGTGACTCATGCAGCTATAAATTTGCCCAGCTCCAAAACAGCTCCATAAAGCTAGTTCTTCACCTCAGTGCTCATCCAATGTAGTATTTCTCCAAATTATTTTTCTCTGCTAGCACAGATGGGCAGACAAATCCCTTTTTGCCTTTAGAGCCTGCATTCTGTCCAGGTTTATCAGCCAGGACACGGCCATAGGCTCACCCATGCAGTTCCCAGACTAAATCTGGGTTTTCCAGCAGTCTTACATATATTCTAGTACATATATTTTACTGCAGGAACTGACTGCTCACACACACTACTAGCTGTAGTTAGTGTGCTACAGCAAAAACAAAGTTGTCTCATCCCAGTTGCTCAGTTAAGTTCCACATAACAGTTCCTGGAGCTATCAATATACAAGCCCATAAAATGCATACATTAAGAAATAGCTTTCCTATATCTTTTAACACAATCCTCACTCCTTTTAATGAAAAGCTTACAGGTTAAAAAAAGGAAAAGAAAAAAAAAAAAACATATTATTTGAGACTTCACTAAGTAAAGTCGTATGAAGACTTAAGACAAAGAGTTTATTAGTAATTCAAAACTCATACTGAAATGTTGTAGAGTTCTTGGGTGTAACTAGGGGAAGTTCTGCATTATGGATTGTTGAGGTCAAAATGAGTAAGATTCCTATAGACATTTTTTTAAGATGTATTCATAGGTACATTTAGAGCAAACCTTGGGCTATGTTTAAATAAAAAAGACATTTAAGATCTTCAGCAGCTGTTATGGTTAGATAGTTTTTCTGATCTATTGCAGCATTTAGACCAGGATAGTTTATTACTCTCCATCTCTCACTGACAGTTGGCATATTGGGAAATTTTTTTTCCATCTTCCTTATTACTAGCATCAGCTTAAATGATGCAAGTGTTGAAGTGAAGAGCTGAGATTTTTCTGATAATATGACTTCTTGAGACTGCACAATGTTGGTATTAATAACAGTACAATGAAATGATACAGCACACTATTCATTGTATAGCGTAATGGCAAGGCTGTGGTGTTCTTGTCAAATTACTTGGAAAGACACAGAAGCTACAATCTCTTCACTTATCTGTTCTACCTGGGGTAGAATCTGATCTAGCAGAATATGACCCAAAATAATAGTGTTACAGTTTATTTTGGAAGGGCATAGTCAGGATGAAACTAAAAATATATGTTCTCTTAAATATGTAAGATCCTTCAGCAACTTAGATCAAGGAAAAATTGAAAAGTATAAAATGCTTCAAAAATATCATGTATTCATACACTCCATGAACTTAGACAAACAAGTTTTTCTATGACACAAAGAGTTTATATTCAGGTACTCTTCATTCCATAGAGTTAATTCTCATCTTATGTTGATTTTAATGTTACTTTTTTTCCAGTGGAAGTTAGCCTGAACTTTTGGAGCTGCTGTGCCTTATAATTGTATTAAAAAACAAAAACAAAAACAAAAACAAAAACAAACAAACAAACAAAAAAAAACACCACAAAAATTGTCACATTTTGAAAAATACAAGAAATGTAATAAAAAGTCTTACAAGATACTCTAACTTGACTTGGCAAGTGCTA
>JAWWTY010000001.1:12896364-12917798 GCA_035222235.1 Margarornis squamiger
TAGAAAAAAAAAAAAAAAAACAACACAAAAAAAAAACAAACCCAACCCCCCCCCCAAAAAAAAAACAAAAAAAAAAACTACAAAAGCAACACAAACAGAAAAACAACACACTCATTCAATCAAAAGTGTAAGGTGATGATTCCTGTCTTTCTGGATGTAAATTTTAAATACAGAAGAGCAAAGGGGGAAAGGGGCTTAAGATAGACACTTTTTAGAAGGAAGCATCACCTCAGAGGAGAGGACACATAAATGATTGCAAGTTCTTATCTAGTGCTGTATCTGTTTGGACATTACAAGGACACAATCACTGACACCACGACGAGTTCACACATCCAGTCATGTACACACAGTAGATGTAAATCCTCCATGTAAAATTAATCACAAAATCATAGTTTTTAACTTCAATTTCTGTGGTAGTTCCCAATAGCATTTTTAGTTCATTTTTGTCTGAATACTTCATTCCACTAATTAAGCAATAGTTTATTTTATTGTCTTGTCTCCTTCTTCAGCGGCTTTTCATTAGTAACATTGAAGACTTGTCTGCAATTAACTCAAAACCCTCCACAACTGCACAAAGGGAAAGCACACCTAAGCATAAACTGGGACTATGGGCCCATTTCCTAATTTCTTTATTTGCACTAATTCTTTCATGATGAAAAAAAATATTGGTAATTCTTGGAAATGGTTAATAAAATGCACCATTGTTGATTGAAAAACAGGACCTGTTGACCCTAAGGCCAAGAGGAATATTGTAATACTGAACACAGAGATGGGTAAGAGAAAGGAAGTTCTTCATAGTTTTATATCTACACAAAATATTTTATGTAATGTTTTTATAATTCATAAAGTTTTTCAGTATTAGTTAATTCCAACTTTACATTGCTAAATTAGTACTCAATTATTGAACTAACAATGCCTTTTTTAGCTCCAAACGTGCACAATGTTTCCACTCTTGCCCCAAATGAGAACTTTTCTGGGAATCTCATCCAAATCCAAGCCTTAGAGCCTTAGAACTGACATGAAATGTCAGAATTTTGTATTCCGTTGCCTTGCAAATTGACAATATACAGTTAGAAAAGTAATGACAAAAAGAAAGGGGGTAGCTTGGTTCTATAGGAGCAAAATAATGATTCAGCAATGATGACTCACATAACTGAAAATCATCTCCATAAATCTTGGGGAAACTGGGGTAAATTTTTAAAGTTTTCTACAAAAGATTGTAAGTAAGAGCAGAGAAAATATCAATAATCAGGTTTTTGTTTGTTTGTTTGTTTGTGATTTTGTTTTGTTTATGTTTTTGTTTGTTTTTTAAAATATGATAATACAATACAATAATGCATTAAGTGCAGACCAAATGGGTCGGATCTATACAGCAATACATCTGATTCTGGGGACCCAAATCTCAAATAGCTGGGGTCTAGAGGCAATCTTTCAGACTAATCAGTCTGATCCCATGTTCTTAGTGTCCCTCGGCAACCAAAGGCCATTAGGTGCACCTTCGTGTCTAGGTTAATCTGAAAGGTGTCCTGATCATACACCTTGGGCATACCGTGAGAGACAAACCAAAGCATGTGCGTGCAGGGGACAGCTGGGACGTACAGAGTCACCACAGAACAGCATCTACAGGGTGTGCAGAACAGTTATAGGGGCCTCAGATTTGAAGGGAAGGCTAAAAAAGTTTAAACTGTAAGTAATAAGGATATAAGTGAAGGCACATGGAGCTGAAAAGAAGGTAGAGGTAAACCAAAAATAACTACATAAATAAAGCAAATGTCTTGGATAAGGATTGGGGTTTCTGAAACAGAATTAAACTAGTTGCACCAATTGATGCAGTTTGTTTTCATATTGCTAGACAACATTGACATGGTGACTGCTCATTAATCTACAAAAATCTAAAGCATTAACCCACACCACAGCTGCAAAATTTACTGAATTGTATGCCTATATGAATGGGTGCAGCCAGACAAATGAATTACATTTTTCCTCAATTAACTTTATTAACCAATCTAACTAAATATCAGTACTTTTCCCTTGAAATGTACCTGAATGTTTCTAATTCTTTTTAAACCAAGCTGGTCTGCCTTTTCTTGGACTAAGAGTAATACACTGCAGAATTTCACCTAAATCCTTAAAAATGCTGTTATTTTCTGAGAAGATTCTTTTATTTTTTTTTTATTTTTTTTTTTAGGGAACTTTTGCATACTCCAGTAATATAAAAGAGATGTCTGTCAATAAATTATCTCCATAAATGCTTCCTCTATATCCCATAAGTAATTATTTAATTTTTTTTGGTTCCTGAGTTGGTCCTTCAGGGGTGGGGGAACTAGGAAATTTAGATACCCTCTATAGTCTCTCGCTTGCCCCAACAGTAATAGGTAGTTGAGGTGCTGAACAATAGAAATAATTAAAAAAGAAAATCCTTGTAAGCAACATAGTCCATCAGTAACAGGCAGCCATTGCCCTTTTCTTGTTTGCAGGCAGAATTGCTGGTTGTAGCCTGAAACAAAATGAAGCTGAAGATGCATTGTTAGAGATGATCTTGCTCTCTTCTGTCTCTGAAACCATCACCACTCTACCTGAGCTGCTTGCTGAGAGCAAGTCCAACAGTAACTTTCTTTTGAATTTAAGGATAGCATAAAGATGATAATTAACTGCAGACACTGTTGTATGAAATTCAAAGTATTTTTGTGAGAGTCATGGTTTAATGTCAAATGACAACTAAGCATCACACAGCTACTCAATTGTTCCCCCTGTGCCAGGATGGGGGAAAGAATCAGAAGGGTAAAAGTTAGAAAACCCACGGGGTGAAGCAAAAACTGTTTAATAGGCAAAGCAAAAGCCACATGCACAAACAAAGCAAAATGAGAAAGCTATTCACCACTGCCAGGTGGTCAGCCAGTTCCAGGAGAGCAGGGTTCCATCACATGTAGAGGTGACTTGGGAAGACAAATAGCCATCATTTGAAATGCCCCCCCCTTCTCACTTTGTCCTCCATCATTATATGATGAGCATGACATCATATGGTGTGGAACATCCTTTTGGGCATTTGGGGTCAGCTGTCCCAGCTGTGTCCCCTCCCAACCCTTTTGTGCCCCTCCCAGCCTACTCACTCGTGGGGTAGTCTGAGGGCCAGAAAAGGCCTTGGCTGTGTGCAAACACTGCTCAGTGGTAACAACAACATCCCTGTGATATCAACCTTGAGCTCAGCACAAATCCAAAACACAGCCCCACACCAACCACTGTGAAGAAAATGAACTCTACCCCAGTCAAAACCAGCACAATGAATTACTCAGAAGACCTTATCTGTGGTATCTGTAGGTACCTACATTGTCTTTTGTCATATCTTAAATGCTTTCTCTATACAGATATATGCACCATATTTTCTAACTATTACCAGAAATGAAAGGCATCACAGCTGAACTAATTAGGTTTCAAGAAGAATTTAATTATACTCTTGGGCTTAGCATGGCCACGATTTAGGTGAAATTGGTACAGCAGTAGGAAAAAAAGAGAAGAGAAAAAAATTAAGGCAGCTAACTGAGTACACACAATATATTAATCCATTCTTTATTATGGGCATAACTCCTTATGAAAATAATCCTACATTAGCAGATCCATGAGTAAAGCATGATGGAATGCAGCTGATATAAATCTAAAAGAAAATTAAAATCTGTTTATAAATAGCTATTATTTTTGCTTTCCAGACTGTTTAATCTTTATTCATCCAGTAATTCATTAATTTCAAATGAAGTTACAATAGAGAAAAATGACAGGATTTCATTTAAATCCTTAAAAATACTGTTATTTTCTGAGATTCTTTTTTAAGGGAATCTTTGCATATATTTTCCCAGTTTCTGAGTGACTCCTAATTGAGAATTTTCTGATTTCTAGCACAAGAGAAGAATTAAACCAAGAAGGATAAAACTCAGAGGTTTTGGACAGGACTGGCTGAACCCTAGCAGGAAAAATATAAGGAGGAAATATTTAGTAAGTGAAGTGCTTCCTTTGCTTAAAGGTAGAAGAGCTCTGAAATCTCGAGAGCTCATCCTTGGATAGTAATAACTACCTCTATATAAGACAGAATATACATTCAGGATTCATTTTACTTGCCCATCTTATTATTTACATACCACCCAAAATACGTATGTTAAGACATATAGAAAACAGTATATAAGGTATTAGTATCAAGACCTCCTTATGCTTTATCAGTTGCCTTGACCAGGACTGAGCTGGATTCCACAGGTGCCCCATGGCCAAATGCCCATTGTCTAGCCTGGCTGAGTTCCACTTCTGGGAGTGATGTCAGGGAAGAGGCTGGCAGACCCAGACAATAACCCTGGGTGTTATTGGGTGGATATGGGGCAGCTTTCACCCCTTCCCTGGGAGCAGGGAGAAGGCAGTCATGGGAAAAAAGTAATACTAATCTAAGGAGACACAAAGTTCAGGAGGATGAAAGAATCATGTTTCTCATGCCATTGTCACCTTGAGCATCATCCTTGTCTTCTTAGTTAAGACCTCAAGATGCCACATGGAGAGCTCATTTTAACTTTCCTGTCCCTGATTTTGCCCAGGGTAGACTGTGGTATCACATTTAGAGCCCAAGGAAACACAAGAAGAGTGATAAAAACATCAGAATAAAGGAGGAGGTTTTAGCTATGATTTTTTTATACAATGTTTTTTAACATATAATTGGTGAGGCTTTTTCTCATTATTCAGTTTGGACTCCTGAAATTGTTTAAGATTTTACAATCAGTCCAATGAACTTTAACTCTACCTGTTTCCTTTTGTGCATATCCCAGTTCAGTGTGATCAGAATTCTAAAAATTAAAAATAGTAATTTTGTAGTTATAAATCTAAATTTTTCCTTCTTACACATGGAAAACTGCAAGTTTTAATGATTCCAAGGTCCTTACATGAAATGAGGCTCAATGTGCAGAACTGCAGTGAAAGCTCTGAGGACTGCCTACAGCTCTGCAACTTTTTAGAGATGCTGTTTCTCTGTGAACAAGTTAATTTTGTCCCATTAAAATAGGTGTCATAAATATAGTCAGAAAAATAAAAATCAAAGCAGCATTCCAGCTACAATTAGGAACTCTGCACTTTATGCTGAAGAAACAAGGTAAATGTTACCACAAATCAAAGGTACTTCATTAGCTCCTGCTTTTTATGAGGTTGCTGATGTAAATTTTACAATAGAGTTTTAAACATCATTAACTCTGTGACCTTACCATTAATATGTTGATACACAATTCAGATTGCATTAGTGAGCTGAGCAGTTCCCATTGTGGAATTATATCATCTTCTCTCCCCCTTCCCCCCAAAGTCATTATAAAAGAACACACAACAGCAAATAGCATTCATGCAAAACTAAGTTTACCTCTGATTTATACCACACTTTAACTTTTTCCTTCATGCTGTAAAAAAGCATTTGATACAAATTGGTTGAGGCCAGTGTTTCTGAAACATAACAGTACATCTAAAGAGGAGGTAATGCAGCCGTGGGGAATTACCTTTCATTTATGAGTGTAAACTCTTAAGCATACAGGTACTACATTCAAGTGTTTCAAAGGAAATCATGTCATAGCAGTGTGCATTTTAATTGTAATATTCTGGCAGAAGTGCTAATTTTGAAGCCTAAATGACCTGCCAACAGCACTGAAAGGAAAAAAATAATTATAAGAAAGATTTATTATAATAATGTTAGGCACGCACCTGTTATTTTACACAGCCAGCCATCCACAGCTTCATTAAAACAAAAGGGAAGTAACAGTGGAGAAAGTGATGAAAGTAAAGGTGGTGTGTTGATGGCTTCAGGGTGGTGATCCATTTATGGGGTTTTAGATCTTGAGTTTATCATGGAAGGCAATAACTCATTTGGCTAATGCATGGAGGATTTCAGCACATGAGTGCTCACATGTTTTGAATACCTATGTGTCAAACCAGTGTTGTCCCTTAGTAACTTTTGACCAGATTTTGTATTTTGGATGGTTATTTTCCAATATTTCCAAAATTTATTATAGCTTCAATACAGCACCTTTCTGTTAAGAAATAAATTGTATAAAGTTGACAAATCAAAACCACTTGTTCACTTTGACATGGGATTTGAAATGATTATAAAAGCAGTAATCAAAAGAGTAGAAATATATAAACCCACAAGTGAAGTCTGCCTTCATTATTTCAATATGTAAATCAGGAAGGAAGACATAGGTCGTGTTCAGGGAAATTAGTTTGTGTTGTAATCAGTTAGGTTTGTTTTGGCAAGGCAGGGAACAATAAAAAAAATGTATTTAAAAGAAGAGAGAGACTTCCTTATACAAGTAGAAGCAGTTTTCATTTTGTAAGAATAAGACTCATGGTCACATATTTGTCTTCACCTTATCAATATATTATTTTGCTCCTAATTCATTTTAGCACATCATTAGTCTTTAACATAATTTTAAAAGTTGTTCTAGTGTACGATTTTTGTAATAAACCAAAGATTTTTAAATGCTATTGTGGTAAAGTACTAAAACCAGAGCTGATGCAAATTGTAAAAAAAGTCAATGCACATCCCAATAATATGTCAGAGTGCACTACAGAGGATGAGACATTCACCTATTTGGTAGCTGTGATATACTTTGGTGAGTTGTGGTCTTTCCTCTCCCATGTGACCACTCTTTCATTAGTAACCATTTCCTGAATTAAGAATTTCTCTAGCTTAAGGAAGGAATATTTGTGTATATTATCAGAGAATAAATGCAATCACAGTGTTCATATCAAAGTCTATTAGATCGGTGTTCTAACTCTTCTTTTAAAAAACTTCTTTCAATGAAAATTAACTAAAATTAATGATATGATTCCTAATATGATAGAAACAGCTAAAAATCACATTAATATAATTTCAATTCTATATAATAAAGGATAAAAAAGGATGAAGATCACTACTAGAATAAAACACTGTTCTCCATGCTCTGCTGTCAGAAGCTAACAGCCTAACAGTTCTCCACAAATGACTTCCTGTGTTCAGGGAAAACCCAGCTCTTAGAAATGGTTTGATTAACCTATATAATTTCCTTCCTATGGAAGAAATTGTGTTCTACATTACCCAAGTATCAACCTAAAATGGTTTTCAAACACAAAATGACAATTTACAGTCATGGTCTCAGGATCAGTTATCACATCTCTGACTTGATTTGCTAATCTGAAACCATCTTAAGTTTTTAACCAAGCACTTGCTCGTCTCAGCACTCACGACCTGGGCCTGGGATTTTGCTTCTGGCTGAGTCAAGCTGTTTCTCCACCCTACTTCTCTGACACCTGACATCTTACCATAGGAAAGTTTCCATGGCAGCAAGCACAAGGCAAAATTGAGCCTTCCATTATATTTGATGGTTTTTTTCTTTAGATCTTCGATCGAGACGGCAATATCATTTGTCAGGAAACTAACCAAGAGATCAAAAACAGTTTGGGGCATTTGAAAGAGATTTGTATTTTAGCCATCCTCCTCAATCAAAAGGACAAAACTTAAAAAAGTCCAAACAAATACCAAACAAAACACAAAAACCCCTCAAAACAAAGAAAAAACACCCTCAAAAAACATACACCAAACTAGGTGATTGCTGTATGTGGTTATAAAATCTTTATTTAAAAACAAAACACCAGTATGTTACATTTTTCTGGGCTTTGAGTATTTGAGAAAAAATGTGTTATTTCATTCCAAGGCCTGGAAGTGATAAAGTTAAGATGTTTAGGAACTTTTAAAAGTTCATAGCTGACTAAGTGAAGGGGGACAAAAAAAAAAAAAAAGGCAATATATCTAAAATATAACCTCTCTATAAAATATTGAAAGGGGGTAGCTTCTGTTGTGGTAAATCCTATCCCCCAACTGAAGACAAACATACCTCCCCAAACAAACCTACACAAATCAATCCCCCACCTCCCAAAACCACAACACCAACTAGACAAAATCTCCTTGCACATGGAGACAAAGATTTGCTTAGAATAATGAGCTACCTAGGCAATAAGTAATTCAATCTGTAAAAGCTTTGATACCTGGATTGTTTTGTGATCACATTCATCTACAGAATGCTGTACATATCACTGGACACATATAAAAACAGACATAACTTTCTTTCCCCTTCCTCTCGCATAATTAAAAAAATAAAAATAAAAAAAAAAGGCTTAATCAAGAAGGTTGGCAAGGCAGGGAAGATGAACATAAAAAAACTCAACTCCATGAAAAAAAAAAAAAAAAGCACTGATATAAAGATGACCATGTACTTTTTTCCTCCTAGGCTCATGACAGCAGTTTGTCTGTTCACAGATCACCCTCAAGGTTATTACCCATATAAAGTTTTCTTATTGATCATCTCAATAATTAATTTGCTGTGATGAATACAACAAATTAAAATATAACTAGTGATAAGTCTTAGGCTACAGAAATAAAATTTACTCAATATACTGCCCTGAAGCAAAATCACTGAATAAATCACAAAATTATTAAAGTGTAAAGAGACCATTGGAGCTCATCCAGTCCAACCTCCCAACTCAAGCAGGGTGCTCTAGAACATGCCACTCAAAATTGTGTTCAGGTGACTTGTAGATATCTCCAGAGAAGGAGACTCCACAAACCTTTTGGACAATCTGTTCCACCACTGTGTCACCCTCACAGTAAAAATGTTCTACTTCATGTTCAGGTGGAATGTTCTGTGTTCTTGTTTTTACCCATTGACTCTCAATTCTTCAGTTGCTTGGTGCCATCGAGCAGAGCCTGGCTCCATCCTCCTGACATCCTCCCTTCAGATATTTAAGTACATTGATCAGATCCCCTCCCAGTCATCTTTTCTTTAAGCTAAGCAGGCCCAGCTCCCTCAGCCTTTCCTCATAAGTGAGGTGCTTCAGTGCTTCTCAGGTCTCCACTGGACCTGCTCCAGGAGCTCCATGTCTCTCTTGTAGGAGCCCAAAACTGGACATATATATAAGGAGATCCTACAGAATTAATCTGCACACATTCTCTGCAAGCTACAGAGATGACACCACTATTTGAGGTTTGGACCAGAGAAGGAAATTAAGCTGACACCGTTGCCTTCAGCATTTTCTCTTCTTTGAATACCAATGAGTACACTCCCAGAGTCTCATTATTTCCTTGGCAGGGCTTCCACTACCATTCATACATGAGTAATTTCTTTTTTATGGACCCAATATTGTTTTGTTCAAAACACATTTATCATTACAGAATGTGATACAGTAGGAGCAAACCACAAGTGCTTCTCATCAGCCCTGTCTTTGCAAAACAAGTGCACATGAAAAACACCCAGTACGTGAACCTGAAAATGCTTGTTTTACAATTTACTGCAGTTGTCAGGGGTTTGCCCACAATGAACTTACTTGCTCGTGCAGTTGACTACTGTGTGCACAGAGTCTTGTACAGCACTTGCTGAAGGTTTGGGTTAAACTAATATCTGTAACTAAGGAAAAATTATCCCTAGTGTAGGTTTGTTATGAGCAACACAGCACTTAATAGATGTTATCAACACAGAGATAAAGCATTCTCTTTCATTTCACTTCTGGGGTGATTTGTAAACTATTTCCTAACTGCATAGTCACACTTTTGTGAAGGACACATACCTGTTCATACTTTAGAGCAAGGTTTTGCTGAAGCAGATCTAAACTTGGATGCAACCTCTGAAGTGGAACTATCTGTCTTCAGCCTCACTTAGACTGGTGCAATTCCCAGAAGTGGGCAAAATGAGAATAATGGTAGTTTCACAATTAATGTCATGAAAGAACAGATACATATATTCCACACTCATCCTTGCATGCAACAGGATGTTCACTGGTTTCTGATGAGAGCATCTACAAAAACCCTGTAGAAAGTTAAGTGAAGAGATAAACACAGCCCCAGCATGCTCTGGAACAGACTGTCCAGAAAAGTGTGGAGTCTTCCTCACTGGAGATATTCTAGAGCCATCTGAATGCAATCTTGTGCAATGTGCTCTGGGATGACCTTTCCTGAGTAGGGAGGTTGGACTAGATGACCCACTGTGGTTCCTTCCAACCTGAACCATTCTCTGATTCTGTGAAATAAGTATTCTTATATCAAAGTATTTACATGGCAGTAAGACTTGTTTCTCATGCTGCTTTTACTTGATCAATTAACAACCAAAGGGGAGTAATCAAAAACAGTAAGAAGCATAAACACAGCAAGGAAGAGAGGAAAAAATAAGGAAGAAAAGTGATAAAAACTCCTACATGCACAAAACCTAAGAAGTACTTGTTCTCAGGCTGCACTTATCCCAGAACTTGAATTCTTAGAAGACAATATTTTTGCTTACGTCTGCTTAGTAAGGACATTTATTAAGGGTATTTAATCTTGGTAAGGAATAAATAAGTGGACGAAGACTTTCAGAGTTTTCTAGGTTTTGGCAACAGGTTTTGCCAGGTTTTGCCAAGAGCTGCCATTATGCTTCCTACACTGAGGTATCCTTTCTCCACATGTGACCAAAGCTTCCAACAGTGAGGCAGTAATCATGGTGAAGTACCCATAGCACAAAGAAAACACATCCAAAACCTGGCCATCTTAAGTGATTTTCTAACAATACCCAGAATAAGCAGTTTACATCATGAAGATAAAAACCTGAGCAACTTAAATCCAGCCCAATACATAAAGCCAAAAGCCACTATTGTTTGCTAAATATGTTATTTATATAATCTTATGTGAACATTGTGCCTAGAAAAAACCTTGTACTTGAGAGGGGGAAAATAAGAGAATGTTGCTGTTTACAGTAAGAGCATTTCCTAAAAACCTATTTCTCATTATTTCTGGTTTTATTTCCCCCAGGTGTGTTCATGCCAACTTGAACTTTATTTAGTTCATGCAGTCAGAAACTTGTCTTAAACAACCATTTTTGCAGCATTCATACACATCAATGGATCTTCACAATCAGCCTGTCAGGCAGTTCAAATCTTTAATGAAATGTTAACACACAGGCTCTCTGTGCCACAGAGGGCTTTTTGACAGAAGTCATACAGAAGTGAACACTCAGGCTGTGAATATTGTGAGAGTTCAGATTTACATAAAATGGAGTGGGGCAGCCAGAGCAGCAGATCCCTGGGGATGTTTGAATAGAGCTATTCAGGCTCTGGATAATTAAAGTATCTTACTTCAAAGGTTCAATAATGTATTCTCAATAGCAATGTCATGCAATACACTCCTTAAAAACCAAATCCCATTGCAATCTTGCAAAATGAGTTGGAAAACAGCTCACAGAAATTCCACTCAAAATCAGTTTCAAATTGCTCTTGCAGTGAAGCCTCCCTTTCCAGTAAGGCTAAAGCTGAGGATTCCCTCTGCTTTAATTGTCGAGAAAAAATATTATTCTTGCTCTAACAGGTGTTTACAACTAGGACTTGGACATCTAGACAGATTACTTTGATGCCTTAAAATCTAGGTTATATAGATTTTAAGTATAGCTGTTTTAGAACTTAGTAGCACTTTAGTTAGCATACCTTTGTATTAGATTCCTGAAGTGGGCAGAGGTTGTAGAAAAGTAAAGAACATTTTACCTGTATAAAATATTCTTACAATAAGACACAACAGGCATATTGTTTGGTATAAGAGAATCAAAATTATTTAGAAGGCCCAGAAACCTTGAACTGATTGAAAGCAGGGCAGAAGACACTGAAGAAGATGAAGATATGGGGTCTTGGAAACACAAACTCAAATCTGAGAGGATTGCTGTGGGAGGACCTGGGGGATGGATAATTTTCAGGCTGGGTGTATCCTCATGAGGTGATAGATATTATAATTACATAATATTATAAGTTTGTAAAACCTGTGCCTGTGGGTGTGCATATGCCATCTTTTTGCACCTAAAATATCTTACTAAAGAGTTGTTTTTTACACCTTTCTATACTAACACTGTCCAGAGAATTATTTCTTCAATTTTAGGCAACAACTAACCAGCTTCAATGCAGGATTCAGGTTTGCAAACTTCTGATAAGACTATAACAAAAAACATCTTTATATCATGTTTGGGTTTACAACTGGTTTTTGTGGTTTTTTTTCAAGTAACAAAAGGTTCAGAGGGGCAAGAAAGTCTGAGAAGCAGAACATCTTCCCATGTAGATATGATCACCCATAAGCACTGTCAGGGACCTCAAAGATTTGTTAACACTGATATGTAGAAGCCAAAATAATACTGCCAGGTTAATAATCTCCCATTTTCTGTTAAGAAAAAGCACCCAAAAATAGATCATTTCTGGGAAGAACAGGCAGTGACTTTAATCAAGAGAGACCAAGAAACAAAATAAGAAACTTACTAGGTTTTCTAGAACAAAGATGCTATAAAAAAGCCAGATAAAAACAGTTTCCTGGATTTTATCACCCACATGCAAGCTACTTAAAATCTTACACATGCAAGAACTGAAGGACTGCCCAGCAGAACAGAAATGAAACCACAGAAAACCTGAAGGTGCTGGGAATCCATAGAAAAACCTTTCTGGTTTAAGCTCAGTACTATCATAATCACCCTCTGTAGCCCAGTGTTGCCAGTAAATTAGATGCAGAAAATATGCATAAATGTTCTTCTAAATAGTAGACTTAAGCCTGTTTACCAGAGAAAAAGTGAAATTCTGGTAGTGCCCCACCAATTCTTTCCTTCATCCAGTGATAAGTATTTTCTGATCAAAATTATGAGATATAAATGCTTACAACCCAATACTTTCAAAACAAAGCTCTACCATTAAAGCATTATAAAAAAGGTAACGAACACTAAGAAAATTAAAATTACAATCTCAAAGAAGAAACAACATCTTATACCTATCAAATACTTTGCCAAGAAAACAATATTTTGTTCCTAGTTCAGCCCACATAAATCAAAACATATATGTATATGTATTTACATAACTCCTGTGCCAGACTGGAAAGGAGTCATTTGATACCATCCAGACTGAACCTTTATTTCGGGGTGGTCTGCTAACAGATTTGTAAATGTATAATTTTAACAAAGGAAGTATGAGGATTCAGTCACAACAGCTTTATTTACAGAAGAAATTTGTGTTCATTGTGTTAATTACTTATTAAGTGGACTTGAAGTGCTGTGTAACAAATCCCTATTTGTCTGCCCTTTATCAGCCTCCTATTTGACAAAGCCACTTCAGCTGTGAGGCTCCAAATTCATTCATCATCTCAGTTGTCTTGCAAAGTAGTGAACTGACAGTTTAAAATTAGGCTAGTATTAGACTAGTATTTCAAAAACGTATAACATTTGCATAGAAACATGGCTTTGAAGCCCGGAATAGTGTGGGAAACCACAGCTTGGTGATTTCTGGAATTAGGTGGAATAAAAGATCTGTACACAAGCTCAATTCCCCATGTCTGTATCAAAAAATACTTACCTGGGCAGTCAATGCTACAGATTTTCACCTGAACCTTATGAGGATTACCCAATTTCCCCCCAGAGTTTTCTCCTTCCTATGGCTTTTAATCACTTTGCAAACCACCAATTTCCAGATCTGGAAGGACTGACAGGCTGCTCCTCTTGCAGCCTGAAGTTCTTCGGTATTACCAAGTAATCCAAAGTGCTATCAATAGATGCATTTTCCTATCAACTGCGAACATTAAGATTCAAAGATAGTGCATACAGGAGACAACTTGACTATTTTAATTAAGTTATTCTTTTCTGTTAAATTTATGGTATGAAAAAGACTCTAAGAGAAATTGGAACCTGTGGAATCTTCACTAATGCACTAATGAACAAGAGTCATTTTCCTTGTTTTTCTTCTGTATAAAAGGGATTGTCTGACCCATTTAGATATTCTAAGAGGATATAATGTAGAAATGACCTGTGTTACATAGTATTTCTTAATGCTGAAGAAAGAACTTAAAGCAAATACTTTAAAAGCTCAATAAAAATAACAGATGCAAGTAAAAACACTGAGTTCCTCTTAGAGGGGTAGTAAGGGTGGTGGTAGGGAAATCACTCTCCTCTGATTTTTTCATGAAATGAAGTATTCTCTTTTATTGCTTTATTATTTTTTTTTAAATTTTGTATTGAAAATAGATAACTTTTAAAGACATTTTACTGTAAAGCCTCTTTTTAAATCTAGAAGTATGAGGTTACTTATCAAACACTGAAGTGTTTGAAAACATTTCAGCCATTTTGATGGAATGAACCAGTGTTGCATGTTACTCTATTTACGTACAAATCACAATTCTGAGCTGCAACAATATTATGTGGTCATCTAAATTAAATTACTTAGGTCTTAGAAGCAAACATACTGAGCTCTTTATTAGATTAGGTTTTAAAGGCTGGATCATTAGGGAAACAATTAAGAAGACATTTTTATTAGCTAATAATATAAACATTAATGACATCTTGCAAAGAATATGTTACTTTTTTAAACTGAATTTACCACATTTTTGGCACACTGATTGAATTCTCTTGATTTTAGATACTTACCAATGTGATTACCCATCATGATACCTGGCAAGCTTTGTTGTTGTTTTTAACTTCAACCAAGAAGGAATACACTTAAGGCACAAATAAGGTTAAAATTAGAAATGCAATATATCACTAAGATTTATTTCCTTAAAAAAAACCAACCAAAAACCCCAAACAAAAAACTCTCAAGTAGGCAAATTAACGAAGTAGCTAAACACATCACTGAATGAAGCAGTTCTTTTCTTACACCTTTTTGTTGCTTTTTGTTCACAGAAATGTGCACATTCAGATTAATGCCATGTAACCAAAAGCATGTTAAAAAACCCAAGACAAACCCCTTAATGATCTGTTACAAAGCACATTTTAATCTTGGAATAAGGAAAAACACCCAACAAAGTAGCTGTAGAATAAGTCAGGCATTTAGTCTTACAGAAATTAAATATTTTATATTACAGTGGAGTTAAAACAACAGAATATTAAACCCATCCTTTTTCTGAGTTAGTATTCAGTGTTTCAGTGAAGAGCCATAGACCACACATGATAATGTTTTTCTAGTTCTGGAAATCACTGAATGGAAATTAGAACTAAAATAAATTACAGTACTACTTCTGGGATCTTTACAGTTTGATGTTTAGAAAATGTGGTACACATATGCAAGATAAACCTGAAACAAGAATGCCACATGAATGGTACGAAATCATCTTTCTGTTCAACTGTGCTCCAGGAATCACTTATTTCTTCTTTGTTGAAAATTTATCATAACCAATGTTGTTAATATCAGATTAGAAACAACAAAAGAAAATACATACATTGCTTTTTAATAAGGAAAATGTATTCTGATTGTATAGGGACACTGATGAAATTTCAGCCCATTGAACATGAGCCAGCACTTGTCCAGGGGGCCAAGAAGGCCAGTGGCATCTTGGCCTGTATCAACAATAGAGTGGCCAGCAGGACCAGAGCAGTGCCTGTACTGGGCACTGGTGAGGCCACACTTTGAATCCTGTGTTCAGTTCTGGGCCCCTCACTGCAAGAAAGACATTGAGGTACTGGAGCATGTCCAGAGAAGGACAACAGAACTGGGCAAGGGTCTAGAAAGTAAGTCCTACAGAAAAAAACTTGATGGATCCAGGGACATTTAGCCTGGAGAAAAGGAGTCTCAGGGGAAACATTATCACTCCCTACAACTCCTTGAAATAAGGGTGTAGGTATGTGGGAGTCAGCCTCTTTTCCCAGGCAATCAGACAATAGGACATGGCCTCAAGCTGTGTCAGGAGAGGTTCAGGATGGACATCAGGAAGATATTCAAGGAGTGGAACAGATTGTCCAGGGAGGTGGTGGATTCACCATCCCTGGAGAGGTTCGAAAACCAACTGTGTGTGACACTTAGTGCCATGGTCTAGTTGACAAGGTGGTGACGGGGCAAATATTGTACTCAATTATTTTGGATATTTTTCCAGCCTTAATGATTCTGTGATCACACGTGGCTGATGGCACTAGTCTGAGTTGCAGAAATGCCAGCTTGCCAAGTCAGACTTCCAATCTAGACACTTAACAAATACTTAGAGGCATGCCCATATTGGGCTATTTGATAAAATTAGATTAAGTCTGCTATGGATACTGAGATAATGAGTTTGATTACAAAACTTAAGAAAAAAATATCAGGTCAGAACCATTTATATCTAGTTTATTTCTGAATAAAAATATTGTACTTTAAGTTTATCATTTGGCCATCTGTGCAGGCATTTCTGTGCCCTTACATGGTTCACCTGATAATTCTAACACAGTGAAACCTGTACTCTTTTTCCTGCTTCCCTTTTCAGCAGAAATGATAATATTTCCCTGCCCCATGAGGGTGTTATAAAGGACATATCTTAAAAACACAGTAAGCACTACCATACAATCAGGTTAGATAGAAAGTGAATTTTAAAGAACCATCCTCTCTGTACCTGAAATAAATCCTGGTTTTGTACTTTGAGTTCACATGTTTTATGAAATTTTTAAAAAGCAGACAACCTTGAAGACTGCTCACTTCACACTACTGGTTACTAAGTAATTGGGAATAATTATTTTTCAAATGTACACACCATGAAATCACTTTGAGATGTCTTAGTAAGGTTTCATTCCATGACTCGGCAAATCATATTGCAAATGAGTAAGACTCCAGACAGCAAATTTAACAAGCACAAACAAAAAAAAAGTTCAAAGTCAGGTTTTTCTCCTATTTTGAGTTCATGGGAACAAGGAGAGTAGCCACAGATCTATTAAAAGCAGTAAATATCAGGCTAAAGAAGGTCTGTCCATGGAACTCTGCTGGCTCTTACAACGTGTGAGTGGGACAGCTTATTTTACTCATGAGTAAATGCCAAACATGTCAATTCTTAAAACGTTACTGAGCCATAGAGAAGAGGAATATCAAACACTTGTGAGAGAGATTTGACCAGAGACAGAGAAAAAGAGCTTAGACAACCTCTTTTATTAAACATTATTATTCAGTAGCACTTCAAGGCCAGAAACCAGAATGAACTCTTCTCTGTCATATACTATAAATAAGAAGCTTTCTGAACAGAAAAAAAAAAAAAATCTATTTAAGAGACTCAAGAAAATAGCTGCACACTTCTTTTGGTTTACAAAGGCTTAGGGAGAACAGAACAAAATAGCAACACAAGAACACCTTTAAAAATTGCTACTTAAAATAGAGTTCTGTGGCACTTCTCTATGAACATTATCATATTTTGAAAGGTATTAGTTTTTTCCATATGTTACTACCTTCTTTTCCTATGACAATAACTGAAAAAGCTCAGACTAATTCAGACAGAAGATGCCACAGAGTCAATGCAATTAAATACCAGTCACTCCAGACCTACTGCTACCTTGTGCCTCCATTATTTCTCATGTTTTATCATGTGCAAATGACTCCCTGAAAAACTGATTTTAATGAGCTTAGTACACACTTAAGAACAGTGAATAAAGATCACCTAGAACTAGTTTCACTGGCATTGCAGCTACAAACACTGGTGTTATAAGATTTCCAGTCTTGCCATGGGCCTGTTCAGGCTAACAAAGGCTTTCATTTTAGTATGAGCTCATACGGACTTTATCATCACCAGGTTTTGTGTTGATGGCTGCAGCTATGAGAATGTTTTGCTCATACATAATTTCTATAACACAAAGATCCTCCCTAAGTACACTATTAGGTTGTTATACGAAAAACACAGAACTAGCATGAACCAGGAATTGTACAGAGTGATAATACTTTAAAAATCAGTAGCCCACTGAAACAGCCAGAGAGAGACAGACACACTCCCCCCACCGAAATCCCTCAACCACATTAGCATCCTGTGATGCTTCTCCCTCCTTAATGAGCAACACGAGCATTTGCAAAAAAAGCACAGTGGTAGGCAGGAAGACAGTCAGGGATTCCAGCTGAACTTGCACTTCACGCTGAGTGAATGTGTTTTGGACCAGAAAGACAAACACTCACACAGCCAGTTAGAAACCGGAGGGTTATAGAGAAACTGTTGCCTCTGTTAACCAACTCTCAGTCCAGGGTAGCACATATCAGAAGACCAGACACAGACATATATTTGGTATGCTTGCAGCATGCTCCAGATCAAACAAGAAAAAAAACAACAAACCATCTCCCAACCACATGCATCAACCCTACAACTTCAGCCACTTTGGAATAAAAGGCAGAGTGGTAAGGATGTTGGGTTAGGAAACCTGTTCCTCGGTAAAAGAACAGGAATTATTGTAGTCCAGCACAATTTTACCCTCAAAGAAAAGTGTGACTTGTTCCTAACTAGCAGCCCAAGGAGCTGAGATGATATTTCTCCTTAGCTAGATGAGTCTCCTTTCTCCACTGGTTTAATGTTAACTACGATTTTACATGAACCATACATCTCCACTAAACTACTCATAACTGAAGTAGTTGGGAGATCACATCAAATCCAAAGCACTGGAATAAACCCTGGACAAAATAAAATGTGTTTGTCTTGAAATGTTTGAGAAGTAAGAAATGCCATGTAGTGGGAAAACCTAACATCATATGTCTGACTCATATCACCAACCTCAGAAACAGCTGCTGAAGAAGCATGTAGAAAGACATGGATATATTTAAGAGAAGGTACAATTTCAGACCAACAGAGCAAAAACTCTGGTACACTCCTGATGAAAGGTACAGGACAGATCCTGACTCTTTTCCTTGCTGGATTCTTAGCTGGGCATTTCTTGACAGATTAATCACATCTTGCTAGGCACTGAAAAAAAAGACACCTTTGTGGGAGAGGACAAAACTGAGTGGGAATGAAACATTATCTTGAAGAGGACAGGGCAAAAAAGACTCCACCAAAAGTTAAATACCTTTTCCAGGAATGTCAACAGCTGGTGCTCTGGGACAAGAGACATGGGGCAGAGGGGAAGCAGTGCATATCACAAAGAAATATTTCCATCTACTAGAAGGATTATTTCAATCATCACAGGATGACCCTATTGGAAAACATCCATCAGTAACCTCAAAACAAGAAAATTGTAGCACCAGTGTTCTGCTGAATTACTAAAGCTATCTTTACTTTTTATTAGCAGAAATAAGAAAAAACAAACAGAAAAAAACCCAACCAAACAAACAAAAAAAAAAGAAAAACTGCTAAAGAGGTTGGGAAAAGTGCCTGAGTCTGTGCATTCTAGCACATATTGGTGAATGATACAATACTACTGCTGGCAACGGGCATTCAGTCACTTACTGATCAATATCAAACAGTTGTCAGAGTCTTTCAATCAAACATTTAAAGAGCTTGAGGAAAACAAAAAGTGTGAGCTATTAGAGACAAATGACGCTGATGTCACTATGGCAACCAAAGTCATCTTTCACGTGTGACACTGAGGATTGTTACTGAGTACCCCATGAAGGCTACTGCCTCTGTATTCGATCACAGTTTTTGTCTTTATTTGTCAAAGAATAGTCAGATGCACCAGAAGGGTGCACCTAAGTAGAATGACAAGTGAGCAATAACTACTTACATCAGCCCAGTGACAGGTCATTTCTTAGTTGGAAGTGTTAACAAGAAGTCAGTAATTCTACAGTAAACAATACTACCCAGTAACATTAACTAAATCAATGGCAATGCAGCCAAACTTTAAATACAAGCAGTAGGAAGAAGGGAAAAAAAAAAAAAGAAAAAAAAGAAAGGAAAAAGTTGTTATTTTCAGCCTCAGTATTTGTGGTGGAGATATTCCTCACAGGTATTACGAAGACCACTTTTTTCTTTCTGTAAATTTTCCCTATAAAACACTCCAAGAGCCAAATACTCCTTGAAGTACACTGTCTGTCACTGCATATCTTGAAACAGTAAGGACGTTTTCTCCTCCTTTAAAACTCTTTTTTACCTGCAGTCTAATGCAATGGCTTACAGAGAAAGAATGGTATCAGGGCAGGTTGCAAATGGAAGCAGTAATGAGTATGTACTTGTAACAGAGTCCATTTGGCTTCTGACTCTTGGCTGCCTGAAGTTTTAGGTATAAGAAGCTATCATTACACTAAGATATTTCCTGGAAATGTAAATTAAGAGGGAGAAGGGTGTTGACTGGCAACATGTTTCTTGATATAATGAAATTTCTAATTAAATTTCTTTCTCAGTGTAAACTAAACAAACCAAAGTCACACTATGGAGAGACATGTAGAATTTATTCATTTAAAGTTACTTGGGTAGACACACTTGGTGTGTCTAAAACACATATCTACTAAGACACTGGAAGCTGTCGATAGTGAGGTAGCAGTTATCACGCTGCCTGGGTGCCTCAAAGAGAGCCAAAAGGCTGATTTTCCAGAAAATTTCTACATTTAAATAATTTGTATTCCAAGTTGTGATATCACTAATATTATATAAGCTGCTGGTAGTTCTGAGCCATAAGAACTACCTGCTTACATTTATCATATAAGACAAACAACTTGTTAGATGAAATAAGCTATCATTTGTAACTTTTACATAGCTCAAATCTGTTTAAGTACTCAGCACTTCCCCAAGCCATTCCCCCCCACACTTCCTCCTAAAGAGCAAAAGCAAATCCTCTTGGTTCATTTGTCAGATTAAAAAAAACAACCAACCACCCAACAAAAAAAGCCACCACCAAACCCCCCCCCCCCCAAAGGTTTAAAACCCAAGCTTCCCAGAGGCTAAATCCTCACACGCTGTTGCATTAATTAAGGGACAGTCCTCAAATGCTTCTCCAGCTCTGTGTGACTTGGAAGCACAAAAGGCCCTTCAGGCAGCACTTTCAGCAGTTATCTCACTTTCTCACCATGCCAGTATATCCTCTGTCACACAAATGCCCCTTTTCCTCCTTGTAGTGGATTAAAAACTTATCTCTCTTGAACAATGGTGTAAGATTGCTTAAACAGCCTAGCATCTCTGCCCACTCCCCTCTCCCAACCACAAAGACAGAAAAACATTTGTTGCTATGGATTTAGAAGGAACAGGTAGTGATTTAGCTGGTCATCATTTACTAACCCAGAAAAATCAGTGTAAAGTTTGGAGTCTGAAATAAACAAAAAAAAAGTGCAAGTGCATAATGTAGCTGACACTGTGGATGTTTTAGAGGCAGAGAAAGAAAAGGCAGTACAAGATCAGCATGCAGTGCGTGACCAAGACAGAAAAGAGAATATTTTACTTTATACTCCCACTGTTATCAAGTTTCCAGTCAGAATCTCAAAAATGTCCCTATTTTCTGTAACATTTTTATAATGTGGAAAAAATCATGTTTCTTCCATACTTTCCTTCACAAGTAACCAATCAACCTACTTTGTCACTATTAAAAAATTTTAAAATGGACCTACAGAATTTGAGCTATTTCTGAAGAATGACTTATTTACTTTTCACAATATTTTCATCTTCATAACATTCAATAGCTACATCATCACTAGCCAAGTGGATTTGTCACTTGTGTATGTCTTCACTCAGAGGAACGGAGTCCTGCCCATTTTTAGTCTTCTCTTTTCCTTAGGTCTAAACACAG
>JAWWTY010000001.1:12917898-12958706 GCA_035222235.1 Margarornis squamiger
ACTTGTGTATGTCTTCACTCAGAGGAACGGAGTCCTGCCCATTTTTAGTCTTCTCTTTTCCTTAGGTCTAAACACAGAAAGTTTCTTTTAGTATCTTGGGAAAATACCATTTTATAAACTTAAAAAATGTACAATACATCTTTAAAGAAAAAAAGAATTCTCTCAGCTTCATGAGGGGTCTGGTTTCTAAAAAAAAACAAACAAACAAACCTAGCTATAAGATCTGAATGGTTATTGTCAATGTTTCATATCACATTCAGTCTAAGATAAAACAAACCTTTACATACCACAGGTATTTTAGGATTGGCATTTAAAGAAGCATACTGATATTGGAACTTTTCTATTGCTTTGTTTGCTTTCACAACAGGTTAAAAAAAAAAAAAATAAGTAGTACCTTTTGCTAACTTAGATACTGTCACAAAGGTAATTCCAGTCTTTTCAATGATAACCAAAGCATTTGGCCTCTTATAGAGTGGGATTCCTTACCTCCTTTTCCACTCTTCACTTTATAGTGATACTGGCTATAGAAAAGAAATAGACAGAGACTTAATTCCATCAGACTGGGAGTAGGCACCTATTCTGAAACTCTCCACACTACAACTCCTGAAGGAGTCAGTGTTAATCATTACATCTAGCAGTAAAACAGCTATGATTCAGAATACTTTGCCTGTAAGAGAAAAAAACAAAACTACAATAAGCAAACAGCTAAAAATCTAGTTTTTTGTACATGTAAGGATAATCTCAAAGTCACCTAGTCTTTAACATGCCCCATACCTGCATACTGCTTATACTTTGGTCTCTCTCCAGTTACACTGTAAGACAAAGCAGCAAAACAGGCAGCATGAACAAACTTATCTGCCTCCTAAGGCAGAGTCTTATTAGCACACAAGGACTACTTAACCCTCAGTTCCTCTGCTCAGGGATATACGCTCAACTGCAGTTACATTCAGGGTAGGCTAACGAGCAGAATCTGCCAAAGCTGTCAGTGTGAATCAATTAACATCTGCCTCTGGATTTGCAGCACCTGCTAACAGGCTGGATTACTGGAGAAAGCCAGATATGCTCTCCCAGGGTACTCAGAAGTGTCAGGGTACATTACAGTTTTAAAACTAGTTTCAGCAATAGGTGCAGGTGGGGAAGTGGGTTGTGTATCCACTCTTGGCAAGTGTGTGGGAATGTGCATTATTGTCTATAATAAAGCATCTTGCCAAAAAAAAAAAAGAAAAGGTAATTAATGTGCTTCTCTTTTCATCCAACAGTAAGATAACTGGCAGTATTGTTCTCATCTCTCTGTCAATAAGCTTTTGGATGCTCTGTGCAAGCTGAACTATCTTTTGAGGCTTTACAAAGCCAGTCAGAGCAGTGGGCTTCCTCTGGTTTTGCAAATCTGTGTATATGTTTGCATGGGTGCTAAAAGTAGGTGAGTTGCTCTTCAGCTGTTGATCTACCTACAAGCTGGTATCACAAACCAGGCTGTTTTGCCAGACTTGTTATCAGTTGGAGCAGGATGAAAGGGCATGTACGCAATGGAATAAGCATATCAGGCATGCTGTAAGTTATCATGAAGGTTAAGTGATCTTATAAATTGACCCTGCACAAGTAGAGGACGCAGCATTATTTATTTCTAAGCTTGTTACATCTCCTTTCTGATAAGTGTGGTCCCAGGTAATTTGACAGATACATATAAAATGTCATCTGATGTAGTCTCCTTCCTTAGTAGTTCCCTCTTAAAAATGATTGCACTTGTACAGTTTTCCCTTCTTCAAAACTTCCCTTTATTTTCAAGTTTTCTTTTCTTTTTTTCCTTCTCTTTTATGTCCAATTTTCTTGTGGCTGGTGTGCAGATGTAAGACTATTGATCAGTCTAGGGTAATTCTATCAAGCTTTTCTGTTACCTATCACTGAAGTCTGATCATCTGCTGATCTTGGCAAGTTTTGTATTTCTGCATTCCCCAAAACTCAGGCATACACTGAAATCATATCTGATGTATTAGTTGTAAATTCTGCAACTTGACTCTAGGCAACATTTTTGGTAAGATCATTACTGATACATAATGAAAGTGAAAATGGCTTAAAACTGCTGGGTATATTATGCTCAAATGCTCATGTTAATTGATTGGAAATATGAAAGTTTTCTTCTGATTTCTTGTAATCTTTCATTGTTAATATCAGGAGTAACAAATCATTCTGCACTGATGCCCTTGGACAGGTCTATCATTCAGACAAATAGTAAACATCCACATGGCATTATATATGTATTTCTGTCTGTGTGTAACGTGAAAACTATAGGAGCAAACAAAATGAATTCTAATTGTCTAAGAGCTTATTTCCTAGCTCATGCTCAGTTGGTGTTGTTTCTGAATTATACAGTCATGTCCATAGTTTTCTTATTTCTGAAACTTATCTCTTCAAGAGAGAAGGCACATAGAATTCAGAAGAAAAATGGCTGAAAGTCAATAAATTAGTCACAGAATGTGTCTCTATAACATTAAATTTATTATTTATTAGGAAGAAAAAAAACCAAACTAAGTTGTGCTTCTTTGTCCAGATGTGAGTTTGTTAAATGTTGCTATGGGATATCCCACCCTTGAAGGAAGGACTTACATCAATGGCTATAAGTCACAAGATTTTCAATGGCAAGGTGAACATACCAGCTCCCACATTTAGTGGTTCTCCATATCAACACGAAAGCCTTGATGCAGTTTTCTCAACTGTGGGAGTTATAATTTTGCTGCCATGTATACAGATGACACATTGCCTTTTACAGCAAATGATGAAGTGTCCTATCAACTGCACAGAAAGTAAGTGAGTTCTTGTGCTTGACACTGCGGTAAGGGCCAGCTGCTGCTTAGCCCTTACCTGAAAACCCAGCAGGTGGAGAAATGGAAGTGCTGTGCCTATGTCTGCGAGAGCAAAGAGAATACTCTGCCTCTACATATTTGATTTTGTCCTGTAGCTGTTTGTAGGGTTTGTCTGTCATTTCCTGGACAACCTACACTGCACGGGGAGATGCATATGTATTCTGCCTTCTGAGACACATTGTCATCATTTTCTTAATGATTGTGGCTTTCTGTAAACCCAAAGGAAAGGAATTATATGAGTATATAATAAGGTTGCCTATTGCCTAAGAAATATAGGTGTTTTATTCATTTGAGCAACCTGGTCTAGCAGTGACATTAGTTTAGAACAAAATGATCTTTAAGCTTCCTTTCAACCCAAACATTCTGTGGTTCTGTAACTGAGAAGAAATTCTGGGTGTCAAATCTATCAGCAAAGAATCATTTATAGGAAACCCAAATAAACTGAAGTACTACACTGCAATTAACTTTAGAAAATACATACATTAAACACCTTGCTTACAAATTGCAAGAATACCTCTATTTAAAAAAAATAAATTTAATAACAACATTTAAAAATATTTTTTTTTTAATTTTGATTAGTATTGAAACCATGCATTCCAAATTCTATTAATGTTTACTTAAGACAGAAATCCAGCTATCACATAAGTGTACACCTACAAACACACACAAGGGATCAGTGAGTACTTGAAAATATTTTTTTTCTTTTTTAATTTGCAATTTGAAATCACCCATATGGAAAAGATAAGAAGTCACAAAAATAGTTGCCAGATATATAATTAAAAAAAAAAAAATCAGGGAAAAAAATGCTGAGAACAAACGAAAAAATCATGACAATATCATACCACTTTGATTTTTTTTTTGTGTGGAAACTTGTAGATTCTCTCAAATTACTGGTACCATATTTTAATTAATCCCTTTCTTTCATTCAAGTCTTCCTCAAACCCTCTGAGTTTTTTATATCAGTGTTGACTACCTTCAAGAATGTCTTCACATGTTCTGGGTAATGTTGATCATGAAGTTAAAAAGGTGATATGTACCTTAGAATGTGCACCCTTGGTCAGCTACTTGAGTCTTGTTATTAAGTCAACAGAGCAAACCTAACTTCTGAGTAATTTGTACTAGGAGTCATACCAGGTTCTGCCTGCTACAGAAAAGGTTTAATAGCTATGAAAGGTCACATTCAAAGCTTACAGAAATCAAAGGGCTACTTGCACTAACTAGGAAGCATTGAATGCAAGGTGGCTGAAAACGTGTCAGGTCAGGCATATTACATAAAATAAAAGAGTGATTCCAGATCTACACCTATTAATAGCACTAAAATTTGGTTATATATGTAATTTCTCTTTTCAAACCTATTCTGCTATTTTTTATTCTGTGTATTCTAAAATCACATTTGGCATTTCAACTCTGAATTCTTTCCAAACCCTTATAAACATAGTTATTTCTCCATTATGAGCCATTTTTGATGTTTCAGTGTCAAAAGAAAATCATGTTTTAATTTAATTTCTAAAAACCTATTTGTGTTCAAGAGGTATTTGGTTTTGGTTTTGAATTACTGTGGTTTTTGGGTTTTTTTTGGTGGGTTTTTTTTTTTTTTGGTTGTTGTCTTTTTTTTTTTTTTTTTTTTTTTTTTTTTTTTTTTTTTTTTTTTTTTTAAGTCAAGTGTTTGTCCCAAGCTCTAGGTTGTGAATTCCTTCCAGGGCTTCCCTCCTGTGACTTAGAATGTACTAATGAAAAAGAGACTTAAATAATTTCTGCCTGTATCTTTTGGTGGTGAATGGCACTACATCCAGTTGGTGACTGGTCACTAGTGGGGTTCTCCAAGGCTCAGTATTGGGGCTAGTCCTGTGTAATATCCTTGCTGATGATCTGCTGGAGGGGATTAAATGCACACTCAGTTTGCAAATAACACTATTGTTGGATGGGAGTGTTGATCTGCTGGAGGGCAGGAAGGCCCTGCAGGGGTATCCAGACAGGCTGGATTGATGGGCTGAAGACAATTGTACGAGGTTCAAAAAGGCCAAGTGCTGGGTCCTGCACCTGGATCACAACAATCCCCTGTGGAAATACAGGCTGGGGTCAGAGTGGATGAAAAGTGCCTGGTGGGAAAGGACCTGGAAATGCTGGCCAACAGCGTTGAACTTGAGCCAGAGTGTGCCCAGGTGGCCAAGAAGTCCAGTGGCATCCTGGTCTATATCAGTGTGGCCAGCAGGACTAGGGCAGCGACTGTTCCCCTGTACTCAGCACTGGTGAGGTTGCACCTGAAATCCTGTGCCCAGGTCTGGGGCCCTCACTGCAAGAAAGACATTGAGGGGCTGGAGCGTGTCCAGAAAAGGGCAACAGAGATGAGGAATAATCTGGAGTACAACTTCTATGAGAAGAGTCTGAGGGACCTGGGAGTGTTTAGCCTGGAGAAAAGGAGGATCATGGGGACCTTATCACTCTCTACAACTACCTGATGGGAGGATGTAGCAAGATGGGAGGTGACCCGTTCTCCCAGGCAGCTTGCAACAAGACAAGAGGAAATGGCCTCAAGCTGTCAGGGGAAATTCAGTTTGGGCAACAGGAAGAAATTTTTCAGTGGAACAGACTGTCCAGGGAAGTGGTGAAGTTACCATTCCTGGAGGTGTTCAAGAAATGAACATGGCACTTAGTGCTGTGGTTTAGCTGGCATGGTGGAATTAGATCAAAGGCTGGACTCAATGATCTTGGAGGTCTTTTCCAAACTCTACGATTCTATGTTTATATTAACCTTCTCAGGAGTGCCTGAGCATGAAAAAGCTTCCTTGGTCCTTCATCAGCCAGGTTTAGGATATGTTAGAGCTTCATATTTAGCCTATACACCCATTTTACTCCTCTGAAAATTAGGTTTTGGGAACAAAGGTTAGAACTGAGTGTTATCCATATCTAGTCTCTGTAATGGTTTAACTCTGACTAGCAAGTGAGCGTTATGTAACCACTCACTCACTAGCCCCCCAGTGGGATTGGTGAGAGATTCAGAAGGGTAAAAATGGGAAAACTCAGGGTTTCGTACAAAGGTGGTTTAATAGGGAAAGCAAAAACATTGCACGCGAACAAAGCAAAAGTAGGAATTCATTCACCACTTCTCATTGTGAAGGTAGATGTTCAGCCATCTCCAGGACAGCAAGGCTCTACGATGTGTAATGACTTGGGAAGACAAATGACGTCACTCCAAATACCCCCCTTCCTTCTTCTTTCTCCCACTTTATATACTGAGCATGATGTCCTATGGTCTGGAATATCCCTTTGGTCAGATGTGGTCAGCTGTCCCAGCTGTGTCTCCTTCCAACTCCTCCTGCATCCCCAGCCCACTCGCTGGTGGGATGGTGTGAGGGGTAGAAAAGGATTTGACTCTGTGAAAATACTGCCCAGCAATAACAAAATCTTCCCTGTGCTATCAATGCTGTTTTCAGCACAAATCCAAAACACATTCCCATGCCAGCTACTGTGAAGAAAATGAACTCTCTTCCAGCCCAAACCACCCCATGTTCATAAGGACGTGGAAGCATATCTTTGGATCCAAGCATTTGACAGAACTAGTGTTACCGGTAGCAGAAACCTGATTTCTATTAATTTTTTAAGTCTGTGGTTCAGCACTGATTATAGGTGCTGGTGATGGGAGGGCAAAGTGTGTCAGTGTTAAGGGCCAAATCCTACAATCACTGTTGCTATTTCCCCACACAGCAGAAAGGTTTTACTGCAGTGGAACAAGCAGCATCCCCTCTGTGAGGAGGAAGGCTGTAAGATTTCAAGGCTGTATTAGGGTAGTCTTTCTTCACATCAAAATCAGCAGAGGTCAAGATGGGAGAAAAAGGGCTATTACTGAGATCATTGCAGTTTCTTGTTTTTGTGCTACGTAGAAGGAATTTTTTTTGTGTCTAAGTTTTCCTTGTTACCAGAATGTTTGCTTCCCTCCCTTCTCACAGGCATTGCAGTCCCTGATACAACCCTTGATTGCTCAGACAAAGAATCCACTCTTTGGCTGCAAATGCTTGAAGTCTTTGATATCATGTGAGCCAAGAAAACTAATGCCTAACTGAATCAATCGCTCAGCTGCAAAATGAAAAACATACTCGATTAGAATGGAAAATAAGAGTAGAGGTGACTTTAGAGCCATGACTTCCCCCTCCCCCTTCCACAGTGGAAAAACAATAATTTCCCTTTATGTTCTCCAATGACAAAACATGATTTATGGCCAATTTTTTTAAAGTGTATTTATAGATGTGCTCATGAAAGGTGCCACATTGACAGCTTGCTGGCCTCTACTCTTCTATTAAAATACAGTTAGAGCAGAGGCGGCAGCGAAAGTTCCTTTTATTCTTTATTTTTTTTTCTTTTTGTCTGCGTCCCTGCTCTTTGCTCCAATATTTGTTCAGTGCTGGACAATGACCCCTCATTTCAGACTAAATAGATGCTTAATAACAGTCAAAGGATTTTCAGAAAGAAACTATCATAATTAACCTGATGCCACTGGGAGTTTTCTCTGCAAGCATATTCAAGCTTTATTACACAACCATATCATCAACAGGGTGGAGGCAACAGTTTCTCATGGATGAAAACTGCAGGAATATTTATAGTGCAGAGTGAAATATTTAAATTCTGCAGTATTTACCACTGTTGTTGGAACAGCAATTTTCATTTTCCAAATATAGCCAGTATATTCAATTATCAGTGCTTAGAAATAGGAAACTGAATGAATATGTTGACTACAAAAGTGTGCTGAAACCTGTAGAAATACATATTTGGCCATCAGTCTTAAGATGAAACAAAACTTCTTTCCCTCATTTTGTTATTCTGGAACTAAATTTTCTCATGTTACATAAGCACTTAAAAGAAACAAAGCAAATGACTGTAAATTACTTGAGAAATTAGAACAAGTATGTGTCCTTGAACAAGTGTTTTCCAGTCTCTCTCTTGTAGACCTGTGATTGCACAACTCTGTAATATCTCTATTGGATATCAAAGGAACAAACTCCATTCAAAAAAATCACTTCCATAACTTTGAAGCTAAGAGCACTAAAATATTTATGCTGCTCTGATCATGGGAAATTATAGCATTTTATTTTCTTTAAGCTACTTTTTGAAATTGTAGGAATAAACCAGACAGCCTGATCTGGTATTGCTATACCACTGGCAAAAAATATCAAAACTTGTGAAAATATGTAACGATAAAATCAAATGTGTTCAGAGAAGAGAGGAAGAAATCTCATGGATTTAGAGCATATTTAAATGGGTTTCAAGCTAAAATCTTACAAGTTTCATGGGGTATTACTACCTCTCAAATTAGGGACAATAGGATGCTATTTGTGGTTTCTTGGCTTCAATCATGTGAAACGCATAATGAATGGCACAGTTTTCAGAAGAATGAATTCCTGTTAGGAATTTTGTAAATAATGAACATTGATATGACTCATGAATGCCAATTTCTGTGTAAGAAGATTGCACGCATGAAAAACAGAAATATTTTACAGAATGTGTGTCCTCCACATCTGATATACCCCAACCACAGTCTATATCCAGTTTTCTTTCCTCTGCAAAAAAAAAACAAAACCAAAACCAAACCAACAAACAATCCATAACAAACCAATGTGACAGAATTATTATATAGAAAAGAATAATATAAAAATTGATATTAAGAAGAAATTAAAAAGAAAAAAAAGAGACTCAAACCTACAGAGATCATAAAAACTAAGATGGCATTTTTCTTGCGCTGTATGAAAATACACATTTAACAGTCTTATTCTGTGTTCTCTGAATAACAGACTGCCCCAAAAACCTTCATCAACATGCAGAGACATCATTTCTGATACCCACGGTGCAAGTTGTTGCAGAGTTCTGAGGAGCTCTGCCAGTGGCAGAGCACACAGCGGAATACTCACACAGATTCGTCGCACAGATGCTTCTGTATGAGCAGAAGGGGTACTTAAGCTGTGCCTGAAGGAATTTGGCTCAGATTTAACAACATGTGGGTATAATAGCTGTTAAATGCAGCCGTTTCCAAAGTTTTTGTATAATATAATATGCTGAACACATTTGTGAAATATTCTATATCAAAAGTGATATACTTAATGAAAGTCCTAAAGTCACAGGTAATCAATCGAGAAAAACACAGAGAGCAATTTTATAAAATTTTAATTACTGTAGAGGGATTAGAGTCTAAGATATTTATGTACCTAACTGACTTCTAATATTAATGATGATAGGTAACAAGAAGGATAAATTTGTAGCATTTGTGAGGAATGAGAAAAACTGGATTTAGTTACCAGTTTCTTCATTAAAGATGACTGCCATTTTGTCTATAAGGAATAAAACATCAGCAACATAATAAGGTAATAATGCAGGAATTATTTGTAAAATAATTCTGACACATTTGCTACTCTCTGGAAGAGAAACTTTAAAAGCACAACAGAACAGGAAAAATGTAGTGATATAAAGGTCATGTATGTATCATGGAAGTTCCCATGCAGGCAAGGAGCAACATTGAAATATTCATCTTTGGGCACTGATTCTGGTCTTACTTTCTAAGGGTTAATTCAGCAGAACTCAGCTCAGTGACACTTAAATATCATTATTTAAAGGAAGAATGTTAAGGTTAAGAAGATAAGAAGTCAGAACTCTTCCTTTTTGATGCTAGCATATGATCTGAACTTGAAGCGAACAAGGTCCATCTGATTAGCTATAAATGAAAGTAAGTCTTGTAGTAAGACTAGGGAGAGGGATCAAAACATATCCAACAGTCATTGGCTGTCATATAAAGGCTGACACTCTTTGTGTGGCACCAGCCAATCTCAGCTGAAACGCTGCTCTCTCGGGATACCACTGCAAATGTCAGTTTGGTGGGACGCTACAGAAAGTCTTGGAGTCTGGTCTGCCTGGCTTTTCACTGTCACCCAAAAGACCATGTAAAAGCAGAAGAGAGCTGACATATGTGCAGCTGCCAAATATTCTTAACACCATGAGTTACAACTGACTCTCAGTTACAGCTTGTCCTGTAAAGGATAAAAGGCTTATGGTGCATTAGGTGCAGAGAAAGAATCAGATGGAATAATCTGTGTCACTTTGGGTTTAACAGAAACATTCAGCACCAGATGTGATGTGCTGCAGTTTACAAAAGCAATTATGTGCTACATACATTTTAGTGGTTTTGGTCACTATAGTTAATCCTTTGGACCATGTGCAATATGTTATAAAAATATGGGGAAAAAAGTGACCCAGGCAAAAAAATCTATTATTGTACACTTATTCTGTCTTTACAATACCACCTGAAATTTAAAGTCTCACAAGAAGCAATAAGGGCAAAATGAATGTTATAAAAAAATCCTTAAAAAAACATGCAGTATGATTGCTATCAAGCCTTCACTACAGCTTTCTTTTCTAATTATAGATTCAGGTGGTGATCCTCTTGGCCAATTCACAGATAATTCCTGGTTTTGTTAGGACTTATTCACTGTCAACAGAAAAAAGTAGTACACCTTGCTCAGATAGCACCTCATGACACTAAAAGATTCAAGAATATTCAGCCTATGTTTTGTCAGAGTTTAGTTATTAAATATTCAACAAGACTTACTCTTTTCTAAGGACCATATCAAATATTGATATAAGGTTTCAATGTCTAAAGCAACATAATTTATTAAATTCCATTTGTATAACAATGACATTGTTAGGATCAAATTTTCGGTTTTGTTTTGCATTCAATAGGGAAGAAGTTCTGCCCCCTATTGAAGTTTTCCATAAGATTTTGTATAATTAAAATAGCTGAATAAGTAAAAAAAAAAAAAAAAAAAAAGTCTCCCTGTACTCTCATGATTGCCTTTTATCCACCTTCATAATGTCTTTTATCATGATGCATCCATGTTCAAACTTACAATTAACAGCAAAATGGAAAGGATCACAAACACAAGCAAAGAAAAGGAGTATTAAGAAAATAACCTGGAAAAAAGAATGTGTAGGTAGACCATGGTCAATAAAAATCAGTATTTTCTATTCAAAAAGGGATCTTATCTGGTCTACAGTCAAGGAACTCAGATATCTGTATGAAACACTTCATATTGAATCAGTCCTCACTTCAACGTCCTAAGGCCACTGGTTATAATATAATCAAGCACCTTATTTGCTTAAAATAAAATCTGAAAGAAGGAGGCCCAAAAGGCAAACAGCCATGAACGGATGATAAATTATCCACAGTATGAAAGAACTTGAGAATCACTTCCATGAACGATTTCTTAGAACAGTTTACCAACAACAACACTATTGTTTTGTTAAGGCTTTTTGTGTGGATGTTCCTTGTGTTAGAAGGCTATACTAATCTCTGAACAGAATTCCCTGAGTTTCAAAGATTGAAAAGTTTAGAAGACAATACTATGATTACACTCAACATTCTGCAACATGGATCAATAGTTGATATTATGTAATAGAGAAGCTGAAACTGTTCTGAATTTGTATCCAAATCACATTTCTTTATTCCACAGTATACCCCTGAATGTAAAGAGAATATGACCAGAGACCAGGGATGCTGGTGAAATAGAAGTCATTCAAGAAGATGCTGCCAGGGTAGCAAAAATTCCTTAGCCTTTTCTGAAGTGGAAGACAAAAACATTTTGTTATTTCAATTCATAAAAATCAGTCTCTTTCTTAGCAAATAGTACATGGTCTTCACACAACATGGTGAATTCTACACAGAGAACTTAATTGCTTCTGTTAAGGAAATCTCTCTCATTGCCCCATATTCACATGTACTTTCGATTTGTTTGTTTGTTTGTTTGTTTGGTTTGGTTTGGTTTGGTTTGGTTTGGTTTTGTTTTGTTTTTGTTTTTGTTTTTTTTTTTTTTTGTTGTTGTTATTGTTTTTGTTTAATATTATTATTAATCACTTTTCTCACTCACCTATTGATTTTCCATTGTTAGAACATTTACATATTGTTGATAAATCTATTTACCCCAAATTGCATATTTCAAATATAAAGAACATATTATTTTTATTCTCTTTTTAAGTCAACAGCACTTGATGAACCTGATTTGATTGGCATGGTTTATCAGGTAATCAGTACAAGTAGTCTATTAAACCACCTGTTCACTTTTTCTTGTGAAGTACAATTTTTACTATGTTAAGACTGCAGGCTTGGGAAGGCTTTTGTGCATTTTTTTTCAAAGACAATTATGTTCATTGATTAATTTATTTTATGTTGTTGTCTACACTACAGAAAAAAAACCTGTGTTATTTCATATTCCAGAGAAAGGTCTTATCTACATGAAGACTTAGACCAGCCTAAAGGTGGCACTTAGGGAAATACTTTGGCATTGCCAATAGATTTAGTAAGTTGTTAACCATTTTTTGTCCTGCTGGAAGTTTCAGCCAACGTTATCAAAAGAACCAAGCTCATTGGTAGTTCCTGTGGTCTCATATACTATTTTTTGTTATTATTTATTAATTAAAATAGTTTAATACATCTATGTATTTATTAATGTGTAACAGCTATTCCTGAATAACATCTTGCATTGATACTTGTTCTGAAATGAGTCCAATGCATGGATTTAATGCAATCCAGCTGTATTTAATTGACCTTTAGGATGATGTAACTATTCTATCAAGATTAATTAATTAAAATTTACTAACCTTTTCTTAATGATGGATAATAAAAAAAAAAAATAAAAAAAAATTCGTATGATCATGAATCCCCTAAGGAAACATGGTAAAAAGGATTTCTATAAATTTATATATATGTATCTATTATAAATCTAATTATGAAGCTATTTCTATAAATGAGGTCATTAATATGAATATGCATGGCATAATTTTAAATTTATATTTACCTATAATTTCACATTATATTTTTTATGTCATACCTGTCAAAAAGCTAATTAACAACAATGTTCATAAAAACATGTACAAGCACGAGTGTTGGTCACAGCAAATGCAACACTTGAAAACATATTTGTAAATTATTTTGCTATATGCACAGGTAAGAGCAAAAGTATATGCTCTAGGTACCCTTATGGTAAGAAGCAATGTAAACACCATGAATAGCCTATAATTAAGATTTTAAAGTAAATATTATGATTCCAAATTTTTACTTTTTACCTTACACGGATTATGAAGTAAACTATTCCAACTGATCTAAACATTCAAAAATGTGATGTATAATATATTTGCAGTTCCACTTAAAGTCTTAGGAAAATATGTGACTTTAAAAAAGCAAAATTTTAAAAGAAGAAACCAAAAATTATTTTGGCTCATTTATCTACTGTGGACCAACTGAGAAATTTATGCTTAAAGATAGGTTACCAAAACTATTAAATCAAAATATTTAATTTAATGTTAACATTAAAATACCCCAGCAGATATTGATAAAGGTTCTTTTCTTTAGGCTAATATGAGTACATACAAGAAGGACAAAGGTACAGTGATGTTTTATATTATATATGGACAAGAACAAAGAAAGTGTTCTGAGTTTCACTGATAACTCATAGCCATTAACAGTACTATACACTTTCTCTATTTTGTCCTAATAGGAAGAATTGTCATTACTACATTTAAAATCTGTAATATCTTCAGCATCTTTTTCATTTGGAAAAAAAAAACAAAACAAAAGAAAACCAAACCCCAATTATTCACAATAGAAGCAAATCCACTAAATTATCTTCCTCAATAAGTATAAATGATGTCTTGTAGTCCTCAGTGTAAAATATCCTCTATTAATGATAATCCTTATGGTTATTTAGCTCCTCTAAAGCAAAAACCCTGCACATATATTGGAGCTGTTTTGAAATTATTGTCACATCAAAGACCCTGAGGTACAACAGCGATGATTTATTTCGCAAGCAGAGTGAAGAACTAAAATAAGGAGAAATGTTTAAGGACTGTAATGAAAAATTAAAATATTACTCTGATAACATTTGAAGGGTGCAGTGCGTTTTTGGATTCAGATTTTGGTACTTCAGTTTTTATGAGAAATCAAATATTAATGAACTTGGAAAAGAGAGAAGAACCTGTATATCAGATAAAAAGAATATGGACTTAAAACAACAGAGGCTGATTACAGAGCTAAAAAACTTTTCGTTTTCCTTTTTTTTTTTTTTTTTTAGGTTCTGAAGTTCTGCAATAATGACAGACAAAGGGACACAAGCAATGCCCTAGGGCAGATCAATTGTTCATCATTCTGCACATGCTCTCTCTGACAGTGGCAAGGGAAAGGTCAGGAGAGCACAGAAGCCTGGCCAATGTGAAGTTAGGGATGGTGGCTTCCACACCTGGCCTGGACCAGCAACAGTGTGGCCAGCAGGACCAGGGCACTGATTGTCCCTCTGTGCTTGGCACTGATGAGGCCACACCTCGAATCTTGTGTCCAGTTCTGGGCCTCTCACTGCAAGAAAGACATTGAGGGGCTGGAGTGTGTCCAGAGAAGGACTACATAAATGGGAAAGGGTCTGGAGCACAAGTCCTGTGAGGAGCAGCTGAAGGAGCTGGGGGGGCTTGGGCTGGAGAAAGGGAGGGTTGGGGGGGACATTATCACTCTCTACAACTACGTGAAGGGAGGTTGTAGTGAGGTGGGTCTTGGTCTCTTCTCCCAAGTAACAAGTGATAAGACAAGAGGAAACAGTCTCAGACTGTGCCAAGGAGATTTAGACTAGATATTTGGAAAATTTCTTCACTGACAGAGTTGTTAAGCATCAGAACAGGCTGTTCAGGGAAGTGATGGAGTCACCATCCCTGGAAGTGTTCAAAAAAGGTGTGGATGTAGCACTTGAGGACATGGTTTATGGTGAACTTGGTGTTGGTACTAGGTTGATCTGAGAGGTCTTTTGCAATATTAAAAGTTCTATGATCCTGTGATTCTATATCTCTACCAAGACTCAGTTTTCACAGGTGTTAGTATGTGGCTGCTGCCTGTGAATGTGCCCAGGCCCTTTCTGCCCCTGCTGCTACAGCTCCCTCCACAGCTGTCTGTATCAACAGGCCCCAAGAGTTTGCAACTGGCTGCGTAAGACACCACCTTTTCAGAAAGATGACGATATATACGTGAGAGTACAAGATTACACTGAATGGAAGAGAGACCAAGGAGTGACTTGACGAGACTGAGGGATTAAGAAGGAAAGCTGCAAGAATTTCTCTTGCACAAGAGAAAGTTTATTGCCTTATATCAGGTTGTTACAGGTTTCCCAGTTTGTGAATTCCCTCATGCTACCCCTGCACCGATTGGACAGATTCTGCCACAGTGGAGCTTTTATCTCCACCCTCATTTACCCCTTGTTGTTGTAGTCCTTCCCTGTTTTTTCCTTTTCTGTGAGAGGATTTGCATGCTCCTTCCAAAACCCCACCCCTTTTTTCAGAAAGTTCCATGCCGCCTTTATATAAGCCGGAGCCATCTTAATAAAAGGGCTATTCCATCATTCCACCATATCCTTGCCTGGAGTGTGCCTTGTCCTTCTTATCCCTACAAGGGTCTCGTCATATATAGGAGTAGTATTCCTACATCATGTGAATCTTCTGTATAAATAAAGTCCTTTTCTTTAGAGACATCAGCCAGACACAGAATTAAAAGGGAAAATCTCTTCTTATAATATTTCCTGGAAGAAAAGAAATAAACTGGAATTTCCAAGAAGCATCAGATGAATACATGCTTAGCTCCATGTCACTGGACTACAGCTCCCGCTTTCATGGGACACATTTTTCTCAGAATTCACTGTTTGTACTCTGCAATAGGAGGACACTGCTGATAATGATAAAGTCTTAGCAAACACCAGCAACTCAAAGCTCACAGAAAGTAGAAGACATGTCTGTACTAATTCTCATCTCAGCTGGTATGTCTTTCTATATGTGAAGAGGCATACAGAAATGTTACGTGGTGTCCTAGGGCCGAAGAGCTACATTAACACAGTGATACACATGTACTAAATAGGTTCAGCTCTCAACAAACTCAGCCACTACCATACTCAACACAGTTATCCTGCTTTTTGTTCCAGAGCTGCCCTTGTGGTGTTGATGGAGCTCAGCTAGCCTCTTGCCAATTTAAATAGAGCTCCACCAATTTGTGAAGGGCCAAGATTTCACCCAGGTTGACAATGAACAGTTCATTGCATTGAGTGTTTACATTGGTACTCTGACTATCAGCAAATAAGCACATAGAGAGGATGTGAATCAAGTCTGCAAGGAGCATCAAATACTGAAATATTCATAAAAAGAAATTATTATGTAACTGTCGCCAAGTCATCTGAGTGATAATGACACTCATAACTGCTTACATGCCCAAAAAGCATACATAAATAAAATTCTCTGATTGTTATTGATCTGATAATATACAAGCATAAATACTGCTCTGAAATAATTTATTTTAATGCAGATAGGATTTACAAATCTGCTGACATGGAAATTACAACATTTATTTGCATTTCTTTATTTCAGCTATTTCATAGAGCTCTTTTATTGTGCCTCTCTCCTACTGACTAAATTAGTTCATTTTTCCTTTTTCCTCTTTCTTTATCTGTTTAATTTGGTTTCCCTTCTCTTTCCTTATCTGTTTTGTTTTCCCTCCAATATATATTTTATCCCAAGCCACTTCATTTTCCTTTTATTGCCCTTTGCTATTCCCACCACTCACTATCTATTGATAAGAGAGATAATAAACAACCAGAAAGATGGGTTGGAAGCAGCAGGGAACAGGGCATGTGGTGAGCAGGCAGACAGGAGGAGGGATACCAAAGGGAAGTAAATTTATGTATCTGGAAGTTCTCAGAAGGACTCTGTGACCCAGGCTTTTAATGGAAAGGTTCTGCCCTCTCCTCTGTCACGTGCTATTCTGAAATCTGTCTGTCTTTCTCTCACTCATAAATCAGAACTTTCCACATTTAGGATAACAGTACTGGTCAAAATTCAGTAGAATATTTCAGTGAAAGTGTCAAGTTTATTTTGAACTTTCAGCAATGAAAAATGTTAGTCAAAAATTTTTCAGCATCTTGACTGGAAATGTACAAGTTGTTGCACTTCAAGTTTGATAAAGAACGTAGCATTTTAATAGGTATCAAATTATTTAAGCAAAGGGATGGAGGACAAAAAGGTTAATGACAGACTTGGTTTTGAAGATGAACTATGAATTAATGGATTCAGTTCAGATACTGTTGGTCATGGTCCAATGGTAATTCATTTATAAAGACAGTTATCTCATCATCAGCTTTAAACATGAGAAGATCAGAAGATGGCTTCCTTAAATTAAAAATTGGATGCATTGCATTAGGATTAAATTATTGTTTAAAAGGCTTCATAAACTTAATAAAAATATGACAGGAGACATCATAATTTATGTAAATGCAGACCATTACAAGCAAAGACTAGAGCATGCTTTCTGATGCTTGAATATTTTGCATTTTGGATTAGTCACAGAAGCCATTTTTACATCATGTTGTTCAAGAAGCCTTATCAAAGAGGGGCAAGGGACAGCTTATCAGTAGTAAATAAAAAATGTGCTATACTTAGCTTTACTAAGTTAGCATGTTGAATGTGAATGTCTCTATCCAGACTTCTTCTCATAGTCAGCTTCCCATCCACATCTCTGTTTTATTGTATCATGGTAAAATAGAAGAAGTGGGAAAAAAGGGAGAATAACCCTACAGAATCCATAAAAAAGAATATGCATTAAAAGCAAACATGACAATTTTCTGAAATTCATGGTGATGAAATTTCAGGTGCACAGGAAAAGACAAAAAAATATGTAGTAAAAAGCCAGGTCCCAGGTTCAGTAATGTTATTTTTCTAAGTTTTATTTGCCTTGTTCTCTACAAGAAGTATTTCACATTCCAAATAACTCACTCCTGCTGGATGGCTTCTCACGACAAGGTATGCCTCCACTGCTGTATGTCATGGCCCTGCCCTCCCTCCTAGTGATATTTCTTTCATGTCAGGGTGCTGAAGCAGGACATGTTATTTTGAGTGTTGTTCCTAACGAGAGGTTATTTCCACAGCCAGTCCCTCCTCCTCCATGTGAAAAGCCAGGCTCCTCATCCTCAGCTGCTGATTTGAAGCATCTGCACAAGCTGCAGCTGGTTCTTTTGTGCAGGTGACACTTACACCAAGAGATAATTTTGGGAGAAATACTAATATTTCTCTGATTCTGTAATTAAAGTGCACATGTTAATGCTTCCACAGGAAATCCAGCTTTTAAAAATTTCTGCCATACTAGCTTTGTAAATGAAATACTGTCTTGGAGTTCCATAATTTGTTTGGGGTGGGTAGGCAAGGCTGGCAGTACCCTCAAGGCCCTGGAAAAAGGAGACAAGAAGGTCCAAAAACGTCATTAGAGAGAGAAAGCGACAATTTGGTTAAAGTTACTTCCTATTCCAAGGAAGTCTTGTCCTATGTCATTATGTGTTGTTGCAAAGAGGCAAAGCCTTGCAGGTCTTCCCCCCCGCACTCAGCAGAGCCACATTTTTCCTGGTGGGGGCAGTCTGGTCATTGCATCTTAGGTACTTCTTAGGCAAGATGCCACAGTTTCCTCAGAGAAAAAAAGTGTTTAAGATCAACGGCAGCATATAGGGGGGTGTATGTCAGTGTCAGTGTATGCTGAGTGCAGTGGGGCGGGGGACAAGGCTGACAACACTTCTGCAGTGAGAGGTTGAGCAACCCATGAATGTCAATGAGGTTGCAAATAACGAAGATGTCACCAAAACAAGTATTTGTCCATGAAAATGTTACAGGAATTTTTCATAATACAAGCTGATACGTAATTTGCTAATGATATGTGTCAATTACACTGCTGGGACACAAGTTTTACTTCCATTCTTTTTTGACAACAGTTTCAGTGACAGAACTTTGGTAACTGCAAGACCATATTTTTCTATATTTTACCTTAGAGTTATGGTGGAATAGTTTCTTTTCTTAAATTCCAGTAATCTGAGCTGCCCTGCTCTGACAATAGTTTTTTTAGTATGGATCCAAGCAGGAAATGTGTTTGGATTAGCAAAACCCATTAAAAAAACAGATGAGCTGTTTTTTTTTTTAAAGTTGTGCTCAGCAATTTTCAATAAATTATGCCTGAGATATTTCCTCAAGATATTAGAAGTGTAGGTAATCTGCTACAGCATGTCAAGTACCACATTGATCTTGGAACGTGTGCATTACCTAATACTTAAACACTGTAAATTAAGATTCAATTAAGTTGATATAAAACTATGACTCTACCAAAAAAAAAAAAAAAGAAAAAAAAAGAAAGTATATAGATATTTATTATCTTCTGGAGACTAAAACTTTCTTAATTATTTGAAATGATTTACATAAAATCCTATAATGAACAAAATTGAATTAAATAAGAAACTCATCTATTGACAGAGCCACAAAACCTGCCTAGAGCCAGTGATAAACATTTAGAATCAAGCCCTGATTTGCCCCTAGAGGAAAATACACAAGCAATAAAACTAAATTTAAATGTAAGTTCTTCTAACAACCTAATGCAGTGGCCAGATTCTGTGTGTGCTAAAAAAAAAAAAATAAAAAAAAAAAAAAAGCATGAGTTTGATGGCACACAAAATTACTAAAGGTGCAACGATTTATACCGTTATAAGAACTGCAGTCAAATCATAAATTAATTAAAACAGTATTGTTCAGATTTTCTCAAAACAGAACTGTAAACCTGTACAAATATAGGTCATTTAGAGCTTCCCAAGGAGGTTGCAAAGCAGAAAGGGATATGTCATTATAGATATGGGCCATATGTGAAAGGGTGATAACTTTGTGTGCAACAGATCTCAGGAGTTCTTCACATACTCTACTTCAGTAAAGAAAGGAGGGACAATGGTCTCTCTTCCCAAGTGCAGCAATAACTGTGTCTTAAAGGGCTGAGGAAAAAGAAAAGGATGCATCAGTCATAATTTTTCACTTTAGGGTTAGGAATGGGACCCATCCAGTGTAACCATTCGTAATAGCATTCGATTCATCTAAAAACAAAGTAATTTTGTGTTTCAGATGCTGAAACAAAGGTGTTTAAGGACATAGAATCATAGAATGGTCTTGTTTGGAAGGGACCTTAAAGGTCATTTGGTTATAATTCCCCTGCCATGGGCAGGGACGCCTTCCACTATCCCAGGTTGCTCAGAACTTCATCCAACCTGGCCTTGAACATTTCCAGGGATGGGGAATCTACAGCTTTTCTGGGCAACTTGTTCCAGTGCCTCCATGCTCACAGTAAAGAATTTCTTCCTAATATCTCATCTAAACCTACTCTCTTTTAGTTTGAAGCCATTCACCTTTGTCTTGTCAGTACAGGATCTGGTAAATAGTCTCTCCATCTTTCTTGTCAACTCCCTTCAGGTACTGGAAGGTCACAATTAGGTCACCCTTGAGCTGTCTCTTTTCCAGGCTGAACAATGACAATTCTCTCAGCCTTTCCCAATAGGAGAGGTGTTCCATTCCCCTAATCAACTTGGTGGCCTCCTCTGCACTTGCTGTGACAGGTAGATGTAACATCTAGGACATGATTGGACAAACTCCTTCTGCATTCATCCTACATTACTCTTTATAAGGCTCTATTTGTTTTTAAAAGGAAATGCACCTTGTAAAACAGATTCAGTGTTGTATCTCTCTGCTTTTTACAGAAAGAATAACATCTCCATGTGCACTAAGCACTTGTATTTAAATATAACTGAACGTTGCCCAAATTGCCATCTTCTGTATTGAATCAATCAAAACCAATAAACCTTTATAATGATCTATCTTACCCAAGAGCAAATACAAAAATAAAACTATACCTCAGAAATATCTGTATTTCTGCACAGATTATAAAGATATAAAAACAAATTATTTACAGACCGAAAAAACAAAATCCCATCCAAGGTAATAATAGAAATTTCACCTCTAACAGACAGACAAGTGTTTTTCCTATTGCTGTGTTTCTTTCTATCTGTTTTGCAGTGGCCTTCACCAAGTCTGAAGTTTTACAGGAAAAACCGCAGGATGTTTACCCAGACTTCACTCAGCAAACTAACAGCTGTGCAAACAGATTCAAACACTCCAGCTCTCTTCCCCCTTTACCACCCATTTTTAATAAACTAGAAACTCTTGCCTAAATAGAGATGCCCTTGAAGGATGTGGGAGAGTCTGAGTATGTTTGCAACAAGCAGAGACACCTATCTGTGTTTTGTTGTTCTGACAAAGCCGTGGTTTGGAGACACGTCCATAGCAGGACATCAGGTTTTCTGTGAAGTCAGAGAAATCTCCAGCTAAATGCTCTAAATAGAGCTCTCTAAATAGAGCTTTTTGGCTTCAGACACAAATTGCTGATAGCAATGGTAATAAAATGGCTTTTTAACATCTCTGTTGTTTTAAAATTGAGATACCAAAACAAGAAAGTAATAAAACATGCAAGTATCTAGATTTTGTGTGTGGGTTGTTCTTTTTTTTCCTCTTTTTGATATAAATGGGACTCCAAAATTTTAGCATGAATGGCAACAGATCAATTTCTTGACAACAGCTGCTTAGTTCAAATTTCATTTTTTACACCATTTGCTAAGAAACTCAGTTCCCTTGCCACCACATCTTAACTGTATCCCCAAACAGATTAACATCATGGCAGGATAGCATGTCATGTAATGATTTTAATAACATTTATTCATAAGATTGTTACTCCTCCCAGCTTCTGCCTCAGGGTCTGCCACAATGCCATGTAGTTCATTAGCAGACACACTGAGAAGTCAATGAGGCAGATACAATGTGTAGATTAAAAACCCCACAACATTAAGTTTAACTCTTCTCTAACCTTTTTAAAATCCATTTATAGGCTTATTTAATACTAAACCTCAATAACAGTGCATATTGTTTCAAATTATATGTATTTAGGAAGAACAAAATATAATCAAGTTCTGTATTATATGAGGTAATTATGGGACTGGGAAATCTAGCAAAGAAGAAAAAACAACAACAACTAAAAATTAGGAAGAAGAAAAAAAGGAAAATATGAGAAAAGAAATAGAAAACTTTTTCCATAGAAAAGTTATTAAAATATCTGAAGATTTTTTTAAAAAATATTAAAATAGAAATGCGCAGCAAAATATTTAACCAGAATAATGATATAATTTTTCTGAGTTGTTACAAATGTTATATTATTTTTCTACATTGAGGCATATATTTTCTTAAAAGGTAAGATAGGTAACAAAAAGGCAAAGAAGACAAAAGCAAAGAAAATGTAGGTTTATATTCCCTACTTTAGCCATAGAGATATATGTATTTATCTGCCAGAGTTGCCTTCTTTTGTGTAAGGCGGTTATTGTTGGACTGTACATGCATAACCAGCCTGTCTTATATATACTTATATGCACTGTAGATAGACAGATAGAACAATATACAACTTATGCATATGTTACCATATATTATTTTACTGTAGTAATGTATTTTCCAAACTAAGGAGCAAGGAAGTACCTCCAAGATGAATATTTGACGATGTCTTCATGAAAAAATTCTCAGAGGATAAAGCTGTGGTTCTAAATCAGCCCATTTGATCTGGTGGAGGGATTTTTATTTTTATTTTTTTCACCAGGAGTTATGCAAAGGGACCTTTTACAGATATACTGATCAGTTCTCATTTCTTGGGAAAACCAATCTTTTTGTCTAGTCAGCTTTTGAGGAACTAAATAAGAAACAGAACTAAACAAAACTCCAAACCTCTCTGCCAACCCAGTTTTTTCACGAAACAAATTAATTGCCCAGATTTAAAATGATAATTTAAACATGTTTTATGCTTCACAAGGTTATGCACCTCTTTGTGCAGCAAATTAGGTAATTGCTCATGGAACATTACTTTTTTCCAGGTTTGATAAAAGCAATTTTTCCAGGCACGTTGTTTCCTTTTTCCTTGGCTTAAATTAGGTTACACTTGTTAGAGCTTCGTTTTCAGGAGCTGGAAAGAAACCATCCCCATGTTTCTGTTCATGGGAATAGCAAAGGGACCTGCTTCTGGCATTGCCTGCTGAGAAAAAGATCTGATCCACCATCTCAGGGAATCCATGTAAGCTTATTTCTGAACAAGTGAAGTGCTGAAGGGGCATTCAGATGTTCCACCTTCCCTATGAAGACAGGCTGAGAAAGTTGAGGCTGCTCAGCCTGGAGAAGAGAAGGTTGTGTGGAGACCTCACAGCATCTTCCAGTACCTGAAGGGGCCTACGGGGAAGGTGGAGAGGGACTGTTCATCGGGAACTGTAGTGATAGGACAAGGAGGAACAGATTCAGGCTGGGAGAGAGGAAATTTAGGTTAGCTATACAGAAGAAATTCTTTACTTTGAGACTGTGAGGCACTGGAATAGGTTGGATGGGGCTCTGAGCAACCTGGTCTAATGGAAGGGGTCCCTGTGCATGGCAGGGAAGATGATCTTTCTGGTCCCTTTCAACCTAAACCATCTATGATTCTGTATTTCCCACCCTGAACACTGAAAAGTCTGTTAGGCAATGCTTGGATGTGGGAGATGAAGCTGATGCCACCTGGTAAGTAATGTTATGGCGACCTAAATAATTTGAATGAAGAGCACCATGTTGCTGTACAAGTCATTCTATGAGCAAGACTGGTGTAAAATAGAAATCAGGTGTAGTGAATTCCACTCTCAGGCATATTAGAATTATTTAAGTAAAGACAACAAAATCTAAAATGAAAATAAACACCAAGCCACAAGAAAGGGGCTCCAACACTGGATGAAACTTTAATTTCCAACCTTTCATATGCCAAAATCTTAATTAATCAAATCTATGAACAACAACATAAATGAAATCACCTAACATTTGGCAAATACAATTTAGGTTTTGAGTTGGCCTGGAAAACAGAAGTAAAATACAGATATAGAGAATAAAGAGTGAAACAGAGCCGGTGTGGCCTCTGCCAAAATATCACATCAACTCTTATGATCATCCTGCACAATTACTGTGCTTTAGTGGAAACTAGCTAGAATATTTTGTACTGTAGTAGTAGAAATGAGTAACCGAACACGTCAAGGTATTTGTGAGATATTGGTATGAGCTATGCATAGCATGCTCCAGATCCACTCAAGGAAAATGTGCCTGTTCTGCCTTTGACTAAAAAGAACCAGCCATCCTGATGAGAGCATCTCACAAAAATTCTTCAGAACAAACATGTAGATCTATAAATCAAAGAAATGAAGCAATTTGATGTAATAATTTAGAAAAAAGAAATATTTGTCCTAAACTCATCCAGGTGGTGTAAGCAAGACAGATGATCTCAAATTGTTAAATCAAACTTATTTTGCAGATTATGACTACAATTACAATGCTACATTTCCTTATGGGTTAATAGCAGGTGAAGTTAAAAACAAACAAACAAACAATCAAGCGTTTCTCCTAGTATTTCCCAACTAAAATGATATCAAAATATTTCAAAGTCCCTGGCTCACATAAGCACTGCTGTGTGTCAGTGTCATATTTGTTTCTTCATTTGGTTTTCATTTGTATGAACAAACACTAAACTCCTCCATTTCTTCATAGAGATGTCATAATGCAGAATTCACAATGTGAGGAAAAAGAAAACAACCTTATTATTATCTTGTGTTACCCTAAGAAGGTTAGATGCAGATATCAACAACATCAAGAGTTGCTCTTACTGAGCACAGCAGTAAACACACAAATAAATAGAAAATGCCAGTCTTTCCTTCTATTAAATATAATTCAACAAGAGTAATGAGGAGCCAAAGTAGCAAAGATCCATCCAAAGCTTGAAGCTTTTCATCACAGGGGTCTTCAGACCTAGTGTCAAGAGTTTTTCTGAGAAACCACAAACTTCTCCTTCTCTTTCTACAAAAACCAAATGATGACTCTAAAAATTGCCTCCTACCCATATGTTCATTCAGCTGGTATGTCGTTTCATTCTCCCCATTTTTTTTTCTTTCTTGGCTTTTTATACAAAATGCAAATTTTCAGGTCAGATATTTAGATTCAGGGCAATATTTAGAACAAAAACAACCACTTAGGCTTGGCAAAAGTACTGACTCTCAACAACGAAGTGTTCTTCATTTAGGTTCTCAGATATAAGCAGAGTAAGTCAATATGCCAGCCATGATGACTTACTGAAAACATCAACAAAGAGCAATTACTGTATGTCTGATCTTAATTTGGCTTCCAGTTAGAAATACAATACCTTATGGAAGGTACCTCAGGGAACAGATGCCACCAAAGAGCAATGAAAAATGTTAAATATTCTGTGGATGGAATTCGCTGCTATAGCAGTTTCCCATGAGAACAGATGCAAGTTTTCAGGCATTTTCTCAACATTAAGGACTTGGCAGTATTTTCAAATCCCACCATGAGAATGCTTATCTTACCCATCATTAGCTTAACATCATGTTAGATTGCAGTGCCCATCTCCACAGAATGGAGAAGTCCGGCTGCTTCCTTGGACTGAAATAAACACAGTTTTATTGTGCATCCTACATCTTGTACGGAAGGAATATTTCTTCAACTGAGCTATTAAAAACATACTAAAAATATTCACAACTGCAGCAAAACAGGCAGCAGAGAATATGACAAAAATATGCAGTTCTTTTGAGTTGCGAAAGTGGTTGTTTTGGGAAATGTTTGGTTGCGTGAGTACTAAAGCACAAAATTAACACATTTTTTTCAAGCCAGTAGAGCTTCTGAGCTCTATAATTTTTCTTTTCTTTTTTTTTTTTTTTTTTTTCCTGTATAAGCTACATTTTTAACAATGCTGAGAAACTTTCATTTGTGTGATTTGGACAAATAATAAGAAAGAAGGTGGAAGGACCTTCAAGTTGGTTTTGCCAATCTGAGCAACCACGTTTTCATAATTTTTTAAAAGCTTCATTTTTTCAGAAAAAAAACAGAAAAACTAACAAAACAAAAAACCAAGACCCTAGATTTATCTTACAGTAACAGATGTTTGACTGCAGTGATTTTGAAAGAGTCAGAATTCAGAGTTTTATAATATATCATAAAGTGTATTTATTGATTAAAATTAAAAAAAAATAAATCCTATATTCTCTATAGCATTGGTACTTCCTTTTCTCCTTTCGAGAACATCACTGGAAAAACATCCCACTTTTGTTTTCATGAAACAATTCAACTTTCTAGATCTTCCTTACGCTAAAACTGAGATCAAACAAAACCTGAAAGTAACAAAGTGTGCAGTATTGTGAGGGCTGTATTTGTGCTCTGATGTCGGCAAATTACAGCTGATACATCTGGTGCTTCACTTCAAAGGCGTGATTGGTCACGCTCTGTGTGCTGGGTAATTGCATGCTCTGTCGTACATAATAATGTTTTTCAATTGGGCTTGTTCTGCATAACATATTCAATTATTATAGAATTCCTACCTTTGCAAGTTAGTATATTTCTATTTTCTGGTTGAATTAGAAGCAAAACTTCTTGCAGGTTGCACAGGAAATTTGGGATAGATGGAGTATCAATTCCTCTCTCATGTATTTCCCTACAACCTTCAGATCAAGAACAAAGAGAACACAACGCCGAAGTTTGTCATAGAACTTTTCCCAAACATTTCCCCATGGAACTGGAAGTAGATGTTGGATTGGGCACTGTTTCTAATGGAAAGTTGCTTGTCTCTTTTCTAAAATATACCATTTCTTTTTGTTTTTTTGGCACCTCATTGCAGTTGGATAGAGACTGGGCAAATTTAGGTAGAACACTAGTATGGTTTGTAAGACCTTTTAAAATACATATTGTCAATTAGAAGCATTTATAAAAGCTTTCTAACTAGTATACTGCACAACTAAATTCCACTATCTTTCAACATACACCTGCAGTCAACTGCAAAACTCCTGTACATTTATCATACCTTTAAGGGACCACTTTGTACTAGTTGCCAGTCTCTTTAATTTAATTCCATATTTTCAGTAGAATAAGTTCAGCTGAAGTACACTGAAAGCTAATGAAATATCTCTCTTATTTTGCAAACTCTAAATACATTTTCCTCTTATTTTAGAAATCTCACTTGGACAAAGAAGCACTTTTTAGCTACCAAAACATATAATCTAAATCCAATATTTCCTTAGAAATGTCAATTGAGCATTCTGAGGATAGACTGTATTAACTCCATGCATCAAACTGAGGATATATTGATCAAACATCCACTGATTACAGCACTCAGGAGCTACTAGATGTTCTTGGAAAAGAAGGATGTTCATATATGGAATTAAGAAGAAAAAGAAGTCCAACTCAATTAGCAAAGCATGATTGAATAAAATATCTATAACTCTATATCTTCTGTCACTAGGTTTTTCTAGGTTAACACAATACATCTTTCCTACAAAGTATTTATTAACCTGTTAAGTCTTTATTTTTCAGAAATCAGAAAAAAAACCCCAACATTTTTCTGCATAGTAGAAAATGGAAGAACAAACCTATTGTTCATAAAAGTTGTAATGAATGAGAACTGCATTATGGTGTGAAGATACAATTTAAGAATAAATGTTTTGACCCTTTTAATGGTACTGGAGATGAATATAGCTGCTGTAGGACAGATCTTGGCAATCGAGCTGAATACTTTACTTAGTACAATTTTATTGTACTAAGACACATGAATCAAGATGAAATTAAGTAGATATACTTGTCTGTTTAAAATAAGGCATGAAAAATCATCATGGCTAAACATATTAGGTAGGAAGCATTGGAAAAATTAAAATCTACAAGATGACATGAATTTATTAAAATAAAGACAACATATGATGTGCACAAGTGTTGTTGCTGTCATTTGTATTTGAAAGTTCAGCATTTTAAGCTGTACATGTGGGAAATAAAAGAGAGGTTAAAAGGACAGTCCTGGAAGGGAAGAAAAGTCAAACAAATCATTAACAACAAATGGTATTGCTAAAAAAAAAATCTGTCAAGAAATAAAATGCCATGCCACACAGTCCAACTGATATATTAAGTACTCAGGGCTTGTCTTAAGACTCAAAATTCATTATCAAATACCTCAGGAGGAAAAACTTACTTTCAGCATGAAAATAAAATGCAATCAATTCTCATACTCTGTGTGTGTGCTTTTGAGTCAAAAAAGAAAAGGTTGACTTAATGGAATTTGGCAAATAGAACTGGGTTTAACAAAGTCGAGTTCTCTGTGATTAGGTTGTGCTGGTTAATTAGGATATATTGAACTGGGAAATCCACTTGCAGATGAAAAGTCCCCCAAAGATCTGATTATACTCAGCAGTTTTTAAGAGTAGTGGCTGATGCTTAGCAAGGCTGGTAGCTGTCAAAATTAAAATCTGCTAGAAGAGGTCCTTGAAGATGCAGAGATACATTAAGAACAGAAATATAACTGAATCATTGGAAGACTTCACCATAAAGTTTGAAGAGCCTACAAGAAAGATGGAGAGTGACTATTTACAACATCATGTAGTGACAGAACAAGGGAGAATGGCTTCAAACTGAGAGATTAGATTTAAATATTAGAAAGAAATTCTTTACTGTGAGGGTGGTGAGGCACTGGAAGAGGTTGCCCAGAGAAGTTGTGGTTGTCCCACCCGTGGAAGTGTTCAAGGTCAGGCTGGATGGGACTCTGAGCACTCTGATCTCATGCAAGGTATCCTTGCCCATGGCAGGGGGCTTGGGACTAGATGACCTTCCAGGTCCCGTTGAACCCAGGCCATTCTATGATTGTATGTCCTTCTAGAAATAAAAAGTTGTACAGAGTGCTTTCATTATTTCCAGTTGATTTGCTTTGTAGGCCATCCATGTACCACGTGCTATGATGGTGTACTGAAGCATCCCACTGGGCAAGTGGCTAATAGAAGACAGTATCTCCCTCTCTGAACCAGGCCAGGCATGTCAAGCATATCTTCAGAGAGAAGACATTAATATTTAATTAACATAGCATAATTAAGACTAAAAAGTTCTTCTGAGCAAGAATTTTGGATAATTAAACTTAGCAGCCATCTTGATCAACAGAACTCTACTGTATTTAAAAGAAAAGGAGCCCTTGAAAAAAACCTAAAGTTTAGGAAAGCAATAACAACGTAGGATATCAGTTAAAGCTGAAAGCTCCCATTGCTGCTGTCCAAATCCCAGACTCACTTAACAGATTCAAAGAGTAATGCCTCTAAAATTTGTAACATTTTCAGCTGTAGTGTAAGCAGGAGAGGGAAAATGTTTCTTAATTTTATTTTCTGGTTATTGGAATGTTGACATTATCTTCACATGAGAGACTTTCATATGCGAATTTGATTTCATGAAACTAGTGAGGTTGAGTTTATTTGATTTCTGACGGGTAGAGATTTGGCAGAAACAGATGAAAAGTTACACATTAGATAATGATATTAACCTGCTGAAACTAAGTATATATATAAGACATGTTAGAAGCTCTTTATATATAAATATAGTTTACAGTATTGAAAAGGAAATAGAATATGAAATAAATGATTGCATACTCATTTATGTTCCTTATAAGTTTACGGTGCTTTCTGCAGTGCCTTTGCTGGTAGAATTAATTGCCAGTAGTGAAGCCTGGATTTTTCCACATACAATCCTTTCCCTCTTAATAATCCAGACTGAGATGGAGATGAATAAATTTCATAATATGGGTATAGACAGAATAAAACTCACATCTTCTCCTTCCCTCCCATATTATGGATTTCCAGCCAGGGCTTGCAAGATGATGTATTATTTTCATGAAAGCAGAAAGGATTCAAATGAAGCAATTATTAGGCAAGAATACTTGATAAATGGTAGCAATATGTTCAGGAAAATGTACCTGACATGGTTATTTCTAGACAACCACCTCAATATTCTTAAAATTTTATTGTTATGAGAGTTTAAGAGACAACAATGCCTTCATTTTAAGCAAAGAAGGATGAAGTGACACAAATATTTCTTTAAATCCTCAACAGTAGGTATTTCAACAGAGGCAAAATCATGATGCAAGTACTTAGCTAAGTATCCCTGTTCCTCCTGAAATCCTTTAGGTCACCTGATGGTAAGCTCTTCATTTGCACTCATACCCTTACAAACGTAACAGGTAAAAGACATGTATATGTATTGAAATATTGTGTTATCCTTTTATTGAAGAGTAACACAGATATTGCACTACCTGTAACCTATTTTCCTACAGTTTGGGAACCAAACCAGCTCTTTAAGAGCTGTGTAATTCTGCTGCTTTCAGAGCAGTATAGACAGTGAAACCAAAAATTTAAAAATTAAGTCAGCCATTCAAACATCAGTCAGGGAAATCCAACTAATTAGTTTTCATTAATTTCCCAGTGGAACACCGGTGGTCTGTGGCCCCCTGTGGTGTGTGTATATATATATATATATATATATATATATTTATATATTTATATATATAAATATCTCCTGCTGTTTTGGGAAGTCCACCTTTGCTTCAACTCCAACCAAAAGAGCAGATTCCCAACACTATCACTAGTGATGAAGACCCTCCAGGAGACAGTTTGCTTTACATTCTCATCCTGTCTTGTCAACACACTGGAGATAATAATCACAGAAGTTTCTCATTTCCCTAGAACTTTCCTCATTCTCACCAGATACAAAAAAACTGCAACTATTTAAATATCTGCTAACCTTGGTGGTGGTTATTTAGATGCTAAGGAGTTACTGTGCCATGAGTCTAAGCTAAAAGGGGAAGATCATGGTGAGAGAAAAAAAGTCACAAAGCAACAGGAGATATTAAAAAAAAAATTACATATTTTGAGATTTTTTTTTGCTCAACGAAGATCATCCTAACAAGAATGAGCACAGTTCTGACAGATAAATCCAATCTAAGATGTGTGATTATCATACTTTCTCTTTGTAACTACATCAGTCAGAAGAGAAGCTCTGCCAGCTTTGAGAATTCAGTTTCTGGTAACACCAGGAGAACTAAGGAATCATTTTGACTTGTACAGTACTAGCCTTGACCATGGTTCCAGTCAGTTTTTCTGTCAGCCCTGGCATCACTGCAGTTCTCCTTGTCATTGCCACTAAAGCTAAAAATATTTATTCTATTGTGTAACAAATATTTAATTTGATGAAAAATGAGGTTTAGGTCATTCCAAAACTGTTAGGAATTTCAGGAAAAGGTCAAATGCTTGAGGTGAAAAGGAGAAGAAATGGGAAGATAATATAGAGAGAAAAGGCTGTGATAATCCTCTTTTATCAGTGCACTAAATATTACAACATACAGTCTTCCATAGGTCCCTGCTTGAGAAAATCAGCCAACACTTTCCAGTTCCTAAGAAAGGGTTGCACAAGGATATAATGCAAAACATAATATCATTATTAAAAAAAGGTTGCTCTGTTTAACTGTTTTGCTGAAACAATTCAAATTTTGAATCAGTTTGATCCCAAACAATTCTTTTTCTAGTTCAGCAGCCAAGCAACCAAACAGAAAGATTAATACAGACATAATTATCACAACAGCTTCTGGGAAAGGCTGCAGAATATTTCAGAATATTTAACTTCTCTATTAAATAGAGTATCCATGTCTCTTGTAGAAGGTGGAATTTATTCTTTTTTTTTTTTTTTTTTTTTGAGTAGTGTGTGTGGTGTCACACCAGTAGGTCTTCCTTTTGTCAAATGAGTAGCTGATTCTTTAATTTTTTGATTCAGTGGGCACAGTGTCTCAACCTCCAACCATGCAGGTTTCTTTTTAACCTCAAGTATAGAAAAGGAATATGGCAAGCTACCTCTTTCAGAGGTGGAATGAATAAATCTGTCAGGCCAATGAATGTTGTGCCATTTGCCCTGTATACAGCAACAACATTAATCACAACAGACTTCCCAGCTGGGTCCATCTCCTACCCTTAACCAGATCCATGAATCAGCAGGGCTGGGAGCAAGGAGAACGTTAGACTGAACCAGTGGTACAAGTTGCCCAAGGTGGGTTCATGTATGAGAATGCTCCCAATATCAGAGAAGAAAGTTACTCTTCCTGCTTTTTAATTTATTGCCAGTTATACTATGAGGTGAAGTGCTTAATTTTGAACAGATTCACAGTAGGAGCCAATGCTGTTCTGTAACATCAATTGACCCCAGTTGAGGATGAGAACTATCCACATATTCATGGTGAAGCTTGGGCAATAAATTGGTTTCATAGAATCCTTTTCACTATATCATTCAGTTTCCAGACAGAATTTAATGAATAAACACACCTACTTATAGAGATAAAATGGATATGAGTGGTTTCCTAAAATGTTCCATAGGATTAGAATGTACTAGTTTTTGGGTTTTTTCCCATAAGAAACTGGTCTGTTTTCATTGTTTTGTCACTCCATCATCCTCCTAGTTACCTCAAACTAGTCACTCACAGATGTTTTCTAGCCCTCCCCTGTTCATCTTGAAAATCTATTATAAGCAAGCCTAATAAAAGACAATAAGTGCCTAAGGCAAAAATGTATATTTCCAAATGAAATATCACTAACCTTAGTTTGTAAGATTTGCAAGAATACGAACCCTCTTTCTTCATTTCTTTCTCTGTGAAAATTTATGGTTTACCCTTGGTACTCTATCTAATCTCTACAAGATTATCCCTTGGTAATCTAAGTGTCAGAGAATCAGAAAAAAAAATCATGAGGTAATGATAGGACTTATCAGACAATTAGTATGCAAAACCAGGAAATTTGTAAAGAACATAATTTACAAAATCAAAGCAATTCCCTCTGATAAAGTTTGCTCGGAGAAATAAAAATTCTTCATTTTAATTTTATCACTTTGCCAGTCTTTTAGATAACATCAAAACAGTTTATAGACTGGACTGCAAACATCTCTTCTTGAACCTCAGTAAAATTGTTTTATAAATCTTCTATGGATCATATGGCTTGATAACAACTTTTGTTTCCCTTTTTAAAACATGGGGTGACCTGAGTATCACAGTACTTGTATATCCCTACTTTTCTGGGCTATTCCTGTCTGACTGATCACACTTACTAGGGAAATATTTTAATAAGAATGTTTAGAGTTTTCAGAATAGCATTTTAACATTTCAGCATTTCAAAATTTCAAATGAGACTATGAAATTTTGCTGAGTTATTATAAATCAATACTTATTAGCTAAACGTGTGCACAGACAATATATGTTCAATGGCACATAAATCCTGCCTGATGTTCAGTGGCAAAAGAAAATAAAAATACAAGGAAGTTCATTTCTCTTTTTTCATGACCACAGCTGATGATCATTACATTCTCACATGCACTATGGCAGCCAATAACACCTAATATTTTTCTGCATATTCTGTTTTTATTGCCTATTGCAGTTCTTATTCATATGCAGTCTATAAAACTTTTCATATTCTTGCTCAGCTATTTGCATCAATAATATAATTTAATAGTAAATTTCACAGTCTAATTATTCACTACATTAAAAAAAATCTCCTTTTATTAATTTGAAACTGTATACCTGATAATGTTAACAAATGCACTTGTGCTCAGTTTATGAGCCAACCTGATTTGCATTTTCTAGAACAATAATTTTAATTATTTTCTCTTTTTCCCCTAAGACAAAACAGAACAATCTGGAGTTCCTGATCTACTTTTCTACCAACTTGGGATAAGCAGATGCCTGGCTTCTATGGGGACTAGTCACATGGCTGCATTTGCAAGGCTATAGCCTTAGTAAATGAGAGCTGTCATTTCTACAATGAAGGTTTTGTACCTGGGACTGTAAAGTCTGTGCACAATCAGTTGAGAGAAGAAGGCTTCTACTTTTGAATTTTTTGACCACAGATTTCAGATTATAAAGGTCGCCAATGTCTTGTTCACATTTCTATATATAACTAATTTTTATATGGCCCATCAGTGATTTTTGCTTATTTCATAAAGAAGTCATTCTTGTTAAAAAGCTATTTAGATCATTATCCAGCTTTCTCCCTTCATATCACAATCCAAACTGAGAGAAACTTCTGCTTTTTGAAAGCACCTGGTAATAGAATATCCTTTCATGCTTTGAAAAATTCTTACTGCTGCTGTGCAATACCCATTTAGTCAGGTGTGGGTGCCTGTGGCTTGGAAGTGAGGAAGGCAAGGGCAGACCCACTCTCAGCATCTGGGGGATTGGCACCTACAGCCCCAGCCTGGCTGAAAGGGGCCTTGGGAAGCCCGGCCCTGCCATCAGTAAATAGTGTTTGCAGCCTCAAATGGCCAGGGACACCAGCATTCAGACTCTCTGTTGTTATTTTTGGAGGGTTTTCTTAGCATAAAGATAATTGAGATAAATCAAGATTCCCCTACTTTTCTGATTCCCCTACTTCTTTTTTGTTTGCTTGTTTGTTTTTCTTTTGTTTTGTTTTTCATGCAATACACAACTCTTTAGCAAGTAAGACAAACATATTTTGTTCAACGCTAGGGCAGCAACCTGCTTCCTAAATCCCTTTCAATCCCTCTTTCTTTAAGCATGGCACGCGTTTGTGTTTTGTTGTCTCTAGGCACTTATGAGAGCTACCAGTTGATCTGAATAAATTCAGATCAATTAGTTGTTTTGGTCCACGAATTTGGTGTGTAGATCGATCATATGTATTAAATAAATAATATTCTTCAGCATGATAAGGAGGAGAGGAGAAAAAGCAGTAGATGAGTTTGAGGAACCTTCAAATAGTTCACAAGGATGCCGGTACATCAATCCAGGAGAGCTTTCAGGCATAGATGAAATATAATAAAATACCTGCATGCTAACACAAGAAGCATGAAGGACAAACAAGGAGAAATTGGAAGCTGTGACTAACACAGAAAAATGATATAGGTGAGTTGACAGATACATGGTGGATGTACAGCCACACTAGCTCATAAACACGGTGAGTTAAAGCCCAGCATTACTAGCTGAGAATGAAATACAAATGTATAAATTTGCACAATAGAGAAAATGAGAGTTGTGCCATGAGAAGCAGAGTATCAAAGGATTTGTATGAATCCACTCTAAAAGTCCTTACATTTATTATGGGGGGATCTAGTTGTGACAGATCCCAGTACTTCTGTTGAAAAGTAGCATTCAGTTTGAAGACTAATTTGTAAAGAACTAAATAGAAGGGTTGAAATTATAATAACTAAACTAGAATGCAAGAAAAGGTGATCAACAACCTGCAATGATCACTGGTTCAAACAGGAAGAGAAAGAATATTAATCTGAAGAGAAAGTTACGTATTGACCTTCCAGTTCTGGTATAATATGTGTCTGTAAATATTACACAGGAGTTAATCATTGGAACAGTTTAACTATGGAGAACTACCACACAACTATCCTGTTAAATACCTTCTGTCACTTGCATTCTTATATAGCATTGGGTGAGAAAAGACTTAACAGTGAAACAGGTTAAAAACATGATGAGACCTGCCAAATGAATTTGAGCAGTGTACATAACACATCATAGTAGGTATAATTATTGCCATTACATATTTTTAAATCAGTTCACCCTGTTTCATTTTTTTTCAATAAAATTAACAAAACTGAGTCAAGAAATCATTTTTACAAAGAGGGAAGTAGTGACTAATGTAGACGATATAAATGTAAATATTATTGTCAAATAGTGGTGCAACAATTTTAACAAAAATGTCTAATTTTTTTAAAGGAAAACCATTATCATGAGTGCAAAATTTTTTGGCAAATCTGTGCCAAAATTCGGAATCAGATACCTATAGAAAAAAATATATTAACAAACCTAGTGAAACACTTAAAAACACAATTTGCATACTTCCTTCAACTCTTTAACTGCATTAATACAAATATTTTTTTGCAGTTACAATATTTCCTGTTTTAACTTTCAATTCAATTATTTTAGCAGCACTGTATCAATTTTGCCACTTCAGTTTTCTCTAGCTGCCACTTACTGTGCAATGAGCAATTTTGAAATGATATCACAGGAAAAGACAAAGCAATAGAAAAATCTCAATTTAAAATATTTATGACCTTGAAAGAGATTAAAAAAAAAAAAAAATCCTTTTTTTTTTTTCCCCCTCAAGTGACAGGAATTAAATCAGAGTGATACAAAGTCAAAATCTGAGAATTAATAAAGAGCAAACCAAAATGTATACATATATTTCATAAAATGCCTAAAAGTTAAACATATATATATATATGAAACTCTTTCTCATGATGATACATATTTTCACAAGATCTGAGAATATTTCATAACCTTTTAAAAAGGAAAATTTTAAAAATAGTATAATGTTGAAATCAACCTATTCTTTACACATTCTTCAGGGGAGTGAGAAACTCTACATTATGCTAATACTAAAATCACAGGAGTACTTTCAATGTGTTATTGAAGCACTTATTACACTATATCTAGACTAAATCTAGTAATAGTCAGTGAGCCCAAATGATGAACATTGACATATCTAAAAATCCAGAGCCAATAATACTTTATATCTATATGTTCCATTTAGAAATGTCTTGTACATTTGTTTAAAATGCCGATTAGAAGAAAATATACAGTCCAGTGGGGAAAACAGCTTTGGGACGGTGAATTGTGAGTTAACCAGGCAAATACAATCTTATCTTGTAAAGAAACATCTGCATATAGCTCAGAAGTGAAAAATGAAAAGGTTTCTTTAATTAAGAAAAATATCTACACTTTATCTTTTGGATAAGAATACAATAGAGTGAACTTTCAGGGGAAATATTAAATATGTCTGGATTGCCTGAAAGTTTTGAAAAGGGAACTGTCTACAAAAGCTGACATACTCTACCAAAGGGAAATGAGTGTACAGCCTCAAATGCAGGCTCAGGCATGGCACTTTCTCTCCTTGCCAGGGAGAGAAAGCAGCAATGAGTGAAGAGACACTTTTCTAGTTTAATTACTGAAGTCATACACAAAAACTACCCTGTCCTGGCTTTTTTCTTCCTTCTGGCAGCACAGACCTTCCCTCCCTCAACGCTGGTGCTCATGTGGGAAGGGGATGCAGGTGGCTGAGTCCCTGCACATGTGCAGTCAGGCACAACCTTAATCCCATAAGAACAAGGCAGGTGAAACCAGCAGGAACTGCTCTTAGATGTAGTGCAGTCTCGGCTGACTGATGATCCAATGGAGCATGTCACAGCCCTTTGGCTTTGCCACACATGTGCACCACCTGCAACTCTAAATGAACACAGGAAGGACATGGAGCTGTTGGAGTGAGTCCAGAGGAGGCCACCAAGTTGATTAGAGGGAAGGAACACCTCTCCTATGAGGAAAGGCTGAGAGAATTGGGATTGCTCACCCTGGAGAAGGGAAGGCTTTGAGGTGACCTAATTGTGACCCTCCAGTACCTGAAGGGAGTTGACAAGAAAGATGGAGAGAGAATATTTACAAGGGCATGGAGTGACATGACAAAGGTGAATGGCTTCAAACTGAAAGAGAGTAGGTTTAGATGAGATATTAGGAAAACATTCTTACCTTGGAGGCTGGAGAAGCACTGGCACAGGTTTCCCACAGAAGCTGTGGATGCTGCATCCCTGAAAGTGTCCAAGGCCAGGTTGGATGGGGCTCTGAGAAACCTGGTCTAGTGGAAGGTATCCTGGCCCATGGTAGGGGGATTGCAACTGGATGATCTTTCAGGTCTCTTCCAGCCCAGGCTACTCTATGATTCCATGATTATGGAGTGGTAACTGTAGTATATTCCATCATTTTGCCTGAGAAATCAACCTACTTTTACACTGCTTACACTCTGCTGTCAAGAAGAGCATGAACCATTATCCAACCAGACTGCAAATTCATACATCTTCATTAGTGGAAATAGGTTATGCTTTGACTGAACTGACTCACAAAAAAAGAAAAAATAAAGCTGAAAAACCATTAGAGACCCTTCATTACTAAAACTACTAGGCACAGACCTTTCTGATTTAAATTATTACATGAATTAATCCTAGCTAATTCACAACAGTAAGGATGAACATCAAACAATTATGGGAGCAGTAGTAAAAGTAATAGCAAGCTATTACTAAGATTACAAACCAAATGAGCAAGGGGATAACATCTATAGAAAATGCAGACAATATAAGATAATTAAGAATTTAACAACACCTGCTTAATAACGCCTTTCAACCCAACATACCCAAGCAAGTGCACTTGCAATCTGGTCTTGGTGGGGTATGAAACATGAAATGAAATCAAAATATGCTATGAAAAGCTGTTTTTAATCCATTGTTTTGAGATATTACCTACAGCATTTTCATAAGTATTTTTTGGAACGGAACACAGCTCATTTTCTTAAGATTTTGCAGGTGTGAAGAGGTCTAAAATTATAGGTATCCTATTATATAATCCAAAAAATGGTTTCATGAAGGAAAAAACTTTCATTTTGTTCATTAGGAAAACTGATCATGACAAGATTTTAAGAAAACCAATTGAAGACCTGAATCCAAAGCAGATTTCCTTCTTACCCACTCTTTATTAAATACATACAGTTCTCAGGCAGGCATCATCCAGACCTGGGGAATGCCCAATGTTAACCCAGTTGGGAGTAGATTAGAGTAACAATTTGACAGGAGATCAAGAACACTTTGTATTATCATAGGAACTTCAGATAAAAAAAAAATAAAAAAAATTATAAATTCATGGTACGCTCATAAAGATGCTTTTCTTGACCATATTCTCTTGCAGAAAGCAGAATATTTTAATGATTTCTTATTTTCAAATTTACTTAATAAAGGAAATTTTCTGATATTCCAGTTCAGATGGAAAAAAAAAACCCTCAAATACAAGGTCAATACCATGAATTACTCACTAAGATTATATATCACCTTTAACTAAACCTTCATTCCGCTTTTGAAAAATAACCTCTATCTCACTTTTTGTAGCTATATTCTGCTTTTAATGCATACAGTTACATATTCTAGTTATTTTTAAATGCCACATTAAAAATACAGAGGCTCATTTCCCTATGGAGAGGCAACATACTTTCTTACTGTTTACTAATAATTCCTCTTTAAAAAATAGAGTAAAAAATAAGTTTCATAAAATCTCTCTGTTCCTTAATATACTTTATTTTTTTTAAATGAATGATAGTGGGAAACAAAAGCAGCAGTTGTAACTCTAATACTGTCTATTTAGATATCAGGTTATGAAATTCAGTGTACATGATTGCCTTATCATGAGAGGATTCCTGAAACCAAGAGAAAATGAAGAATTTTACTAAGATAGAAGAAATCTTGAACTCCATCATCAATGGACAGGAATGACTTATGAGTGCTCCTAAATTATCCTGAGAACATTTTCAATAGTGTCCTAAACATTGCAGGAAGATATTGGACTATGGGAATCAATTGTCTGATAAAGTATAAGAGGATTCTGTTCATAAAATAAAAATTAATGGACTTTCTGTTTCAATATATTGCAAAGCACACAGAAAGGAAGGGTTGAATAGGATAGATACGTGATGCTAATTGTTTGCTTGTTTTCTTTTTTCACTAGTAGGAATACTGCTCCTTAAAAATGCAACGTTTTTTGGTTTTTTGTTTTTTTTTGTTTTGTTTTGTTTTGTTTTGTTTTTTTCTGCACAGGCTATATTAAAGTTATTCTTAGCTATTGTTCCTTGGTCAACAAAAGCAATAAAATTACACAATGTAATAGCTTCAGCTGAGATAATTGTAAAATTTACTGCTATTTTTTCTCATTTAAATGAAGAATTAGCTTTTTTACAAGAGTTACAATGCCATGTATTATGAGCCCACTGACAGCAAAAAATGCCATTTAATCTCTTTTCTTATCTAATCATGTAGTGAATTACAGATTCTGTAATTCAAGTCATCAACTGACTAAAGCACCACATGGACCAATATGCCAAGAAAGGGAATGCCATTTACAGGTGATTTGAACAGCATCAGATAAAACAAACCACAGCGAAATGTCTGGCTTCACAATTTCACACTCACATTATTTGGGCTAAAAGTTCTGGAGTAAATTATTTAACCAATTCTGAAACAGGGAGTTGGGTATCTTTTAACATAAAGAAGTAGATATTTCCATTTTCCTTCACAGTTTAAACGAAAGCAAACCCAGGAAGTGCAGGAAATTCAGATTTCAATGTAGTAAAAGTACAATCTAACCTCTGCAGGAAAAAGGTAAAAAAAGGCCTTCATCATTATTTTTAGTTGAAAGACATCTTAGTCTGTTTCTCTAAGGAGGTGTGGTGCATGTCACAAATTTTATGTATATACACGGCTCTGTCTTTCATTGCCTTTTAATTTCTGAAGTTACCACTAATCTATGTCACACAGATTTCACAGAGAATACCATTCTCACAATTTTTATGGAAATAGGCTGCTGAAGAGAGCAAATCCTTCTATATTTCATGACTGAATAAAAGACAGCACTATGAGATTGTGCCATTTTAGCATCACAAAACTTTCTGCAAGACATGAATTTTTTAGCTAGGTAGGAGCTTTCTGAGAGCTGTCATAACATTTCCTTCCTACATACACTTTCAGAAGGCTTCTTATAATTCAGTCAAAAAGGTAGTTAAGGACAAGATACAGGAAGGAATATTAAGAGCCAGTAATACATGGGATGTGAAGTTGCCTGATGATAAGCAGTCTCTATCCATTAAAAATATATGCCCTCAGCCTTTTGGGGAGTACAGATAAAATCTGTATTGGTCCTTTACATTCCTCCAGCACTTAACTTCATCTCTACCTGCAAGAATTACTAAATGCAAAACATATTAACATAATTAGTTCGATAATACATCTTAAAAGTGGTAACCCCGCTTATCTAATGATTTTTTATTCATAACTTTTATTTTTTACTCACCCATTCTTCCTTTTTATAAGATTTTTTTTTTCTCCATTCTGTTTTATAAAATTCTTGTATCTACTTCTTCATTTAGTTTCTGAGCAAACAGCACAAAAACGTTATATAGTCATGTGTAGCACAATTTTCTAAAGTAGACTGAAACTAAGTCAGGAGAAGACTGAGCCCTTTTTTTTTGGTTTGGTTGGTTGTTTTTTTTTTTTTTTTTGGTTGGTTGGTTGTTTTTTTTTTTTTTTTTTTTTTTTTTTTTTTTTTTTTTTTTTTTTTTTTTTTTT
>JAWWTY010000001.1:12958716-12993988 GCA_035222235.1 Margarornis squamiger
AAACTAAGTCAGGAGAAGAATGAGCCCTTTTTTTTTTTTGGTTGGTTGGTTGTTTTTTTTTTTTGTTTGTTTGTTTTTTTTTTTTGTTTTTTTTTTTGGTTAGCAGCTCAGTTACTTTCACCCAATCTAGAGAAATGCCCATCACTTTCACCTAGTTTGTAATTCTAAAAGAAATTTTGTAACTTACTTAAAAAATGAGGAAAACAAATTACGCAAGGTGGTCTTCCACTCAAAAGTCCTTAAAACTGGGTTTTCTTTGGAACACTCACATCCACTTGCTAACAAACCTCTTTGTCTTGTGAAACTTCAGTGGGGATGCAGCTGCAGGCAATTACTTGTAGAAGTTGGTATTTGACTGTCCTGCTTCCATGACTGTTAACCTTCTGCCTAAGGCTTCTTCTAGAAAGCTAGAGAAGCATAACAGCAGGAACAAAGGAGTCTAGAAATGTTCTACAGAGACAAGAGGGCAAAATCATTTATGGGATGTGACAAGTATGATGTTTTTGTCTTTCCTGAGAGTTTATAAGCAGCTGAATCAGGGCGTGCATGGCCTCTATCTTCTACCTAGGAATAGCCATGTCTATTTTCTCTATGCACCACTGGTCAGGGTATATTTTTAAACTCTTTTACAAACACAAAGTAACATCTAAAGCTTAGTAGTAGGCTTTATTCCTAAGGTGCTTTATTCCAGAGAAAACTTCTTTTACAGTTTTTCTTGAAGTGTTCCCCTAGAAAACAAAAAATATTTTCTCATTTTTCACCAGTCTATATAAGCACCTTGAGTATGTTGGTCAATATGATTTCAAGGATCAGTAACAACAGGATTGATGCCATTATTTACACCTTTTATTTCAATATACTTAAAAAATATAATATTTTATATCAACATTATTACAAGCACATGAATCAAGAAATGACCTAGCGATGTTCTTTATTTTGACACCAGTGGGTGGTACAAGAGTTTGCTAACAGTTGTATAAGGTGTGAAACACACAGAAATAGCCCTTTTTCTTGTTGTCAGAGAGCTTGACAAACTGAAAATTTTTTTTCTGAGGAAATAGAAGTAGTTTGAGTTTTACAGAAGAAGAGTACTTTTACACTTCTGTTTACCATGGTCTCTGATGGGTCAACAACTTTCTTTAGCCTCAAGATACACGGAAGTACTTGATGATGTATACCATATAATGAAAAATTAATGTATAAAATAGAGTTTTAAGAATGACTATAAGTGAAGAGAAATTGAATCTACGTGTAATCCATGTTAAATCCAAATGAAGTCATTAATATCACAAAATAAACTGAAAATGCAAACTACTTTAAATAATGTCAGATGTTTATGGTACCATACAAAAATCCCACTTAAATATATTTTCAAATATATTTAATTCTGCATTGAAATACAGTTCCCTAAATGACTGAGGTTCAGAAATATTGATGGATTAACTGCTGGAGCTGAGGTGGTGGTCAGTTGACTTAGTAATGCCTGACTGATGTGACATTGTGTATTTGATCTCATTCAGTCCTTTGTGGCATAATATGGTTTTGCTATTTCATTGGAATAAACTTTAATTTATATTAGTCAGAAGCAAGAGGATTTTTACGTGTATTTTTCTTGTTGACTTTTTCCTGTGTCTTGCTGCAAAGGCATTAAGTCTCTGGGTTTGTCCATGTGTTTTTGTTGAATCACCACCATCTTATGTTTTTGCTAATTATCATGACCTTGATACTTTCTGCATGTATTTTTTAATGCTTTCTTTTTCAAAGGAACTTCTGTTCTGACAATAAGTTTTGATCTTCTGCTCTACTGATGTGTATCTTTTCAGTTGGGCAACCCTTTAGTTGTGAAATAATGAGTTAGTATTGTTAAATTTTCCATGGTAGGATAAAGCTATACAATATATTATTGATAAAATTCAAAAGCCTACTTATATAAAAAAAGGAAAAAAAATGTTGTGAGAGAAGAATGAACACTTGAAATTGAGAGATAAGAATGTAAAAGGACAGCAAATGAAAGGAAATATAATAGAAATAAGCAGCCTGAGGGTAGAGATGAACATATCTGAATTCTGGTGGGGTTTCATGCTCACACACAATGCGCTTGTTGATACAGTAGTTGACTTACATTGCATTTTACTGTTGTGTAAGAGATTTCTATACTTATATTTTTCTATCCCTACAGTTTTTAATATTGTTTTTCCCATTCTTTTCAGTTCTCAAAGGTGTTCTTATAGATGCATTTTATGTGGTTGTTTTAAATTAGTTTTAAATATTCTGAATTATTTACTTGCATTGATACATAATTTATTAATTATTAAATTTACATCACAGATGAGCTTTATGTTTTTCAGATATCCAATAGTCGTGAACAAAATCGAGCATAACAAAACTTTTAAGAGGGGCAAACATTTCATAGGAAAGAATAAATTTTGTTTAGTAGTACAAAATGATGAGAAAATAGTTTAGATGTATATAGAAACTCCGTGGTACACAGGAAAAGTCATTACTCAACTTTTCTGGTTAGAATTTGAAATTTATGTGGAAACTTCCTTCATATTTGTACATACAAGAAGTCTTTAATTTTGATTTGCTCTCAGGTGTAATACTGAAAAAGATATGCTGCTGAAATACGTCAGTCAGTGAAAGAAAAATGTCAAGCTTTGATTTTCCTTTGGAGAGAACTGTGAGAGGTTGACTGTAAACACAGTGGTAACTCATCTGTGCATGGCTGTCAACTTATTTGCCAGCAAATGAAGGTGAGAAATTGGCAGTCTAAATCATCATGAGAAAAAAGAAATTCTAAAATTCCTTAAATGGGAAAATAACTACATTTTACACTTTTGTGTTTTCTAAACAGATTATATAGACACGTTTCTCCTCCCCTGTCCCCCACAATACCACAACCTCACACAAATCCAAACCAGCACAAAAGTTGAGGCCTCTCAAAATACCAAAACATCCCTGCAGACCCAAAATGTATTAAGATTAAATGTCTAAGAATCTCAAAGATGCTAATTGATGAAAGCAGAACAATTTCTTTTGAGAGCTCTTTTATCAAGTTTATCTGGCGCAGACACACAGAAAAATAAAGCCCAAACCAAAACCAAAATCAAACCAAATTAAACCATGCAAGTGATATAGTTCTCCTGGATTAATGTCAACATAATTATTTTATGATTAATACCAAAGAATATTAAGAAAAAAAGTGTCTATTCAGTAATATTTGTAATATTCCAACAGCCACAGAACAAAGCAGTAAAATATGCAATCCAATAAAATTAAATCTAGACTTAAAATATTTATACTTTAAAAGATCAGCCACTTACACAATGACATATAAATAGAAATGCACATACAAATGTTTATACATACAGGTGCTCATGCCACTCTCAAGATCTACACAAGTAGTGAAGAAACAGAAACAGCTTTGAAAATGCACATTAAATACTTCAATAAGTCCCAGCATGAGTGCTGAGTTATGTATTTTCCTTGTACCAACTGTAGAATATGTTTTGCTTTATTTTTCCTATGATGCCAGAATATGCTTTGCCATGGAAAAGCCAAGCAAGTAATTTATTAAGCAGCATCTATTTGGAAGAGAACAGAGTAGTAAAAGCCAAATGGAGCCAACTGACTGTGCCTTCCAGGTGATGCGTCTTCTCCAAAGTGTGGGAGGAACCCCAATGTATTTGATCTTATAGGAGCGTTTAAAAGAAGATTTTTATGCAGCATTTAACATCTATTTTCCAAGACTGCTATAGCAGGTATAGCCCTTAAAAGCCTGGAGTCAGATCTTTTCTTTAATTCAAGGTGATAGTCACTCAAAATTAGTGCTGTGTTTTGTCACACTATCTATGATTTGAGACAAGCATAACAATAGAAACTCCTGGTTTCCTCCTCCCCCAGTGCAGCTCTTGCATGGAAAGGTAATCACCTTCTATGACTTTTCCCATTAAAAAATGAGAGTTATTGCAATAACAATTATAAAAGTTGTGATTATGTAGGAGTATACATACTACAGTGACCACAAAGTAAATACATTTGCAACCAAGTCTCCTAATAGATGCATTTGACAAGACAGTGCTGAGTACAAGTCAGCTGTGCACTGATTTGCCTTTTGAGACAAAAAGAGGTGGCATGTTTGCCTGGGTTTGTATTTCATCACATTTTCCTCACATTTTTCCTCACATTCAAAAGCAAATTTTGTTTTTTAATATATGAATGAGAATTAAACCCACTCTATACTTTGTAAAAAGAGAGATGAGATTAACCTTTTTTTTATTTTTTTTATTAAGGAATGGACACCATTATTTTTCTATTATCATAGCTTCTTTCCTGTGTGCTTTGCCATCAGTCTCATCATCACCACAGCAAGCTTGGCACTGATTTTTCCTTTTTTTTCCTTAGTTGCCAATCACTAATAATGTGATTAAATGCTGTAGGTATTCAAATGATTGCTTGCCAATTCACCATTACTTGTCACTTTCCAATTCAAAGTTTGTCTCAGCTGCTTCTCTTTGTTTTCTCTTAATCCTCCTGTACTGCTATTTCTTTGATCTCTTTTCAAGAAAAGAAGATTTTCCATAATTTTCTGCTTTTCTTTCTTAGTGAAAACAATTCTGAGAATCCTATAGCAATGTTAAGCAGTAGCTCAACTTATCTGCAAGATGCATTAGGTCCTAAAACACATACTATGTCAATGCTAAAACCAGTGTAGTACTCAAACCTTATACAACTCTGAACCTCCCAGGAGCAGTATTTGTTCTTGCTGCTCTGTGGAGCATTGCAAAGAATTGGAGAACTGTGAGAGGCTGCAAAATGTGGCAGTGAAAAGGACTTCTGACCATTTCTTCTCTAACAGTTACTTTGCAGCCTTCTCTTCTCAGGGCTCAGGTTTTTGTTTGGTTGGTTTTTTGTTTGTTTGGGTTTTTTTGTTTTTCGTTTTTTGGCGTTTTTTGCATTGTTGTGTGTTGACATTGGATGGGTGCAAGCTACCCAGCATGATGCTCAAGGTAGATCTATCCAGTCTCCCTCTCCTCAGCGGGACAGTGCCTGGGGAGAAAATAAGACGGGAAAAGTCTCCTGGGTCAAAATAAAGTCAGCTTTATTTTGCTGACTTTAGAAGCTAAGATCGTGTGTGTAGAAGCAAAGGGAAAAAAGAGGTTTCATTTTCTACTTCCCATCAACAGCTGATGTTCCTCCCCAGGAAACAAGGCTTAGGTACATGCAAAGGTTTCTTCAGAAGACAAACATCATAAAATAATGAGTGTCCCCCACCTCTGCCTTAGCTTTTATTGCTGATCAGATGCCATATGGTATGGAATATCCCTTTGGTCAGTTGGTGTCAGCTATCCTGGCTGTGTCCCCTCCCAAACTCTTGCCCAGCCCTGGCAACTGGCCTTTTGGGGCTGATTTGGACAGAGGGCCTTGATGCTGTGGGAGCGCTACCCAGCAGTACCAAAACACTAGGGCATTCTCAACACCTTTCTAGCTGCCTATGCAAAGCCCAGCAGTCCTATGGGAAAGGCTCCTGTGGGAAAATTAACTCCATCTCAGACAGACCTTGATACAGGTCTGGTTTTGTTTGTCATGGTACAAAGCAATATCTGGGACAGAGCCTCTAGAGATCCTCTCATCGTAAACTTTGGCTCTACCTTAGAGTATCTAGGGGAGAAGATTTGTCTGCCATTGCACCAAAGTTATTAAAATTCATTATCCCTCTCTGTTAAATTAATGAAGATTTCTTTCAAAGTTCCTCAGGAGACAGTGCTGTGCAAGCAATCTTAATGTGATGGTGCTGCTTTGCTGGGCTTTCTTTTCAGTTTTCCTTCTTGAAGGTGGTGTCCTGAGTGCTGGGCTGAGTGAGGAGGAAATTGTGCCAGGTGAGAACCACAGGGAGGGAGGACATGATGCTCAGGGCTTGATCAGTGCCTTTACTGACAGAGAGCATCAGGAGAAGTCTAAAATCTTCTCTGTCACAGAGCTGTAGTGAATGCCTCAGCATTAAAAGAACACTCACACGTTCCTCTAGTGGTAATATGAAGCAAATATTTGGAAACATGCAGGCGTTAGAATAAAAACATTTCAGTTGCATCACATATTTTTTAAAAATTGCCTTAGCCTCCATATTTATTTATTTATTTATTTATTTATTTTAAATTAGGAAATAAGGAGGATTTAAACTAGTAAATGATTCACTGCTAGGAAGACTAGTCAGAAGAAACCACAGCCGTTTTACTGATGTCTTGTCTGTGGCTGTATTGTTATTTATGACTCACTGGCATGAGGAGAAAACAAGCAGCTGTTTCAGTTTTTTTCTTGGGTACTTGGTCAGTTTTGTTCATGTGTCTAAAGTCAATATATTATCTCACAAAGACCACAGAAAATGGAACACTTAAATATGCAATTTATTGCAAAGAAAATGCTGTTAACACAAGTATCTGCTGTGTAATAGAAAAGTCTTATTATCCATGGTTACAGCTTTTAACAATTTTAAAAATTATCCATAAATTTGTCTTGTCTCTGTGCTATTTCAGTAGATTCTCCTGTAATTAACATGAAGCAGCCTGTGATTGAACATCTGCCTGAGGTCTAGTCTTTCTAATGACTGACACATGAATTCTTTTTTCTAGTGATTTTTCAAAAACCACTGTATTATGGTTTTATAGAAATGGTTCTCTAATTGTGACACATTTTATGACCGTATTGGGGTTTTCTTTTTCACTAGTCAAGGTCTCAAATATCTGCTGAACATTTTTCTTTCAAGAATGATGTTCAAAACTATCCACTCTTAATTGTGTACTTGACTGAGGCCTTTCTGTGGCCTAGACCAAATCATCATGCATTTTAATTTCATTTTTCCATTCTATGAAGTGTTAAAAATTGTTAACTTTTCTCTCAATAAGTGAAATCCATTTTATAAGTGGAAAGAAGTTATAAACATAAAGTGCATAATGTTTTTCTCTTTTGTAGATGCAATCTTCTTTTGTTTCTTAAAATTTAAAACAAAGAAAATACTAGAAAAACGAACATGAAAAACTTCAAATGTAGAATCCTAAACTTGATAAAAATCTGAACCAATCTCTTTGCCCCAGAGAAGCATCAAAGATAGAACTTTTCTTTCAGTGTTGAGAGCAGATACTTGGCTGAGTTTGGTCAAAGCAGATGGGAAAATAATCTTAGCCTAGGACTGAGGAGGTGGGGATAGACTAATGTAACTCTTAGTGCTTTCCTACAGATCCTGCTGTTCCTGTTAAAGAGGTTGCTGGAGTTTCTGTTCAGAAGCTGCTCCCTCCCTGCAGTGAAGGTCTTCTCTCTGCCCTAGTCCTCTCCTTGCTGCTTAAGAAGCAGGACCTGAGCTGTTCCTCATCACACTTCTCTTTCTCAGTAGCCAAAACTGAGGATAAAATGGGATTAAATGGGGAATCAGTGAGGAGGGGGAATAGAGAGGGCTATTTACTCCAATGCGAAGTAATTAGGACTGAGCTGCATCAGAAAAGGGAGGTTGTTCAGCTCCTGGGCCTCTGGACACTGAGAAGAAAGGAAAGCAAGAGGCCAAACTTTGCTGCTACTCACTCCTTTAAGAGAGAATGCCTGAAAATCCTATTCTCTCAGTCCCTGTCACTCAAGCAACATTTGTCCTAGATTCCAGGACTGTTCTGTGACTCCCCAAAGCCAGCAAGTTGTTTTTCCCAACCTTATGCAAAAAGGAGTTCTCCTCCTAGGCAGGCACAATATCTGCCTTCTGGTCATCTCAGATTTAATTCCTCTTGTAATGTAAAGCTGGCTACATTATTACTTGATTCAGAAAACAAATTGATTTATCATTTTGCAAAAAAAAAAAAACCACAAAACAAACAGAACAACAACAACAACAAAACCCCAAAATAAATTTACATCTGCATGTAGTTACTTTGTTGTTTCTTGGAATAATAACTTTAAAAAAAAAAAATCCAAAACGTCAAAATGAAAGAGAAATCTGGACAGCTGTTGTCTGCTTTTAACTTTGTTATACATTATGTCATGCCTTATTTTACTATCTTTTTATTCTTTATACGTTTGTAAAAGAGCTGTTGATAAGAAATTCTAACTCAACAGATGGTGATTACTGCAATCTTTACCTCTGTAGAAGGGAAAAGAGCTCTCACCTTCAAAAAGAACCCCACTTCTGCAGCTACCTAGAAAAAGAATTTGACCAATATGCATTTTTACATCCCCCATCACCTCCTCTTGACCTGATAATGCCTTTGAAGATAGCATTCCTGTTGCTGAAAAAGATATGTGCCCATGTTCATTGGTAGTGCACTCACAATTCTCTTACAGAATCACAGAATCATTTAGGTTGGAAAAGACATCTAAGATCATTGAGTCTAACTGATCACCACCTTGTCAACACTGAGTGCCACGTGCAGTCATTTCCTGAACACAAATTGACACCCTCAGGGCTGTGCCTATTGCCTTGAGCAAGAAGTCTGGCCCTATATAAGCACACAAAGAACTATTGCAATTAGTCATCAATTTTTGTACACAGGTGTGTGAACCTTTTTAAAGCATTTTGTGTCCTTAAAGCAAATAAATTTCTTCTTCAAAAGTAACAGCAACATTAAGTTCTTGCTGAGTTTACTAGAGATGCTAAAGTCTTTTTATTTTCTTTAAAATGGTGGATTTTTATAAAGCAGACCTTTTTTTTTTTTTTTTTAAGAATAAAAATCTATTCAAGACTATTCCTCATTTGGGGTTTGGGTGTAGAGAACTGAGGCAAGATGTAAGAAGGTGTTTAGCTTCTGTTTTTCTGCCTGGTCACTGCAGTTTCATGTTTATCTTTTTCTCTGATATTACTCATATGTGACTGGACAAAGGTTTTATAATCTAATCTTGGGAAGAAGGAATGAATCCTCCTCCAGTTTTCTAGCCTATTCTATGTCTATAAAGCTGAGCCATTTAACATTTTTTTTGTTAAAGGAAAAGGTATTAAAACATCTAGACTGAACACTCAAAAAGGTAAGTAAATTTATAAAATTCATCCATATTTTGCTTTACTGTAAATCCACCATCATTATTTGATTTTTACATAGTTCAAATTTTGTCCTCCATAAAAAAAACACGAACAGATTTTAATTGGATATATATTTTTATAGATAAATATATACATAGCTCTGCTAAAATGTTGCTGTATTTAGATCAACACATTTAAGTTAAAAAAAAAGAAGTAACAACTTGAGCTTCAGCTCTTAATAACTGAGACAATACTTTTATAAATGTACAAAAAAAGTAACATTTAATCTCTTGCAATGGCCCAAAAATTATTGGACAAATTCCCATTCCTCTGTAAAATGAAATTCAGCCTTCATGTTAACACATTACAAGAGCTCTTTAGAGCACTCAGACTGCTAATTGTGTTAAAGTACATGCAGTAAATGGTTATAGTGTGCTATTTTGTGTTTATTGAAGACTAAGTGATGTTTAAATTACCCCTTCAGACAGATAGTTTTGTTGTGTTTTATTATATTTTTACATAAATCTCAGTAATTTCATTTCTAAGGTGAGGAGGAAGACAATTTTATCTGTTTAGGATGGTACAAAGAAACCAAATGCTGTGTATATTTAAAAGACAGTAGATGAAGCATTTCAGAATCTCAGTAAAAACTCAAGAGCTTGTTGTTCTTGAGTACAACTTAGCTGGAAATTATATTCATGCCCTCTAGTTTTGACAAATATGGACACTTTCAAAACCGTGGTTGAGACAGTCACCTGAAAAGCAGAACACCTGTGTGAAAGCCCATTTATCTTCCTGTTTCAGTTGGAACCATCACTAGAGCTCATGTGAGGTGACTGCCCAGCCTATAGTCCTCTGTATTTTGTGACATTTGTTTCCTGATGACTCCAGCACTCAAACGATCAGATACCAAATGCCATTCAATTGCTAAATAACAAGAACACTGGGTTGGGAAGAAAAGAAAAAAAAACAACCAAAAACAAAAACAAAAACCCCATTTGTTGCTATTAGATAAGCAAATAGTCACCAAACAAGGAACATGGGAAGGGAAAGGCTGGAGAAACAGAGAAAGAGGAGAAAGGAAATGAGCCTTTCCTCTTTCCCTCAGTAGAAAGTTGTAAGCTTGTTTTAAGTTGTAGGCTGATTAAGCCATAAAATGAAACAACACAGGTGACTTTTTTTCCTTCTTTACTGTTTTTAAGTTGCTCTCCATAAAGGAAGCTTAGAAGGACTCAGGATTCCAATATTCTCTTACATTTTAGGCAAAGGCTGATTCAGCATAGATTCCTTTCACAGAGATTTTGCAATATTGTTAAAGAACCCAAAGTTCCAGACAAAGACTGTATTCTATAATGAATTGCTTAATATTTAAAGAGCTTTTAAATAAATTCTGACCAAATCAGCCTCATTTACTTAATGGTGTTCAATATCAGCTGTCCTCAACACAAGCTAACCTGTCACTATATTTCTGTTATTTTTATATGTAAAAACAAAATTAATTAGATTTGTTTACTTTTCATTCTCTTTTCTTTTGCCTCTGAAACATTCTAAGGTCTGTCTTGTTGTTATTTCAGGTAAGGTCAAAAGAAAAGTGCATGGCTACTTCAAAATCAGACACTGCACTGGCTGTACTAATCACAAGTGCAATCAAGCACCACCACTTCAGTTCTGCAGGTACAGGCTACTAAGAGAATTCTATTCTACTTTTTTTGAAGAGTAGATTAAAAGCTAGTTTTTGTTTTGTTTGTATCGTATCAGCATGATAGGAGGTAAAACAAGGTTGGATGAAACAATAAACAATACCGAAAGGTAATGCATTGTGAATTTCTAGTTAATTTCTTTTGTTGTGTTTTATGAATGAAATTTATGGAAAAGATAACTGTTCTCAGAAATGTTTACACCATTTCGATTTTTTTTTTCTTAATCATAACAATTTTTCAATTTTTATGGACAGGAAGACAAGTATATGTGGTTGTGAAATTGTCTGCCTCCTCAGATGGTGCCACAGCTATAACCTAGGGAATAGATACGACGCAGATTAAACTCCTTGGCCTATTTTCCACAAAGTGACATCAGAAGAAAACTTCTTTACTGTATAGATCTGAAAATACATAATCATGTATCATGTATCATCTTTGTTTGTTTGTTTGTTTGTTTTTAATGGCCTAGGTTGGAAGGGATCTTAAAGATCACCCAGTTACAACCCCCCTACCATGGACAGGGACATCTTCCACCAGATCAGGTTGCTCAGAGCCCCCATCCATCCTGGACTTGAACACTTCTAGGGATGGGACATCCATGACTACCCTGGGAAACCTGTGCCAGTGCCTTGGCATCCTCACAGTAAAGAATTTTTCCCTCATATCTAATCTAAACCTACTCTCTGTCAGTTTGAAGCCATTCCCCTTGCCCTGTCACTACAGGCCCTTGTACATAGTCTCTCTCCATCTTTCTTGTAGATTCCCTTCAGGTATTGGAAGGCCACAACTAGGTCACCATAAAGACTATGAAATGCCCAGCTCAAAATGAAAGACTTTGGTTTCAAAATTATTTTATTGTCAGAAATACACTAATTCCTTTACAAAAAATAAACAAACCCTGAAAATTAATGGGTTTAAAACACACTTCCCCCCACCCTCCCAAAACAACTTACTACTATGCACCCTATGGAATCCCAGCTGAAAAATCATCCTTATATTGCATAGAGATTTTTCAGGGACTAAGAAATCAGCTGCTTGTCTCTCCTCTGCTACCCTTACTCATTGTAGACATAGCAAAAAACATCATGAGATAACTAAGCTCTATGTGTCTCAAGGGAAAAGGTGTGTATGTCTCTGGAGAAAGTATGCAGGGAAGGTAAGGAATGAAGATCCATCCCCACAGATTTTCTGTGGCTATGTGGTCAATTACATAAGGACACACTTTCCCTCTGTCTGATCAGCAATCTGGGAACAATGTTTGGAAAAGCACAGTGATCTTGAAAGCATTCATAGTAACCCACAAACCCCCCATTTTACAAGCTTCTCCCACACATTTTTAACAATATTTTGCAAACACTGGAGTGAAAGGTTAATATTTTATGTTACCTGAAAACTGAAAATCCAGGCTTACTTGTGGCATTAAAGCGGGCTTTTCTAGCTCTAGCACTTCAGAAAGTAATGCATCTTCAGGCTGTAATGGTTTTTTAAGTGTACTTAGTTTCTGCTGTTGGTCTTGAACAAGCTTATTCCCAAGTCATGTCAGAAAAAGAAGAGAAAGCGTAACAAAACCAGAAAGCAATCATAATACAATTATCTTAGGGTCTGATCCCAAGACTTTCTGACATAAAAAATAAATATTTAAAGCTAAAAATGTCATCCTCACTGAGTAGGAAAAAAAAAAATCCCATTTCTTGTAGTTTGCAAGATATTAGATCAGAACAAATAATAGCTTCATAGTTTATCAGTACTTTTTGCCCTTGTAACAGAAGTAAATACAGCATCAACTGGTCATTGAAACCCATGTATTTTTCCCCATTCTCACAACAGTGAAATAAACAGAAATGAAAGCATTTTATATTGAAAACAACCTCTGAGCTTCTGCCTGAAATGCTGTGCCTCCTGTGGTTCGCTGGCAGCGGCTGGGGCAGGCAACAGAGGGCTGCACCCCTGAGAGGTGGTGCCATGGGTACCAGGAACACCCCAGCATTCCTCTCTCCAAGGCAATTGGGACATCGGGGACCGGGTGGAAACGGTGGCTTGCTTGTTGGCAAGCAGTGAGATCCCATCCTGGCTCAGTGCAAGAGGGTAATAAGGCAATTTATAACTTGTCATTTTTCATTGCTTTTGGTAGTATCTTCCAAAAGCAAAGTGACATTTCTTGTTTATCTATGTATTAGACAGGTAAATGCAGCAATATTGGATTCTTCTGGCAAAGATGGATGCACTGCTTTACAAGCATTAATGGTTTGACAAATGTCTCTAAAGAAAGACTACAAAATGCTATCTAGACATGGAATTCTTCTTCATCTGCTTTTTTCCCTCACCATTAGGGTAATTTGGAGTAGCTCAAGCAACTTCCAAACTTTGTCAAATTCATTGACTAATTTATTTGTATCACAGCATCATTAAGGTTGGAAAAGACCTCTAAGATCTTCAAGTCCAACCTTTGACTGCCCACCACTCTGTCAACTAGACCATAGAACTAAGTGTCATGTCCAGTCATTTCTTGAACACTTCCAGGGATGGTGATTCCACCACCTCCCTGGATAGCCCATTCTAATGTTTAACAATCCTCTCTGTGAATAAATTCCTCCTGATGTCCAACCTGAACCTCCCCTGGTGCAGCTTGAGGCCATGTCTTGTTATCCTGTCACTGGTTGCCTGGAAGAAGAGACCAACCCCCACCTTGGTACAAACTCCTTTCAGGTAGTTGTAGAAAGGTGAGGAGAATATGAAAATAACAGTTTCAGATCTTTCATGTTGAAATATGCTACTTCAGATTTTATTGATGTTTGAAATAAATTATAATACAAGAAAAAGACAATGTCACAAAGGATGAAACATATCAGTTTCTTTGGCATGAAATATTTTTTATGTGGACTCTTACAGGATCATACTGACAAAGTAAAGAAATAATATTAATAACCAGCTACCCTCCCACTCCAAAATATTGTTGTGAGAGAGAACAGAGTAGAGAGAGAGAACACTGTAAGGCCTCATCCTGGTTCACTCCCACCTCAGAGGGCCATGACAACCTGTGCAGTTTGAGATGTGTAGGCACTTAAGGTTTTCTGCCTGCTGCTCCTTCCCTGACAGCTGTGAAATCTAATGGTTCAGGGGTATTTGCCAGTGGGGCTTCTACCTGTAAATGAGTTCTTTCAGCTCATGAGAGAAATAGAAATGCCTTGAAGAAACCAGCTCTCCTCAGGGCCCCTGAGGGAAGACAGGCACCTCAAGCAGTGCTTCACCATAGGAACACAATTTTATTTTCTCCCTAGAAGGTCCATCTCTTTCTGTAGGGTACAAAAGAAAGCCAGAGAGGCTATTCTGCTTAGGTTGCAGCTACCACTTATAACGTCCAAAAGTTTTCACTTTCCTGCTTGGAAGGTATATTTACATGCCATAAATGTTTAAGTAATTTTCCTATTTTTCCATTCAAGAATAATCCTTTTTTTTTTTTTTTATACAAAGCTCAAGAAGCAAAAATAGTATCCACGGTGAAGACTTACACTAAGTAAAGAAGTGTCCTTTACCAAGTAAGATACATTCATGAAAAGGGAGACGCTGCCCATGCAAAGTAACATCACACATAATTCCTTCCTTTACTTCTTTCCTTTACCTTCTAGCTTTCATCCTGTCCCCTTTTTTATTGCCAATCCCAAGGTTGGTTCTGGCTGAAGTATGTCTGTGTGTCAACTTGCTGTGAGTATGAAAGCATTCTATTCAAGTCCTTCACTGACTCTTAAGCTTGTCAAGAAATGAACACGGGAACGCTCAGTAAATCTCAGACCAGAGCATTGGTGTTGATAATCCAGGTACACAGTGAGTTCCGGTAGTCACTGAAGGTCCCAATTCTCTTAAATACCAGCTGTCCCATGGCAGTTTGCTCAAACCAGTATGGAGATGTGACACTGCAGGATTATTTCCAAGTTCACACTCAGCTGTCTGCACACTGCTGGCTCTGATCTGAGCGATCACACAGAAGAGGCCTTTTGGAAGAAGTTTTCTCTCTCTTGGCACAGGAGACCTGGCAGCAGCGCTCACTGATATCAGCTGCTGCCCTTTCAGGGCCGGGCAGATGGCACCTGAATCCCCTGAAGTTCACAAATGAATCTGACAGAAATCCCAAAGTCAAGAAAAGCTCTGTTGATCACTGTATTGCTTTTGCATACGTTTGAAGACTCTCTCAGGGGAGGAGAATCAGTAACAAAAATGCATTTGAGAAAGACACAAGCAGGACAGAGCTGTCTTTGCGTTTGCCCAAAGAGCACTTGATTAATGTCAATGTGTCTGACTTGAGTCTGTTCCAGCTCACATTGGGCAAGGTGGAATATTGCTTAATCCAAGGCTAAACTTAAGGACACCTGTGCCTTCAACAATGATTATGGCTGATTTGTGTCTGTCATTTAAAGTGCAGGAATAATGAAAAATAACACCTCTGCGTGCCTGTACATTAGATGACTTGCAAAGGTCAGTTGCTTCTCAGTGGTCATTAGCTAACTTGAGACTAAAAGAACAAATTATGCCAGGTAGTGTGTCTTTTAAATCCCTGATTTCTTGTTCTTTACCTAATAGCTCACTGAAGCTTTAGTTATGGACAAGCTATGCAAATTGCTCATCTTTATTTTCTCCTGTGACCTAGAGCTATGTTCTTAAAATGAATGTTTGTGTTGGATTCATTGCTGCAGCCCTCAGCACTTCTTACAGCTGTCTCCTGGTGACAATGTAGCATTCCATGACCTTCTGCAATCTAATGACATGCAGATGTCCCCTTGACTCCATTAATTCCCTGGATCATCTCCACCTGCCTCACAAAGCAACCTACAAAAATATCAGAATTAGCCCCACAATGGCTCCATAATCTTTCACATCCCCATGTGTTTTTCTCCTGAAATTTGCACATAGAAAAGGATCATCACAAAGCCATGAGCACACTTTTATTTCTGAATTTGGTAAAACCATGTTTGTAGTGCCACAGACATTAAACAGATTTTTACTAAGTTTCTTTCTTAGCACACTTTAATAATACTAAACTTCCTAAGGGGCTCTACATAGAAAACAAAAAAAAAAAAAAAAGATTTTTTTTTTTTTAAAGTATTAAATATATAGCATTCCATAGTGACTAATGACTTAGGGTGATGGGAAACAAACCGTCATTGAACTGGCAGAGAGATGACAATAAAATCATACATTGCCTTAACACAGAGTCATAGAATATCCTGAACTGGAAGGGACCCTCAAGGATCATCAAAGTCCAACTCCTGGCCCTGCACAGGACACCCCAAGAGTCACACCATGTGCCTGAGACCATTGTACAGATGCTCCTTTCAGCCTTGGTGATGTGATTGCTGCCCTGAGGAGCCTGTTCGAATGCCCAACCACCCTCTGGGGGAAGGACAGTTCTCTGATTTCCAGCCTAAACGTGCCTGACACAACTTCAGGCCATTCCCTCGGGTTCTGTCCCTGGTCATCAGAGAGAAGAGATCAGTACCTGCCCCTCCTCTTCCCCTTGTGAAGGGCAGAATATTTGAAAATATTCTCCTGGAACATATGAGATGGTTATATATGTTTAGAGAGATGTAAGTGGAAACATAAAAAAATAAGAATAAATAATATGAAAAGTGTAGTGATATATGCTGCTACAGATATCTCTATGATTAAATGCTTAACTGTCTGAATCTTTATTCAGAGGTCAGAGCCTCATCTGAAGAAAACAGACATATCTCTTGTTAGAAAAATATGTTGATCTCATCAGGCACTCTTTCCTATTATTGCAGGTTTTCTTTCTTTTTTTCCCCTTAGTATTTTACCGCTATATTTTTTCTTCAGTAGTGCCAATAGCAAAACAAAGCAAAACAAAACAAACAAAAAAAACCCCAACAAAACAAAACAAATAAAAAAACCCAAAAATAAAAAAACAACAAAACAAAACAAAAAAAAATCAAAAAAACAAAACCAAACCAAGCAACCAAAAAAAAAAAAAAGCCAAAAAAGCACAAAAAGCCCCCTAGATAAAGATTCCTGCTTTTGTTGTTTTACAACATCCTATGTAAATGTTGAAGTCATTTATCTCTCCTTAAATAGTTTTGCTGAACTCTGAATTTTGAAACTCTAAACTTTGCTATGAAACTAGTAAAGTAACAGTGCACAGAATATGATAGTTATCTTATAAAGTGTCAGAAGAAAGGAATAACAACCTTATTGGGTTTGTAATCTAATATCTTTCATTATAACTAGTTATAAATGTATTAATTACCTTTCCTGATCTGAGTTTTGTTCAGTATGGTTATTGCTAGCTTGCTACTTACAGTGCAGAAGTTTCTATTTATACTGAAGAGGAGCTGTCACAGCATTTTACTTCAGCATGCATTTAAAAATTGTTTGCTGAAAAGACAAAGATAAAATATATCCTGCTGTTTGCTCCATCACTTATCAAAATATGCTTTTTCCATAGTGATAAGTGCTTTGAGGTGAAAACATCATAGCAGGAGTCAAAACCTCATTTTTTATTTTTTTACTTGCTAATACTAGTAATATGATGACTTTTATTATCTCTTTTGTTTAGAGGTGCCTAAAATCAAGTAGATAGTCAATGGCAGTGACAAATATAAACCACAAAAAGTTCATCTTGACCTGTTTCATCTTCTGAACTCACAAGGGTCATTGAAGACTGTGCGTTTTCCTGTCTTACCTGTAACTGCTGGACACAAGCACACACCTTTTCTGTGTCCTCTGACAGAGCTGGTGGCTTCTTATTTGAAGTCTGCTATTGCTCTCTGTCAAGTAAATTGGCCTCTTCTCCCCACACCACAGCCACCTAATAACAGCTGAACAGAAATAAGTAACACCTACTGCAGTATTAATGACAAAAAATCTGATGACAAGTATGGGAAGTCTCTTAATTGTGATACTATTTCCTTGTTCTTATGTTGATACTTGTTTTTTATACTTTGTTGAACATACCTAGTGAGAAATTTTATTTTCTAGTTATAAAGCATTAAAACCCATATAGCAAAAACTAACACCAACAGCAGCTTTTCTGCATTTTGGTCATCTGTCACTCATCCTGATTCCTTCTGTCACATTTTGGCAGGTGAAAACACTGAGTTATATTCAGTTCATGAGGACTGAGTATGTTAATGTACAGAAGAGAGACAGCAGTCATGAACATGGTGCTATTCCAGGCATGAGAATAAGGAAGATCACACATTTTCTTGCTGAATTCATAGAAAAATGGCACTGCTACAGATAGTATGAGAAGATAAATTTTCCACTAAATTAGTTCAGAAAAAAAAAAGGCGGGGGGGAACTACTGTCAGGAGTTGCTAGGGAAATTGTAGTTGCATTTAAACATTAGAAATGCAGAACCGTTTATTAACATTAGTTAGTTTAAAATGTTGTTGCCTTTTTTTAAAAAAAAGGGTTCAAGTCATTGATGATTTTTAAAAAGCCAATTTTTTTGGTCTTAAAATTATGATTTTTAAAAAGACAATTTTTGTTTTTAAAATTATTGAAATACACCTTGTAAATACTAAGTTTCCTGCAGATTTAATTTAGATGTAAACAGTAGCCAGGAAATGTGTAGAAAAGTTTTCAGCAGACATATATAAAGGATAAGAGAAAACTGCTAAATAAAAAATGCATGTAGTTCTCCCTTGTTCTTTGTTAGTAGCTCTTGCTTGTCAATAATACAGGGCATCTATTACTAGTTGCATGGAGGCAAGAGAGATGGAGCCCTTTCTGTGCATATTGCTAAGAGTAAGGGTTTACTCATGGAGGGGTTTTGCTGCCTACATATTGCAATGTAGCTCTCCTGTCTTACAGCAAACGCTTTAATACCCAGTAACTATCTGCCAGTGTCTGAAATTGGGGCCCTTGCTACCACCTCCTCAACTCTTTCTCTTCCATCCCTTTATCTGTCACTAGTCATGCTCCACCTTTCCTGGGAGCTCTGACAAAGACTCAGTGTCAGGAAAAACTTCCATGACTGCACTGCTGCCCAGCACAGGGATCATCAGGCGTCCTGCAGCAGCTGTGCTCCAGTGTGCTCCTTGTCCTCCCATTAGGCAGCACCTGAAAGCTGAAAGTAGATATGAGGGTTCATGTCTACTCTCAGGTCTCCTGGCTTGATACATGGAGTAGGAAATCGCCAAGGCTTACTTAAAAAAGAGGTTGAAATGGCTCAGTACCTGTTCCTGAAAGCGTATATAATTACTAAGGTGCAAGACACTGAACACGATCTGCACCGACAAGTTAAACATGTTGTAGCCTGTGTTAGGAAATTGAAAACAGCTCTCAGGCTTAGTTCTTCCCTCCTTCAGCAGCAGACTAGTTTTTCATGGCTGTGGTCAGTGAATAACACACTCAGTGACTCGTGATTCTGAGATGAATCACTACACTGGGGTTTTTTGAGGTTCTGGCCTGTCATTCTGGGCTTTTGACATTTTATTTTTTAGATCCTCCTCTAAAACTACCCCTTGTTTTTTAAATCAGAGTATTTACAGAAATTTACTGAAATTAAAAGTTTAAAGCAGTATTAGATATCCATTTATTTTTAAGAAGGAAAAGAAAAAAAGTGTTCTGCTCCTGCAAAGGACCTGATTTTTTTTCTTTTCTTCTTAAAGTCTTAGTTTACTGTGAGGGTGGTGAGGCACTGGCACAGGCTGTCCAGAGAAACTGTGGATGCCCCATCTCTGGAAGAGTTCAAGGCCAGGTTGGAGGGAACTCAGAGTTACCTGGTCTCGTTAAAGGCATCCCTGTCCATGGTAAGGGGTTTGGAACTAGATGGACTTTAAGGTCCCTTCTAACCCAAACCCTTCTATGATTCTATGATTTATGTATTTTCAAAATATTTCATGTCTTTTTAGCATATTTCATCACAAGTACCTTCTGGGAAAGAACCTACAAGGTCCTTCAGCCCTAAGCCCCTACAGGACCATTTTCCTGAAAAGTTGGGTGTAACCTTAAGAAACCAAAACCAAAACCCAGACAGTTTTATATATTTTAAATTTGAGGTCAAAAGTAATGAATAGAAAAAAAAGGAAAGTGAAGGGTTTTTAACAGTTCTGGCATACACCGAAAAATACTGTCTATATAGTGAAAGGTACTTAAAATAATTAAATTTCTGCCATGCCATAAAGAAAATGTCATTAAAAGATTGACAGAGAATAATTATATAGGCAATTCAAATAAATATAATTTGCTTCAGATTTGCTCAGGTGGTTGGGAGCTCCTAATTTTAATGGAAAGAATTGACCTAAAATAAATATTTTTCTCTTTTTGAAAAATTAAGGAAATGTGCTGGACCATATCACTGAGAAAATTTAGGAAAAAAAGGTATCTATTCCAAAAATTGAATTATCCATACACACTCATTTTTCTCATGGTATTTAATGTTTACTGCTGGAGATCAGACGTTAGACTGTGTTGCCTATTGCAAAACGGCAATCACTGTGCCCTTCCTTGAGAGAATATTTTGTAGAAATAGGTGTTTACTCTTTTCTATTGTTACACTATTGAATGATGTCTGTCTTCACTTTTAGTTTCCCTTTCTGCTGTAATAGGATATAGCACATTGAACTTGAAAAAATGTAATGAATTAATGTTCACAGTGCAGAATTATTTAAAGTGTTAGAGTATTAACAGGGCCTCAGTAAACAGAGTAACACACATGCCAGCTGCTATCACATTGTCTCTGAAATAAAAACTTTTGGACTGCTTATGCTAGAAATAAGAAGCATGCTCTGTGTTTTTCCTCATTCTTCCCAGTCTAGTTACAACACTTTTTGTCAAATTGAGCAGTGTATCATTTAGATGTTTCACCAGAAAGTAAGGTTAAGTGTCTATTTGCCACTGCAGCATCACCAGTTATAAGGGATTGGTCACAGCCTATTCTGAAGAAGGTCAACCAACAATTCAAACACCAAAAGAAAGTTTAGAGCTCTTAAGGGGAAGTATTTTTTCCTGAGGGAAAAAAACCACAAGACAACTACCTTTTAAAGAGGAATTTCATTTCTGCAATTAAAGGCTCAGATAGTGCTATGATGTTAATTTGTCTTTTGGAAGTGCTGTATGAAAGGTTGAGCAGAGACACTTTAGGATAAATTTGGCTATGCTTTACCAGTCTGAGAGCAGGTAGGTATGTGCTCAATGGCAATAAAGCACAGACAGATATTCCAAGACCTATTAACCAAAAAATCGTTGAGAGGGAAATTCTTTTTAGCATGGCAAAAGGGAGAGGTTTTACCAGAGGACAAAGTTTCTGTTATCTGCCTGGGAAAAAATACTTAATGCAAATTATAGCAGCTGACATTGTAAATTACCAAATTAGCAAAGGGCTGCCCAAAAGAGTAGCAACTGCAGCAAAGAGCAAAGGCAGATGTGATTTGTGAGAACAGATGCCAATTGAATAATCATTAATAAGAAACAGTTTTTCTTCTCTAACTTGCCCTTCAGCTTGAGCAGTACCTAACATTGCCATTGTTTTCAGCTAGATCACTTGAGAAATAAAGAGCAATTTATGTGATTTATCTTTTATTGACATCAATTGTGTAATCCACAGACCTGTATTAAGAAATCGTTTTGAACATTGCATTTATATACAAATAAAATTAAACCAACTAAAACAGAGACAAGCAAATTAAAAATTAATTAATTCTGTCACTGGAATGACAAAATAGACAACCTTCCTGGTAAAATTGCAGCTGTAGGTGATGTTTTATTAGAATTAAAGAACAATTTGACAAAATTATTTTGCTTTGTCTCCAGAAACAAGAACAGCTAACGTATTCTCACTTCCATTTTCCACTGCATATCCAAAGGCTGTCTTTAAAAAAAAAAAAAAAAAAGAAAAAAAAAGAGAGAGAGATTGAAAAATAAATAACATAATGTTTAATTGCTTTCATTGCAGAGTTGGAAAGAGCGGGTTGTTCCAAATTAAATATATGTATATATTATTGTGGGGTCTGTGTCTAAAGTTGCAAACATAAATTATTTCTTTTTTTTTTCCTCAAAATAAAATGCCATCTGATGCAATGAAAATTATGTTTATTAGAATTAATATCAGAGTTCAAAAAATTCAGAGCAGCTTTTTCCTCACAGGCTGAAAAATAAGTTTTACACAAATGTGCTTTCTGTCTCTGAAATATAAGCATGTGAAAATAAGGGAAGGTGCTAAAAAAGAAAAAGCACTGTCTGAGCAACTATTATCTGCAGGTACAAAAATGGGAAGTGTCTTATAATGTGTTTGAGTGTTTGGGAAACATTTTATTGTGATTGAGTTTAATCTAAGCCAAAAGGAAACATTAAAAAAGTGTCTGCAGGCTTTTTTATCTCTTTAAATCTACTTTGCACATTAATGGCTATACAACTATACCATTTCCTAATGCACATACTGGATTTGGAAACACTTATTTGTTCAATATAGCTAAACATCACTTCATATTAGTTTCAATTGCTGAATACAGATATTATGGCTTAATGTCTGTGCTTCTGGAAACAGGGCTGTGAGACCAATCATTGCAGTTCCTCTATCTGGCGTATTTCAACTCTAATATGTCAACTCTGTAAATCTTAGAACAATTTCTTTTTCCTTCTTTTTCCTCTATAAAGCAAGAATATAATTGCCATTTTTATTCCCTGCTCCATAATAACTGTCATTGGATAATGGAAGAATCAATCAAACATCTTTTTTTCATGTCCCTTCAGCAAGAGAACTTTATTATTTTTTACTTCACTGACACTGAGAAGCCTGAATCAATATTGACAAAACATCAAATCTTTTTGAAAAGTTTAGCTATGATGTTTCTCTAAACTTAACCATTTCACATCTGTCACAAATGCAAAGGGTGAAGTCCCAATCTTGCTTACTGACATGTGAGTCCTTAATGTAATTCACCTTCTGGAAATGTATGTGCAGTGAAAACAAGGTAATGAGACAGTGTCAAGATTTTATTGTATTTCACTCATTAATAATAGGGCTATTTAGTGTGCTTAGAGTGTTTCTTCCCCTCTCCTCTTCACATACTACAATCCCTCCCCTCAGCTGTGTCACTGCTGTGGCTATGACCCTACCCACATGTATCATGCTCGGAGACTGAGGGAAGGTATGGTTGTTTACTGCCAGAAATTCCAAGATGAAGTGATTTCTGAGTCTCTTCCCATAGAATTCTTTTAGTAGCTGCCTACTCTGAGGTTACTTTCAACAGTGAATTTCACACTCTATAGGAAGACGTGGTGGTGGTGAGAACCTCCCCACGAGTCTGCCAGTATTTCAGATACAAATAGCCCTTACAAGGGGTGTTGTGCCTCTTCAGTACTCTTGCAAACTCGTTGAAGCTGGTTATACAGGTCAGGAGCAAAGACAAGAGACACCCACTACATCTGAGCCCCTGTAACACAATATTTTCATGACTGTGCTAAACCTCTTCCCTGTGGGCCACAGACAACCCTCGTACCACCCATCCTGTCTGTGCTGTGTCACCTGGTGCTTATCATAAAAGGCATCCTTACCTTTTAGAGAAATTCTAGTAATCAGATTACCTTTCTGGTCATTGACTTAGCTAATTTGTACCTGAAATGTCCCACGCAAGCACTTCCTATTTAATTAGATAAAATTGAAAACAAACAGAAAAGCAACTGGGGTGACCCATGGCATGGGAAGAGCAGGGGACAGGAACATTCATATGTATGTGCACAAAGATTTATACCCAAATGTTTCACTGTGCATTCATCAAGGAATGAAAGGAGGATGTGTGTTGGGTATACAGTAAATGCAGATTGCAGACATTATAATAAAATGTATATGTGTGACCACCAGCCACACTGAAAACACGCTGTGAACTTCAACTGCAGCTGGAAACTCCTAAAGTATAAGGAGCTGATCTACCTTGTGGTAGCAGCGTGTACATTTGCTCAAATAATGTATACATTCAATTAATTACATTTTCACCTCTGAATTTTTTGTTTCCTGAATTGTGGGATCATTAAATCATAGGATCATTAAGGTTGGAAAAGACCTCTAAATCAGTGTTCAAAAACCATGTAGGCATGGCACTTTGCAGTATGGTTTAGTGGACATAGTGGTATTCACTTGAAGGTTGAACTTGGTGATCTTAGAGGTCTTTTCCAACCTTTATTAGATAATTCTATGATTTAATGATTAACCCAGCACAACCAAGTCCACCACTAAACCATATCCCTAACCATCCCATCCATGCTTCTCTTAGATATCTTCAGGGATATCTGTTCCAGTTCTTGACCACCTTTTCAGTGAAGAAATTTTTTTTATTATCCAGTCTAAACATCCCCTTGAGACCATTTCCTCTTGTCCCATCACTTGTTACCTGGGAGAAGAGATCAACCCCCACCTGTCTACAACCTCCTTTTGGTAATTGTAGAGACAATGAAGGGAAAAGCAGCAACTGAAGCCTACTGCTATGACTCTTGGAATGACGGATCTTTCTATAGTTTCTTTATCTAGGACTGGTGTAAAATATTATTTGTCAAAACTCCCAGACAGGTCTGATTGGTATGAAGCAAGTGAAAAGGTAGCAGAGCATTACACACTCAGCAATCTTGTTACACTGCAGTGCCTTAGCTCACACATGTGTGTTTGCAAAGGTGCCCAACATACTATCAGTATATTTTCTGGAAGACCCCAGGTATTTCTTAATTCACTGATGATTTGCACTAATGTACATATTTTTGCAAGTGTATAACATTTAGATATCTATTACCAGGTCCTTAAATTTTTTCTGTGGCCTCCCAAAGTCAGATAAAAGACAGTCTTTCCCTCATTTAGGACTATCTAGACAACAGATATCCTCCCAACAGGATGGCATGCTGTTTAAGGTACGTGGGAAGGTACACATTGCAAATTAACATTCAAGGAAAAACACTAATATTTGTCTACAAAACATCCTCTTCCCTTTTACCAGGCACAGTGTCCCAAGAGTTTCTTCTTTTACTGGCAATATAGATAAAAGTTGATTTCATATCAGTGATGCCAATGAAGTTTCATGTAATTCTCTAGAACAACTCCCAAGTGTTATGAGGGGTTGTTTCCTAAACCTGTCTTGTACTTCTTGTAGGGATGTTCTGAGTTCATCCTGCTTTGATCTCAAAGGTTAAATAAAGAAATTTCTATGAAGCCAGAATTCACTTATTAAAATTAATGCTACAAAGTCTAGTTAGTAATCTGCATTTTACTTTTTAGACTGGACAGCACAAGAATATGTTTCTGGCCATTCATTCAATTGCTCTCGCAGGTAGTATTGACTACAGTGTCACATACTTGTCCTTGGCTGAGGAGATTTCATCCACTGCTGCACCATTTTCTCTGGTCATTGTTATCAAACTTATATTTACTGTGTTAATATACAAGTATTGGCATAATTTCACTTGCTTAAAGTGCAGTATCATACACTATGAACTAGTTAAAACTACCTTCTCCTTTCCCCCCTTACCTTAGTGTATGTTCCAAACGAGTTAGAAAATTCAGTAATTCACTCTGCCCAAACACAACCAACGTGAAAAATTATTTTAAATCCAAATAAAAGGCATCTCAGTCATACTGGTGATTTTAAATATATATATTAAACTTTCTCCTGTGGGAAAAAAAAAAAAAAAAGTAGAAAAAGTCCTAAAATAAAACCATTGGTTACTGAAATTGTAGTGATGTTTATCACACATTTAGAAATTCATGGAAGAGTATTGACCATCAGGACTATTCAGAAGTATAAAATTTTACATTTTACTCTATAAGCCACAATAATTTATGATCCCCCTTATTTGCATTATGATTACTGTATTTAAAATTTACCAAATGATATTTTTAAGCCCCAGGATCATTCAATACAGATGTCTTGCTGGGATCATTTTTGCTTTTTCCTTACCAATGAGATAATGGAGCTCATGCAGTTGCTTCTGTTGCCTACACGTATACAGTATATACTTATATATACTAAATTTAGCAAATCTTGTTAGTCATTGTGTTTCTAAACATTTTTCATTATGAGACATAAACAAAGACAGAGCTTAACACATTTGATTTGATTCTTCTACATCGGTGCTCTGAGCATCAATATACAGAAAAACGAGCAGGAGAGCAAGCACTCTGCTTGAGAGTTGTATTCTAGAGCTGCAGGAAGTGTTTCATGTGTTTGATGAGGCCACAGGGTTTTTCACAGTAAAGTCAACATGCCCATATTACAGCGAGGGCACTCAAAACCAAAGGGTGGTCTGGATAAATCAGCAAAGCTGGACTCAGGAGAGTCAATACATGACTTTGGGGTGGTAACTTGGTATGCTTCTACTCCAGTTTTCCGTCAGCAGAATGAAGGAAGAGAAGCTGACTTTACTTCTATCCTTGTCTGCCTTCTGGAGTAGAGAATCTATTTAATTAATATTTGCAGAAAACCAAGCACAAGACTGTGTCCTTGGCTACATCCCACCAATGTAACAATCATTTAACTGCTACTCAAGAAACAAAACAAAAATAGAATTAAGTCAGTAATTTAAAAACAAACAAACAAACAAACAAACAAAACAAACCAACAGTTTAAAAGTGTTGTTACAAACACTAGTTAAAAATATGCTACAATTTGCACTAATGTTTCTGCCTGAAAGGTCACTCATTAGAAAGGAACCTCTTAAAAGGCATAGCAAACCATGCAATTCACAAGTAATTAACAGTAACAGTGATGTAGATAGAACTCCCTACAATAAATACAGCTATAATGTGAAAAAGAGTTTTGAAAGACAATAAAAAAGACTAAACCAAACAGGGATATAAATAAAGACCATGTAAAAAGAGATACCACAATTAACAGATTTTGATGCCATTATGTTTGTGTGTCTGAAAACATAAATTGTTTCATAAATGGAGGAAGGAGCATGATTTAAGCACTTCTGAAGCAGAAAACTCATTTAGCTATTTTATGAGGTAAAGACACTTACTGTAAATCACTTCCACACTTGTAGGAGGGCAATATAAATTGCCTTGATAAGATACGACTGATTTAAAATACACTTCTTGAATAGCACTGGCTGAATATAAAGCACCTTATAACTGGATGTGCTGGGAATTCTGAAAATGGTAGTTCTTCAGCATGTGCAAGATCTTGAAAACTTTTTCATTGGTGAGAGCTAGAGGGGGAAAGACTGAAACATACTTCTATAATGTCTTTTATATTAGTATAATCATTGGATAAATCTCCAGAAAGTAAGTCAAATAAATCTAAATACATTAAAAAAAAAATAAAAATCTTCAGTTTGGTGTTTCAATACAGCATATCTCTTTTCCAGCATATATGTATCCAAAACAGAGGCTTGTGACAGCTGTAAATTATAAATATACTTGCCAGGACAACTTGCCCTGGATCCAAATATAGTAGTACTCTGGAAATAGAACAAATGACAGTAAGTATTTTGTACCACTGTGGTGGCAGCATTTGTTCATAAGTGTACTACATAAGTATGTGAGCAATGTGGCTCCTGAAGGAGCAAAGATGGGTGTAGTGGCACACATGAGGTGTCCAAATCCAAAGAACAAAGGGAGGGAATGCTGCTTAAAGCAGAGGATGACTGGCAACAGTAAAGAATAAAGATGCAGGGAGCAGACGACAATCTCTTCTTTGATAGTATGAGGCATCGGACATCAGCAAGGAAAATCAGGGAAGACAAGCCCACCTAGGTTTTCACTTTTTTCATTGAGGAGTTTGTGAGTAAACTCAAATTTGGCAATGAAGAACCACCAAGGACCCCAGCCATTTGTGCTAACCATGTGGCATCTTGGTGGTGTGCCCACACAGCTAATTTAAAGTGTCACTTTTAAAGGCAAACAGTTTTGTACACATTATAATGATGACTAATAACATGTACAAAGACAACTAGAAAGGAAAATGCTGATGACAATTTATTTTAATAAAATTTTAATATTTAAAATACAGTTTTGTCAATCTTCAAAATATTCCCATGACGGCAATTTCAAATTCCCTGCTATATATGTGTATATACATTCAGATGTAACACATGCAAAGAAATTTGTTTCCCTTCTGGAACAATTTGATTTTAAACTCTTTTATTGGTTTAGTTTGGGTTGGATTTGTTGTTGTTATTTTTGCTGGGTTTTTGTTTGTTTCTGTTTGGGGGGGGGGTTGTTTGTTTGTTTTTAGTTCCATAATATTCATATTCTAATAAAGGCTATCAGATTAAATAGTTTCTCTTTACAGATTATGTGCAGCAATAGTAAGGATGGGTAGTTGAGATCTGACAGTGTTAAATTTTGTTTCCACTTCAAATTAGAATTATCTTTCAGCCACCTTCTTGCTTGACACCAGTTTGTTTTCACACTCTGATGCTTGAATCTTACCATCAGTCACAGCTACAAAATTCATGTACTTTAACTGACTTTGGTAGAACTACACTCATTTATCTCATCTAAAATTCTGGCTTATTTTTTTTTCTGATAAGAACAATAGGTTATTCAGCTAGACTTCTAAACAATTCTTATCAGTCTTCACTGTAGAAATCATTTTCAATATAGACCCTTCAGCATTAGCACAAGTTTGAAGCTTGAACAAGTCTCAGAAAAACAGATTTATTAGTTAAAATATCATATTAATATGTCAATTACATTACATTTTATTGTATAACATTGAAGATAATAGACTAAAACTGCTGCAGAACAGTAAGATTAGACTCAATAAGATCTGGAACAGCAGAAAGGGAGGAAACAGATCATAGAGACTTTTTAAGCAAACAAATAAATAGTATGTGCAAGGTCTGTTTAGTATTTTGTATGTACTTTTCTAGTTGAAAAGACATTGGCTTCACTAAATAGGTGGTATTTATAGTATGCCTGTCTGCATGTATACAAATATGTTTGTTCTTATTTTGCAGAATGGAAGAATCCAAATACAAATGCTTTATTTAAAAAGAAAGATAATGTGCCTTAAAGTGTTAAAGATCACAGCCCACTTTTTAAGAACTCTAAGTTTTTGTCCCCTTTCCAGGCTATTTAGCTACCTGTCCATCCCTAACTACCCTCTTCACAGAGGAATGGATCTTTGTAATTAGGTGAGATTTTTCAAGCCTGTTTCTGTCTGTTTCTGCAGGTTTCATAAAAGGTCAGAATGTGTCAAACAGAGAATCAGCAGCTATTTCTCTATGGCAAGATTTATAGAGAATGAGAACATACTACACGTGCCATCTCTTCTTTCTGTACAAATATGATGTGACAATACAAAACTTTTCCTATATTCTCTTGTCAGTTCTGGTTTGGGGCAATGCTGGAAATGAGAAAGTACAGACCTGAATAAAAATGAGTTAATAGGGAAGAATATTCAAACAACTTGTTGAAAAAAGTTTAGTCTGGGTTGAGTTTGAACCTCTGGAATGAGGAAAAGACTTATTCTGTCGTGTGTGCTATTGGTGATGAACACTGAGACACAAAGTGATGGCAACATTATACTGCTTTTCCTGTAGAACAGGAATACTCTGCCCTGCTATGTAATTCTCCATCACTTGTGTGTACCCTTGTTATGTCATTTTCTTCTCTGTAGGTAGGCTGAGAGCTGTACTGTGCTCAAAAATATATCCCCCAGTGTGGGACAATGTGAGGCCAAATCTGCTGTTAGCTCTGGGGTTCATTTGCTGGGCAACATTGCCACAGCCTAAAAGGAGCTGAATAGCCTAGGCTGAAATATTATGCATATCAGTTTAAGGTTTCATATGACATAAGACATAAATAAAAGTGAGAAGACTTCTGAATAAAGTAGAATACTCCAAAGCAGTAATATCTTTACTATATTATACTATACTCAGATTATTAGTATTGGTTCAGACACAAGATAAAGCAGAAAAATAATTTGGATAGTATAAAATTGGATAGTATAAACTAGTTTTTACTTGTGACTTAAAATATCCTTGCCGTTCTGGATGTGGTAACAAGGAAATTAAGAATCCCTTCCAATTTCATCAGAGACATGGATATGAAATCATCATGTGAAGAAATAGCTTATTGTATTAGGTTTGTTTAATTTTGGTTGCTTTTTTGGTTGTTTGTTTTTTCAAATAAATTGAAATTTCAGCATCTCTGAGATTTTTTTGAGCTTTTATAAAATAAATTAAATTTATAATCTATTGAAAATGTATGTAACAATAATTTCAGGATGATTTCCAGGCAAATTGATTTTCTAATATGAGACAAAATTGAAAATTAAAATATCAGCAATAAATTCGTCAACCTGATTATATACATGCTAGAGCATGAGGTATCTGAAATCTAAAATTACCCATCTAGAAACCAAAGGGAGGATTAAACTGAATTAACAACTCAGTTCCTGTATGGAACTGCTGGAATAAATGAGTCAGCATAGCTGCATCTTCTTATGTGGAACCTGGCTTTGGCCAATAGACTGACAAAAATTACTCTCCAAGGTCTCTGTTAAACCCAGCAGAGTCCCCTCTAGGAAAAAAAAAATAAAAAAAAAAATAAAAGAGGTGGGAAGTTAGATGACAGTAAGAAAGAAAAATCCTTTCTCAGTTGTCTTGAAATCCAGAAGATAAGATTCAGATAACTATTACAAAGCTTTTTGGTTTGCTATATCAAAAGTATGCATTCATCAGCAGATAATAAAAATCTCAAAGATAAACTTTTTCCTATGTATTTGATGACAGATAAGGTAATTTTATCTTTATAATATATTTTTTTTAATTATTATTATATGGGCTAAAGATTTTCAAACATTTATTTTCGTAAGACTTTCTCCACTCTATGACACATCATATTTTAACTTCTTTTTTGGGTTATATTCTCGATCATGCAATATGTACTGAGTGGAATTTAAGTGAATCCTCTTTATTTGAGCCTCTTTTATTTTAATTACTATTTTTCAATACTTGATGCCTATTCTTGAATCTTGATCTATTCCATAAATACTCAATTTATAAACAGAAACAGTATGTGAAAATTGATTTTTTTAAAAATCTGTTTAATGAATTTCTAGCTGAAATATCTTTAAGTCTCTTAAATATATGATAAGAAGTAAATCTCTGCTAGTTTAAAGTATCTCTGCCATATTAAAATAAAAAAAAGCAAATGAGAAGCTAGAATTTGCCTGTTTTTTTACCTAATCCCATGTTTTATGATGTGTTGAGGGCAGTACATGCTGGGGAACCTCTGAACTGGGCAGGTGCTAGAGCAGGGAAGAAGTTAATAGAAAAACTTGCAAGTGACATTTCTAATATATCATTGGTGAGAAAAGGCCACTGGAAATTAGGGAGAGCAGATGCTGGTTCATGAGCTAAAAGGAAAACATAAAATAAAAGCAGCAGTACCTGGTAAGAGCAAAAATAGAGAACTAAATAACAAGACAGCAGATCACAAACTTCTTGGATAACAGCCCTGAGCTTCAAATCTGTGACTGAATTTGATTTTTTAATGCCTGTCTTGATATGGACTTTGGTGTTTCATATTTTATTGATGTTGTTTTCTGTTTTCACATGAGAAAATACTGAAGGTGCCTTTTAAAAATATGTTATAAAGGGGACTTCACACAACATTTGTCATCATTTTGGAAGAAAATATGAAAGGCCAGGAAAAGATAGAGAAGTTCAGACTTTTATTTTATAATGTCGGATGTCTCAATTCAATTTGATTTAAATTTTCCCTGCTTTTTATGTTTTATATACATCACAAAGGGAAACACATGTGCCTCTATTGTGGGTATTTTTAGGAAATTTCCTCAGCGGAAGGTTCAACAGTTTTTCATTCACAGGAAAATTGCTAAACACAGTCTAAAAGCCAGTTGAATCTTTAAGAAAAGAAGCACAAAATGCTTGAAGTGTATTGAGAAACCAAATCAGGAAAATTTAAAATAATACTTCTGCTGATTTCACAATTAAATAATCACATTGTAGAATCACAGAATCATAGAATTGTAGAGGCTGGAAAGACTCCTAAGATCCTCAAGTCCAGCTGCCAACCCAGCCCTAAACCAAGTCTCCAAGACCTTATATGTCTCTCTCAGTGGAAAAAGTATTTGTCTTCTTTTCCCACGAAGATCATCTGAGCTATGATGTCTGTTGTAGGGCTGATAAGAGATGTCGCAGACCAACAACTCTTTGATACCCCGACTGGCCACAAGTCATGTGGAGTCTCCCCAGTAAAGGACCCATTTCTGATGCAAACTAGAAAATACAGAGAGATTGTATTTAAGCAGTATTTCAAAATAAAATCCCTACCAGCTTGTTACTGCTTTCAGACTTGCCTTCCTTTGAACACATCTAAATTCCACCAGGAGGTTAAGAAAGAACTTATAAGAGACCCTTCTGGAGCTTTCTTTCTCCAGAATCTCTGCTCTGGGTTTTATTGTGGGTGAGTCTGTTCCTATAGTATAGTTTTTTTGTGTTAGTGCTCCAGCACTGCCTCATTGGTGGGCTTCAACTGAATATTTTGAAATAATACCAATCTGAGGTGATATTTTCATCACTAACAGAGGTACAGAACTCACCAGGTTCAGAACCAAGGTACAGAAGAAAGGCCAGTTTGGGTGGTGTAATGTAGTCTAGGGGAGAGTGTCCCTGTCCATGGCAGGGGGATTGGAACTAGATGATCTTTAAGGTCTCTTCCAACCCAAGCCATTCTGTGATTCTATGATTCTACAACTGCAATCTGCCTTAAACTCTTAAGGTTTAGTGGGGTAAGATCCAAACTTTTCACCCTCTCGTTATCATTTAATGGAAAGGGTATGAATAGAGACTGAGTGTCCATAACCCCTATTCAGTGTTAACTTCTTTGGACCATCGCCTTCTCCCTCTTCTCAATCAAAATTTTGTAGCCTGTAATTAAGAACATTCTCATCTGGGCTGATTTTGGCTGGGATAGAGTTAGTTTTCTTCATGGTAGCTAACTACCTCTTTAGACAGAATACCCCTTTGTGGAACAGCAGAGCTCCATGTTTTTATCTGATCTGGGGAAGTTCTCCTGCCAGCAATATTGCAAAATAGTCTGGTTTGGAGACCTGGCTTGCATTTTGTGGTATTGTAGTTCTCGATCTTGGCTGCACCCATTTGAAACTTGGATTCCTCCTGCACAAATAGCAAATATTCCTTGAGCTTTCTCTAGTTTTTATCTACCATCAGTTATTAATATAAAGGAGGATAGTGTAATGTCTCTAGAGAGCATCAGGAAAGAGGGACCTTGTAGAACAGCCAGAATACCATCCTGCCTGTCAATTTATGCAAGACACCAATTCAAAATCACTTAAAGCAGTGTGGGCAACAGGTGAGGTGACCCTCTGCTCTGGTGAAACCCCTCCTGCAGTGCTGCCTCCAGCACTGCGGTCTCAGCACAGGAAGGGCATGAACCTGTTGGAGTGAGTCCAGAGGAGGCCACCAAGGTGATCAGAGGGATGGAGCACCTCCGCTATGAGGAAAGGCTGAGAGAATTGGAATTGTTCAGCCTGAAGAAGAGAAGGTTTTGGGATGACCTAATTGTGGTCTTCCAGTACCTGAAGGGAGCCTACAGGAAAGATGGAGAGAGACTATTTACAAAGGACTGGAGTGACAGGACAAGGGGGAATGGCTTCAAACTGAAAGAGAGCACATTTGGATTAGATATTAGGAATAAATTCTTCCCTGAGAGGCTGGTGAAGCACTGGAACAGGTTTCCCAGAGAAACTGTAGATATCCCACCCCTGGAAGTGTTCCAGGTCAGGTTGGATGAACATTTCCTAGTGAAAGGTGCCCCTGCCCATAGCAGGGGATTAGATCTAAATAATCTTTAAGGTCCCTTCCACCCCAAGCTGTTCTATGGCTCTGATTCTATGATTTTCAATACACTGTTGGTAGTGCAGGTATAAATGCACATCTGCTTCTTCTTTGATTTTTCACTATGTAGCCTAAGCTAAGTAAAGAGGTGATCTCTGCAACTGACAGTGAGACAGATCTGGAAAACAGATAGTATTCAAGATCTTGAACTGGAAGCAATTAAAGAGTCTGGAAGGCAGGCTGAATTAATCCTTCCAGGCAATACTTCAATGAAGACATATCTTATGATGTATCTAAGCAAGTTAATCCAACGAGATAATGGGGAACAGAGAAAATAGGGAAAAGGGAAAGTATGTGGCAGATTAAAAGTGAAGATGCACCTGAGGAAATTGCAGACATATTTCTAGTCATCTGTTTACTCTTATTCTGTTGGGGTTTTTTGTTTGTTTTGTTTTGTTTTTTTCTACGTAAAAGTCTGCATCTCTATACTGCTACGCAGTATTGTCAGGGGATTTAAAGATTTTACTTTGCATGTCTTACTTTTTGTGAGGAAACAAATTTGCTTTGGAAGGAAGCAGCAGAAGCCGATTTTTTTTAATAATCTGAGCTATCATCTTTAAAAAGTATTCAACAGTTGGTAGGAGATTTATTATTTGAAAATGAATGCTGAAAGCTTTTAATATAAAATTTGATTTTAGTCCAGAGGGAATAAACTTCTTTGAAGTATACCTTTTGCTATCAATGAGATAGACTATAAAATTTTGATTATATACGGTTTATATCAATACAACACCACCCTGTAACAGTTGAGGTATTGAGAACAGGAAAAAACTCCAGACAAAGAAGAGGAAAATCTATTTTCAAATTATTATTAATGCCTAATGTAAGGCTTCAAGAAGAAAGAGACATATTTTATAAGGTAAAAAAAAAAAAAGGAAAAATTATATTCATAGAATACTGGAATTTTCAAGATCAGATAAGCATTATTACAATTATTTAGGTTCTCTACTCAAGTTTCTCATTCCCTTCATCTTTCATAATGAAGATAAGTGAGCATGAAAAGAAAAAGGCCATGCTGACAGAGGGACCTCTAGGGATTGAATAGAAGTGAATTTGCAAAGCTAATAGGCAGTGAAAGAAAACCTAAAAACTTTAATGGTTTCTTTCCTGCAGATCTTCTCCAGATGCTGGATCCTGCCTACAGGTCAGGGGACAAGAGCAGCGAGAAAGAAACAAAGGTCTTACCGACCTGGTTCTGAAGTGGAGAAATGGGATGCTGAGCCTAGGAAGATGGTTTTATCTAGTCTTGAAATTAATTGCCACAGAACTGGCAATTCAGGCAGTATCTGTGTCATATCTGTCTGCGTGCTGTCTCTCTGATGATCACCACAGTTATTTCTCCTTGACCCAAACTCCTCAAGCACCTCTCAGTTGTACTGATTTTTTTTTTTTTTTAATTATTTTTTTTTTTTTTTAATTTTAAGATCCACCTGTTCTTCCTTGCCCACACTATTCAGTCAGGGCTGGCTTCAGAAATGGATGCTCATTTGTCTCAGAAATTAGCAAAATCCCTGTAGATAAGCATCAAAGATTCATCCATTTACTCAGTTTTCAAAGGCTCATTTCATCCCTTTAAATCTCCCTCCAGGAAATTCTTTACAATCAGAATGGGTCTCACGATCTTTTCAGTCACCAGTGTTATCGAACAGGGTGTGATTCTTGTTAAGTAGTATTAAGTCCTCATCAATCAACATATCTGGGCATGATTTTGACATGTACATAATGATTTAGTTTGGGATAGTACCTT
>JAWWTY010000001.1:12994088-13013914 GCA_035222235.1 Margarornis squamiger
TTTTTTCCATCCTCTATGTTATTTCTTAGATTTCATCTGACTCTGGTACAAATAGCAGGAAATATGGAGTGGAAACTTTTGAAAAATTAAAAATTTCAAATTTTTGTTCTCTTGGGAGTATAGTGCATCGTTCAGAAACTGAAAAAGTGTTACTTATAAATAACGACCACAACATTACCTTTAAGATCACCATACAAAAAGTTCAAAAGACCAGCATCTAAGTGGACTTAATTTTAGGCATCGATTATTCCCCAATGAGTTTTAATAAAACTCAGCTTAATTCCTGTGCATGAGGGAAATAAATAAATAAAAATAAATTACTGCACTGAAACAAAATTGCAAGTATTTTAGGGGAACATTTTACTTACTTTCCTCTAAAATGGAGAGGTTCGTGTTTTTCAAATCAGCTGAAACAGCTTAGCTATATTTCTTTTGGCTGTTGTAGATTTTGCACTGGAAACCTTATATCTTGATAAATGGTTTGTTTATCTACTTGCATATTTGGCATCATACACAGCCATTGCTTAAATAGATGGTGATACTAAATCATCTCTCTTGACTTAAATCAAACATTGTCCTTCACTGTAACAGACTGAATAAACTTTTGCTACCTTACCATAATAAATATAGGAAATCTGATGAGGTTGGATTAAGCAAAAAAATAAAGAAACACACTTTTTCAGAACATCTTAGTAGTTCTTGCTCTGACAGCTACAGAGCTTAGAAGCACCTACCCTGTCTGGTGAAGCCACTAAGGACAATTATATGCCTGATGGTGACCAGCTTCTCTTTCTTCCAGACTAAAAATCAAGCAATGAAAGAATTTCAGGAGAATTTGAGTGTTGTCAAGCTGCAATGACTTCCCTGGCCTTTGAGGAGTTTACCATGATGGATGTGATCTTATTTTAGCTGTTCCATGGGTGGTAGGAGACCTATTAGATTTGAAAAAAAAACCAAAAAAAACCCCAAAACAAATACATACTGGGTAATTCAGGTGTGAAAACCCAAACTTTTATTGTCCCAGAAGTCAAAACTGTTTAGATACTGTATTGAGGGTCAACTACAAAATTATGTCCTATAATATTAGTTTCCAATGTGTAAAAAGGTCTGTTTGGCTCTTACTGCAGGCATTTAAACATGGTCAAGGTCTGTTGTCATAGTGTTCATGACTGGTTTATTCCCCTTCTATAAATCAAATAAGAGAAAAACTTTATGGCTAAACTGAATAAAAGGACCCCTATAACAATCTTCTACTCTACCACCCCATCCCTCAAGAATTCATTCAGCATTGGGAAAGAGAAGTGAAAAGGGGAAGACAGAAGGAAAAACAATAGAAAAGACTAGTGGACAATGTGTGAAAGTGTCACAATTATATATACGCTGTGAGTCCTTGGGAGAGATGTTATTTACTCTGAGATTATATGACATTTAATAAAATAGCTTATGATTAGAGCACCAAAACACTACTATCATCAAAGACTAAGTTGTTAAACTAATAATTCTCTAGAAAGAGCAACAGATACGGATGCATGGCAAAAGATAGCATTAAATCATTAAGTGATAAATTCATTCAAGCCACCTGTCATTGATATGAAATCTTATACAAAGAGTAGGAGCACAAGCACAATATAAAGCAATTTTCCATCATTTTCTCTTAATAGAGAAAGGCAACTATTCAAACAAAGGACATGTGGATATAAACAAGCATTTATTTTGTTTAGCATCAAAAAATTAAGAAAAAATCCCCATGGAGTCCTAAAAGTTGCTCAAATACTTATAGAATTTTCAAGCCTAACCTAATGTGATTGGAACACAGAGTTTACCTGTTTTTTAATATAAATTACTTCTGGCATTATAAAGAAAAAAACTAGATTTTTTAATCTTATAAAAGAAAATTTTTTTCCAAATTTGAACTAATTTTTATTTTTACTTAAACAGCCATTATACTGCTATAAATAATCCCTAAATCTTCTCACTTTTAGACTAAATTGCACTATTTTTAAAAAAAAAAATCTCTATTTTATGGATATCTACAACAATAAAGACTGCTAAAGGATTGGTTTTGGTGGCGGCTTTTTTGTTTGCTGAGTTTTTTTGTGGGTTCTGGTGTTTTGGTGTTTTTTGTTTGTTTGGTTGGTTTTTTTCTCTTTTTTCCTGTGTGACACCCAGCAGGAATTTGGCCTGTCTGGGGAGAGTGTGGAATAACTAATGTCCACTCAAATGTCCTAATTTTTATTAGCTCTTATTCTGATATTCCTTTCATTTATTATTTCTACCAAAATGAAGAAACCTAAACTGTACATCCCATATTTCCCCACAATGAGCTTTCATTTGCCTCAATAGCTTTCAGTTTGAATTCTGATGGGTTTATGTCTTATCTTGTCTTACTGTTATCTGAATGTTTAAATATTCAATTTGAAAATTGATACATTAAATTGCAATCATAGTAAGTCTAGAACACAGAATAAAATCACACAATATTTCACTGCCAACAATGGAGAATAAAGCACACCCCAAACCCACAATGTCAATCAGTCAAACAGCTGTTTATTAGCCCATATAAAACCAAAAATCCCATTTCTTTATCTCCATTTTATTTCATTTGAAATTGTTTTCTAAAATCAGTTCAAGCCCATAAATAATAATTTAATAATGGATCCTTTTAATAATGGATCTTTCATGAATAAATATTTCAAAGATAAATAAGTATGTTTACAATGATTATCCAGTCTACTGAACGAAACATTAGTTGTCACTTATTCACCTGTCATCAACATCAAAATTTGATATTTCTTCCTTGTTTCTTTCTTCTTGCTGGTGTAAAAAATTATTTTTAGTCATCTGTCTGCTATAATATAAAATTCTTATGAAAACTGCCTTTTATAAATAAATGTGTCTCATTTATGCATAAAACATCAACTATTAAAATATGGAAATTTACCGAGTTCATTGTTATCATAAAAAAGAACAAAAGTAAAACTCAAGCTTTGCACTTGCAAGTATATTAAGTAAAAGTTTTTGATCCAATGAAAATGATCAAAATAGCTTTTCACCTCCTTTCTCAAAAAAGATAACTTCAGATCTGATACCAAATAAATATTTTACTGTATCAAAGCAGATTGCAGAGAACCATCATTACATTAGGAAACAAATCCAGAAATATTTGTCACAAGGAGAAAAATTCTGGAACAAATACATTAAAATATTGTGTAAATAAATATATGTAAATAAGGGCAAGGTATTGTAGATACATGAATAAGGGTTGAAGTAATAAGCAATTACTCTGCCTTTTGAGGTAAGTTAACTTTGGAGTAATAGTCAGGAACATATTAAGAACTGGATTACAGAGCAACTGAAATCACAGAACTCTAGTTGTAGGTTTAAGGAGGAGATCCAAAGAAGTTTTAAGGGGAAAATAGATCATTTTAGTTGTCAATACTGTGTAATCCTCTTTTCTAATGAGAGACAAAAACAGAGAGAGAGATGGAAAAAAAATCTTTCCAATGTTGATATTTAGTCCACAAGTAAAGGCTTCAAAATAATTTATCTCTTCTTAACATCTTGCTCTTCAGAGTTTATTTTCTTAGGATATCAGATTCAATCTCCTAAGAAATTTGGAGAAAGCTGCCTTGACTTTATTTCCAGAATAATGTAGCATTCCACTTTGACATATCTTTATTTTGAAAATGTTTCTAAAATATATTGATTATGATTATTCTTTCTCTTCATTGACTGAGTAGTTTTACCAAGAAAACACAATGCAAAAGAGAACAGACATCAGATACACAGTAAAAGAGTTTAAAATTCTTTGCATGACACCAAAGAAAATTTGGATATGAGATAGCCACTTATTTGGCTCTAATTTTGTATGGGCAGAATAATTCAGTGACCATTTAGTGACATGAGAAAGGAGATTAAAATATACTGTTAAAATGTAATCTATTCCAGTGCCAGCATTGTCTCTTGATACATTTCATCTTCCTCAGTTTCTATGATGTTGACTGGAGAAGGATCTGATAAATTCCATCTGAGCCTTTAGATTAGATTTTGGAAACCAGTTATAATATTTGTGCCCGAGTATAGAACTCAAGAATATAGAACTCCACAATTAAATGTCTTTCTGCTTGTTAGAAGGGCTTAAATTCCCTCTTATAACCAAGAAATTGGTTGTACGTGAAATCAAGACTTTGCTTCTTCAGAACATGGTGCAGAAAATAAGTGTGTTTTAAATTATTATTGTGAAATCAAAACAAAATCTGTATTGTTAACTAGAAATGCAATTTTAATTCACTGTTTGTTTCTTCATTTGTTAATTCTTTTGTCTGATTTAATCACAGGTATAGTATTGTGAAAAGAAAATATCCTCAGTACTATGCCCTTAATATACCAAGTTTATAACTTTCTTCTGGCATCCTCAGGGCTTTGTAGCCCCCCTTGAGTCGGCCCACGCTCTCTCTCCACAACTTTGAATATTAGAATCACAAACTGGTTTGGGTTGGAAGGGAAATTAAAGATCATCTCATTCCAACCCCCTGCCATGGGTAGGAACACCTTCCACTGGACCAAGTTGCTCAGAGTCCCATCCAACCTGGCCTTGAACACTTGCAGGGATGGGGCATCCCCAGTTTCTCTGGGCAACCTCTTCCAGTGTCTCACCACCCTCATAGTAAAGAATTTCTCACTAATATCCACTCTAAACCTATCCTCTTTTGAAACCATTCCCCCTTGTCCTATCACTGCAGGCCCTTGTAAAAAGCCTCTATCCAGCTCCCTTGTAGCCCTCCTTTAGGTACATCTCAAACCTTAGGTCCTGGATGGTAACACATCCTTCATGATTCCCTGTCAGGCTGGCAGGTGGGCATCTCCGTGCCACTTATTAAGAGAGTCACCCACTATGAGCATTTGCAATTTCTTTTTGTGGTATCTTAAAGCTTCATATCTAGTTTTGGTTGTAATGCTGGAGGGTGGTCACTCTTCAGCAGAGTCCTGCTTTTGGGGGTCACAAGGGTCCAAGGTGCCTCATGCTCTGTGACAGTCTTCCATAGGAGCACAGTTCTGAAACCACCACTTACCTATCTCATCTCTGCCCCTCTAATGTTGCACAGCCATTTAACTGTTGCCTGCAACTCAGCCCTCTGACACAACAGATCACCAACCGGCGCACATCTTTTTTGGGTTCTCACCTTTTTCCCCAGGAGAAGTGTCTGGACAGTCACTGCCGACAGCCATCTGCTTCTTTCCTTACCATTTCCATCTGGGTGGAAGCATCAGACATCTCAGGGAATTCCTCTGTAGCAACAGTGGTTTTAGTTCTGAGGTGAGTGCCCACCATCCTGGCAGAACATTTCTCTGGGCTGTGAGCCCATGAGCAGGGTGCACAGCCCTTCTTACTTGTCCTCCTACATGAACTGCGGTGCAAACAGTACTTTCTGTGAGCTCCCTGTAAGCACACACTCTTGGCAGTGCTCTGTGCTTGAGGTCCTTTCCAACATTGCACTTTATGATTATTATATTATTTCATTGTTTTACCCCATTGTAGAGAGTAAACTGATAGAACAATAATATTCCATGCTAATTGAAGTGCAGTTTACTTTGAACCAATTCTGGTAGGTTATTATATATTTCTACTTTTAGTATTACTGTAACCATCTCACCAGTATAAAAACTTCCAAAACTAAAATGGTAATTTAAAATGGTTTTGGTTTGCTTTTACTTTCTTACATGAACAACAACTTCTGATGGAAACCAGTCCCAACTGGCAGAAAAACACAATTTGTTTTGCTAAAGGAACTGAGAGTAATTTGTGTTATGTGCTTTGGTAAATATCATGAAGAAGCATAATCACATTTGGTCTTGAATACTTTCATAATGGCAATACAAATCCTGTCACATTAACTAAGTCCTAAATTTTGATGACTCCCTAAAGTGAAGATTAAAAATGTCATATTCTTAATATATTATGAAGCATTGCACAGATTTGCATTGCTACAGGGCTCTGAAATAACCTGAGAAAAATTAATCTGAAAATTGGCTCATCACTCCTATCAATATAAGACTATAAATCACAGAATGCTTTGTCAAATCCTTTAACGCACTTATTGCACATGTTTATTTAGAATAAGTTGCCTTGATTCTTAACATATGGAGCCACAGAACTGAAGCTTTGCAGTTTAATGTTAGCTGAAGAATACTGTGGAAACGTATATCTCTCATCTGCAGATGTCCACAATGTACTTATAAGATCATGGTAGAAGTAATTTTAGAAGTCAGATATCAACAGAAAATAATTCTTTGGATACACAAATTTGTAAAACATTTGGTGAAAGCTGTATGATAGTATCTGATGTGCTGAGCTCCAAGGCACTACAAAGAAAAACACCTGCACATTAATTAAATGATCTCTACCAATATCAGAGGAAAACAAAACACTGTAAGGATTTGCATAAGTAAGACAGTCAGTTTAAACCAAAAAAATGGTACATGAAATGGTGCCAAGAGTAAATTAAGATCTTTGATGACCAACAAATTTGTCTAATTTGGAAAACAAATACTGGGTTCAGTTTAGATATTTCAGTTATTTCTGTTATATCAGACAAATTTAAGCTTCCAAAACACTCCAAAAAATTACTAATAGCATTTTTTCAAAACACATAAATTGGTTAGATAACAACCAGTCTGAAGACACAATTATGTTCTCTACCAATTACATACTTGAATTACAGTGCCACTACTCTCTGTTAAATTATTTATTAACTGCAAATCTTTCCATTGACATCAAATTAGTGGTTGAATAATTTAAACAATGATGTGCTGATTCAGGTGAATATGGGCCTATTTAACAATGATTTGACTTTCAAGACTCTGATTTAGAGCACAGTGGAAGCATCACAAGAACCCTTTGTCTTACTTGGATCTGGTATCTCCTTCCTCAGGATGAGTGTGGGTGTAATATTGTAAGGTGAATTGCATGACTAACATTGAACTGATTGATTGTGGTTTAAATGGCAATACTAGGCCTGAAAGACCCCTTCCCACATCATCCATTTGACTTCAGTCAAAACTTTCAAAACTATCAATTTCTCATTTTTTTAACAGTGCTTCAAAACTAAAATCATAGCCAGAAAGAGGTGAGACAGAGTCATTACTGCAGTGATTTTAAAGTCTCAGCTAAATGTAAATAGTCAAAATTGCCTCTTTCAGACGTTTTGAAGAACAGGATACATTTGCTTGAGATGTCCAAGTAGAAAATGATTCTCTTAAAGCTCCTACACCATATGTGAAGGCACAGGTATTTTGATAAACGGGTACAAATTATCCACATTTCTGTAAGAACTTGTACATCTTCTTAGCATTGTTCACACTGCAAAGTTTAATATATATGCAGCATTTATAAGGTTTGAAAGATACATGTTATTTTTATATGTATGCCTGAAAATACCAGTAAACTTGTTTGTGATTTGTTCAGAGCAGAGAAAAACATTCTGCTGCAGTGTATTATTCCTATGGCTGCTTGTCTCTGGGTTGTCTGTAAAATGAACTGCAGTGAGCTTTAAAATGAAAAAATATTGGATTCTACTTGGTCTCCTTTCTATTTTTTCCTGTTCCTTTATGGCTTTATGGCTTTTTTTTTTTTTCCCTAAATAAAAATGGATCTTTTTTTGAAGCTTTTGCTGACTTCATTGTAGGCTTGACAAGTGCAGAAACTAGGCAGGACAGCTCAGATCTGGGATATGCTCATTCTATTTTGTTTTCAGTTTCATGAAAGTTATAGTGTTTCCTTGAAATTTTCCAATACTAGATTTATAGGTACATGAAATTCCATTGCTGGGAAAAAAAAAAAAAACAAAAAACAAACCAACAAAAATCAGCCAAACAAACAAATGAAGAAAGAGTAGTTCCTTTAAAAGAAAAATGTGTTTCAGCTTCATGTTCCATTTTTATTGTAACCATGAAACGAGAAGGTTATTTTTATATTTTTTTTTCCCAGACACAAAAGTGACACTTAACTGAGAAAATCTATCAACTTAAGCTCATCCTGGAAATATGTTTTTTAAACTGTATCTGAATGGGCTGGACTTACAGTCCCACAATCACTATCAACATCATCATCACCACCAATCATTTCTATTCTTATACACGACTTTAGGGTTCTAGTGTTGCATTAGGGTTTTAATGCATTAATATTTTTTAAATGAAAGATACAATATAATTAAATAAAATTTAATATTAAAAAAACCTCCAATCCAATAAATTTTGTTATGAGAAACAATTAATTTTTTCAAGTCACAAGAGGAAATATTACATCAAGGTATCAATTAGATTTAGAAATTTAGTTGAACACTGTTGCTAGAAAGCTCAAGAAATATTTGATAACAGGAAACAGTCAGGATGCTTCACTATAAATCATTCTTTTATTCTGACAATATATATGAGAACTTATAAGCCTGCAGAGGATCTCTATAACTTCTAAGTCTTCCACATGAAGTTCATTGATATTACTTTATTACAGCTTGTCCTGTTTGAGCACCCTTTCCTCACACCACATAATTGGTGTCAGCACCAGTTTATACATCCAATATCTAGTTCAGAGCCCAGGTCTTTTTTTTCCTTCAGCATTTTTGCAATCCGTTTTTCCTCTAAATCTTTTGTCAGATGTGATTCCTAGTTATTTTGGAACAATATCCTTCCTGTGTGGATTCACAACAATGGTTCTAAGTTCACTTTCTGTCTGCACCATTGTGAATCCGTTCCATTTTATCACCTTTCCTGTTTAGCTGCATGTTTCTTGCTTTTTGTCTTCACACTCAAATAAATCCCTTTCAGTGCTACCCCTCCCATGCATCTGCACATCTCTCACTGTATTGTCTTCTACCACTGGGTTCCACCTCAGACACATTTTTCTATTTCTTGCTTATACTTATTTAGGCATCTCAGTCTTTCTTATCTATTGCTTTTACACAATTAACTAATTTCTTCAACAATGGCATATTTCAGCTGTCTTCTTTTTTGATCAGTTGTCAACAGACAGAGGAGATAAGAATTGGAACAACTGGATTCTCACTGCTTCTCTGTGACAATAGGTTGTGTTTCCAGGTATTTTAAAGTTTGTTCTTTGCATCTTAAATCCAGCACTGAGGAAATGGATGGATACAATGTCTTCCAAATTGTTTCTGTCTGCGCTATTCAGGGACTTCAGCTCAGTGATCACAGAAGTTTGTTGATTGTCCTAATCTGTCAAATTTTAATCCCATTCAGAAACTAAATTTGTCTCCTCCTACTAAGACAGCAAATATGTCTTTGGCCCTCCAAAATGGTTTAGAACAGGTTAGACTGAACTTCCTTTAGAATAAAGAGAAGGAAAAGCTCCCCACACTTGCTGACTTAAATAGACTCCCCTTGGTTCTAGTTGCTTCTCCTAACTACGTATACACATAAATAAATGAGTTTTGCTGCAAAAATATTTGCAAAATTTTGCAATCTTTGGTCTGTCACTAAGATTTAAATAACCACAAGACAACAGCAACTCATTAAAGTACCAAGCGCATTTTAGGTAATCAAGGAGAGAAAATAATATATCATACAGACAGTAGCCAGGGGCAAGCTAATATATTCCTCTCAGACCTTCAAATCAAAACCTATTCTCTTTCTAAAAGATATCTCCTTATATGATCACAAGATATTGGACACAAGAAAAGAATTAATTGATGTGATGTTGTCTGTGTTATACAGGTGACCAGACTAGATCACTTTGGCTTTTCTCACACACATCAGTGAAATAACATCATGTTTTGTATTGAGTAGCAAGTGAGTTTAAGCCAAGGAGTAAGTAAAAAATTATTTGACTTTCTTTGTGCATTAGACATAGAAACTATTTTAAATAGAAAATAAACTAAACACCATCTTATATTTTTCAATGTTTATTTGAACATTGAAGGGCTAAGCAACAAATATCCATTGCTTATTTTCTTTGCATTCCATAACCATTTGCTTTATTCAACACAGACAATTTAGTACAAAATGATGTTGAGATTTTAATCCACAATGTCTTCTGCCTATTATATACAAACTTTGGCAGGAAAGGCATTACATTACATATACTATAAAATTGATAAATAGAATTATAAGAAAACAGTAAGACTAATTGTTTATATAGAGTATGTCAGAAATAATGCTATATATTCTATGGAGATGGTGAAGGTAGAACAGATGTGTAAATAGTAATTAATTTATTGTGTAAAATTTAAGATGTGTTTTGTCACTTTTTAACCAGTAAGCAGACAACAATGATGAAATGACTTTGATATCAGCTATTCAAAGTCAGAATTATGCTGTGATTTTTACACCAATTTGGTAATTCACAGCTGGCATAACTTATGGTGGTTTATACTGCTGAAAGAGCTCGAAATAAACATAATATATCAATAAATTAAATTCATCATACCTAGTCCCATAAGTTACTAATAACTGCTATTATTTATTTGCACAACAATGTTATTCTGCTGATGTTGCGGTCTATAAATATTCTCCTGCAGCATTCTATACTACTTTATTAATTTTTTTCCTTACCTTAAAGATCTGATGAAAAATCAAGACTTTTTAATGGATGACAACATTTGAAATTTGATTCTAAATGCTAGACCGGTGTATTCAGATATTGGTGCAAAAGGAATGCTACATTACAAACCCAGCAGCACTAATGGCAAGTCTCATATTTAACAATACCAACAACAACTAACAGAGCTTTTATTACAAGTTTAAAAATAAATTCTAAGAAAAATAAAGAGTATTTTTGTCTCCTCTTCTTCAAAAAAAAAAAAGGTATACCTTCTTTCTGCCTAGGAATTAAAAAAATTAGGATGGATCATCTCATTTGGGATGATTTTCAACAAGTTGAGACTATTTTGCTGGCTCTATCCAGTTCACGATGGTTTAAGGCAATGTGCACTCAGAAAGGGACTTCTTCACCAACACAAAATGAATGAAAAAAAGGGGATCAATCTCTAGAGCCAGAGTGAAAGCATATCAAAGAATAGGTTGCTGAAGATAAATGGGGGTGAAAAATAAGCTTAGTTGGTCAAAAGATAGGAAGAAACAACTGTTAGTCCTACTGAGCTTTCAAATAGAACTGAAGAAGGATCAACAGAAAAGTTTTTAAACAGAAAACAAATATCCAAAACAGAGAGAAAACTCGAAAGGCCAGAAAATAGCCAAAGTGTGAGAGTAGAGGTTCAAAGAAGTAGAAAATCAAAGCCAATTTAATTCTTGATCCTGACAAACACTGAGCATCTGCAACCCACAGTGGACACACAGTCTGCAGGTTTGTTTACAGATTGCAAGTTTCACACCAGAGTGGAAATTTTAGCAAAATCTAAGATTTTTAATTGTAAAAATCCTCTTAAACTCTCTAATCACCATTAAATTTTACTACATAACATGTCAACATAGTTCTTATATTCAGTTTTTTACTATCTTATTCAGATGAAATAATTAAAACAAGAAGGAAATAAATCCCTTCTCTCCACCCCAAAAAAGCAAACCTCCTTTATATCAGCAGGAACTCATGGCAGAAACAGAATTGTTATTAGAGGACAAAAACTCTAAGATCTTACAGTTTTGGTTCTCCATTAAACATTCATCAACGGCAAGTCATAATATCTATCTATATGCTTTTATCTTACATGGAACTATGACAGCTCACTACACTGTGTCTGTAGCAGCAGCACATACCATTTGTCCTTCATCTTTATTTTTCTTCCAGTTACATGAAAGGTGCACAGGACAAGTTACACTTACTACTGTGCTACAAAATACACCTAAAATTTCTGAGCTCAGCCATGTTCTTTGACTGGTTGATGATACATATTGTTTATTCAATGAGAGAAATTACAGAAATGACATAGAAAAATCCAAATACCTAACTCTGTTGTTAAACAGTCAGTGTACTTGTTTATAGTGTTTGAAATAGCACAGTAAAAATAGATGTCCTTTGGGTCTTAAGTTTAGTGAGTGGTCCTACACCCTTTTTGTTATGATCATTTTTACAATTTGGGAAACAGTAACGCCTACTTGCTGAAATCAGGGCCCTTCTCTTCATTTCAACTTTATATATAAAGGTTTTTCTTCATGGTTTATTAAATATGAATTGATTTTGAAAGCCTGTGAATTTTTTTGAATCTAAGACAGAAAGAAGCATGAGCAGAGAGAGGAAGTGGTTTCCACCAAATTGAGGTCATTTGTTCCATGGGGAAATACTCAGTAGCAATCCTCATTACCTCACCCATAAAGTAGCTAATCTGAGACACCGCTGGGAAGAAGTGGGCTACAAAATCCAGAAAGCTACTTTTAGGTTTATTATGATTTGTTATTTTACTAGAGTGCTTTGCACAGGATAACATGAAGCAAGTCTGTTTGGCAGAATTGCTCCTTCACAATAGTAGTAACCTGATCTATTGGCTCCTTTGAGAAGATGATCTTAAGTAGGTCAGCAGAACTCAGGCTCACACCAATAGAGCTGCTGCATGGCAACACATGATTAACATCTAAACCTTCCTCTATACACCTCAAAGTAGGGTGACTTACCTGAACCAAGGTGAATACTTCTCATGTTCTTAGTCATGTTTTTATAACAAAAACAGTGTTGATCACATAATTGCATATTATATACTTATTTGTCTATCTGCTGAGCATCAATGTTGAGCTTTCTTCATATTCTCTTTAAAAGGCCGGCTGTGCCCTTATTGAAGCCCTAGTGAAAACAGCTATATGTAAACACAAAAGGATAACAAACTATTTTTTCTAACATACAGTGAAGATGAAAGTCATTATTTTCTTTGTGCATTCCCAGATGTGCCTGAGCTGCTAAAATGACAAGCTAGGTGAGTATTGCATCAGATCTGAAAGGAATCAAACTTACTTAAATATTTTATGGTTTTAAAAGAATATCATTAAAGTGTATTCTGAGTTACAATAAACCTGAATATGACACAGTCAGTGGGGAAAAATTGATTTAGCTGAGTACTGCAGAGAGTTTGATGGCTGCCCTACCAAATGACCTGTGAGATGCACGAGGTTTGATGTGACTCATAACAAGGAAGGGGAGAGAACATGAAAGGTAGAAATCAACATATAAAGTTGAAGACCTGTTACTTATTTTAACTGATTACAATAGAGGAGATAGAAGGTGAGGAGTGTATAGATCTGCTTCTCAGCTCAGCAGAAAGTAAGTCAGTGTCACAATTTCTCTTGTACCCTTGCTGAGAAGCTGTGGTAGGAGAAAAGAGATTCCCTTGTTACAGCTGGTAATGCTAAAATACACTCAGTTTTAAAAAGTGTTGATAAAATATTCTATGCTTTTTATAAAAGTTTGTGTTCTGATACAAATAATAGGTGCTTTGCAATGTCAGGCTTGAAGTCATAATTCTATACTTCAATTATTTCATTCTATAAAGCATAGTGTTACTTAAAAGTAAAAGAATGATTTGTACTATAGACAAAGAAATGAACATTGGGTGGTTTGCCATCTATAGTTCTCCCTTTCTGTAGAATCTCATCAGATGAAAAAGAGTACAAGAAAATAACTTAATGCATTTGTACAGGAATATAGAATGTTAATTTGATTTTCCTTATATATTTAATATGTATTTGTGATGTATCAAAGAGTATTTAATTTGATCAGGGATGAGCAGTAGCTTTTATGTTGTCCCACTTGAAATAATTTAGAACTTTACAGCCCTCATAAAATTTCTCTGACTGCTACATTCTTCTTGTATTGATGGTGCACAGTGCACAAGCCCTCAGTGGGGTCATTCTTTTTTATTCCCAAGCTTGAAGAGATGAGTATAGGATAACTAGGACTGCACATAGGAGAATATGTACAGTCATACATATTCTGCCTGCACACATAAGCAACCAAACATTTACCTTTTGTATGATATTGTGTGTGCTTTCATTAGCCTTCTATAGTGCTCTGATTTTGCAAAAATGTAGTTATAATTTTTCATAATTTAAGCCAACTCTGTTAATTATCTGAGGTTGAATATTTTATGTTGCAAAGCTTGACAGTTGCTGCTTTCCTAACTGGTACAACAAAGCCACTCTGCTAAAACCAGTGTGTTTTCCTGAAAATATCTGGGGTGACAGCCCACACTGCATTGGAATAATTATGTTGGGCCATTATTTGAGGACACAATCTCAAATTGCCACATCAAATGCTACAATACAAATCAGTATTATACCTCAATTAATTTCATAGTGAATTGTTATATCCCAATTAGCCTTCAGCTCAGTTCCTGTGCAAACATTAATTCTCCCTCCACACTCTTCTACTGACTGCAGATGGGAAGAGGAGGGTGTTTTCATTTTCCCTATTTATAATTATGTTTCTTCCTCCCAGACCCTCACACTGCTCACTGCATGTATCACCTTGACTCACATGGACCGTACCCATCACTGGAACTTTCTTGTGCTGCTGTAATAAGAGGGGAGTAAACAAACCTGAAAAACTACTTTGCCTCTAGTCACTTGTCCTGAAATGAAAAACATGTGCAGTATAAGGAGAAAACAAACTTTTGGGCAGGTATCTATAACTTGTGATGATGTCTCTAAAACTCTGCTTATGAGCATGGCTGCAGAGGTGAAAATATTTCTCCTGTGCATCATTAAACTTAAATGCTTTTATTAAAAAAAAAAAAAAACAAAAAAACCAAAAAAACTATTTTAATTTCAACATAGAGTGGTCACTTTCAAACCTCTTTATTAAAGCATCATTTATTTTCTTCATATCTTCTTTAGATAAGCACCTATAAAAAAACAAAACAAAACAAAAAACAAACAAAAAAAACAAACCAACAAAAAAAACCCCATCACGTCAGAGGATGTTTGGAGTATGTCTTGAGACTATTCCCAGGATTTTAGAGAATGTCTACCAACCTGCTCCCTTTTAGGTGTCTCAAAATCAATCAAATAGAAACTGAAAAAGAATTATTTATAACAGCAGAACATTTTTTATTTAGCACCTTTGCTGGCAAAAACTTTTACAAACACTTTTAAATAGCTAAGATTCAAGTAATCTTTTTAGGTTAAAAAGCAGTTTGCTTAATTTTTCTAATATACTTCATTTAGGACAAAAAAGATTTGTACATAAATAGATTGGAGGACTTCTCAAAGCTTGTTAATGTTCTTTGTCCCCTTTCATCTCAAAAATAATAGGTAATAAAATAGCAATATCATCATCATTTAAAGTTTGATGAGATTGCTTAAGGAATACGATATCACATAAATATATGCAACAAAACTCGTACCACAAGGTTATTGATTTCATCAAGAAATTAATAGATGTGACATCCTGGATGCCAATCCAAGAAATCTCAATTACTGGTTAAGCAATTGATGTTTTTCTGGGATTCCTTTCATTGCTGTTTTGAGGAACCAACATAAGCCCACCTGTGTAAAATAGAGATGTGCTGCTGCATGCACAGCAGTCTGATAGTGCAGGATGGCAGAAAATATGCTGAAATGACTGAAAATAATCCAGGCTGCCTTTACAACAGAAACAACATCCCAGGATATCTTTAAAGCCTTAGATCCTGACTTGCATATATCCGATTTCTGATTTCTGAGGCTAAATTTCACTGCAGTGTACATAGAAATGAAGACATTAACCTTGTATTGTTTATTGTGCCAGGATTTAGCAATTTATCTATTTAACACTGTAGGTGGATAAAATCTATCAGCAAGACACATATACTAAAGAGAGAGAAATTTAAAGGAATAAAACATAACAAGACACAAATATACCACCACAAGAAAGGCAAAGGAGAAAGATGAGAAAGACAAACATGTATTGGTGTTCTTACACTATGTTCAAAATTGATGATCAAAATCAGGATCAATTCCCTATTACCGAATTTTCTTGTCTGCAATTTACTTGTAAGCAATTTACTTGTAAAATACTTCTACTTTATATACTTGTATACTTCATATATATATTACTATATATCTATACTTTATATACTCATGCATAAATATGCTTATACGCTTACAGAGATATTTTAAGCAATTTACTTATAAAACTGCAGGAAATTGTTTAGCAAATGTCATAATTTTAACTACATATCTTTCACCCATCCTTCAGATTATTGTTTTAAATGTTGTCACTTTAATACATCCAAGTGATCACTTTTCAAAAACACATTCAATGTTCCCTAAGGATAGTTCAGAAGTTTTTGAGGGAAAAACACCACAAAAGTTGAGTAGTTTCCTTGTCCCTCTCCTCACATTTAAAATGTGATACTGCAGGGTTAAATCATTCTCTGTTCACTTCCAGTAGGATTCATCTGGCAAAATAGCTGCACTGGCTCTCTCCCACTAGGATAATCACATTTTCTGTTCCATTTGTGAGTAGGATTTATGTAGGTGGAAGGAAAGGACCACTGTGCCTGAAACTCAAAGCCTTGCACAGCTCTTTTGGGCAGTGCTTTCTTCCTAAAAACATTGTAAAATATAGATGATAGGAAACCTACAATACTTTCCACTTTTTTCCTCCCTCTATGCATTTTGTCAGAAGAATGGAGTACATAGATATTTGTCTTTTAATCTCTTGATTTAAAAAAATGAGGATCACTGATAGACTATCTAATACTCATGTAAATCCCATAAAAATACTTACTGATTAATATGTATTAATGTTATTATACCAAGTGGAGAACAGAGGGAAACAATTCACAGGATAATTATTTCAGCTTCATCCCTCTTAACCTGAAGCTAATAAAACCACCATCAGAAGCAGAGTTGACAGAATAATTCTGAGACCATGACCAGACACAGCTCCCACTGTTATATGATTTTTTTTTTCACTGTTTTTTTCAGGATTTAGAGTATATTTATTTACCACCCCAATTCAAAATGTAAAACATCCAAACTCCTTGTTCTATATACGGAGATCATGCTTTATATTCTCATTAAACTAAACAATTATTTTTCAGCTTAGTGAAAATTAGGATAATTTATGAATACATATGAAAAAATATACAATATTATAGAATTCTTATAAAATCTGATTTGGGAAAATTTCTTTTGATATACTATAAATGAAGCCCATGTTCAGGAGTTTTATCTATTGAGAGGTTAGCAATCCTGTTTTACTGCATATGTCTAAAAATATACAGCAGACTTCCTTTAACTCAGTCTTTATATATCAGCACAAGATCCATAAATGTAATGAAGATTTTGAAGAAATCACAATATTGCTTTATTTGGCTCTGCCAGTGTTATACAGCTAAGAGGAATTTTTTTTGTATAACACATTGTTCACAATGTTTAGTAATCATCAATAAGAAGTCAATTTTTTCTCATTACCTACTGAAGCATAAACTGTTAATTGATAGTGATTTATGATTTAGTATTTTTGGCTTTAAGTAGATTCCAGATGAGAATACTTGTATGTTGTAAATCAAGGCAAAACAGCCTTAATTAGAACTGCCCACTATGTAAGTGATATATTTAAGAGGAAAATACAGCCTGGGAAGATAAAATTTCTTTTTGAAAAAAACTAACACTATACAAGTTTGAGTCATTCAATAAAGACAATATCAATCTTAATTTCAAAACTCTTCCACTGAATCACCTCAGGGATTTTGTTCAGTCAGAAAACAGCTGACTATCATCTGAGTAACAAAAATAATAATGGTATTAAAGTTTGTCAGAAAAATAAGAAATACTAAGGAAAATAAAGACTTTTAAAAAGACATCTCTTTGTAGAATTATAATTTTGGCAAATGAACAGGATCTTGAAATGTGCATTGTCAATTAAGAAAAATTAAAAGAGGGAATGTTGAAGTAAAGCAATTATATTAAGGGGAAATAAACATCAATCTAAATATAATCTCCTCTCTGGAAATGTAATATATTAAGATTTAAAAAGCAAAAATGTAAAATTTCTTTATCTCTCTTGTTCCTAAATCACAGATTCACAGAATGGCCTGGTTTAGAAGGGACATTAAAGATCATGTCATTCCTACTCCCCTGCCATGGACAGGGACACCTCCCACTAGACCAGGTTACTCAGAGCCCCATCCAAGCTGGTCTTGAACACTTCCAGGGATGGGGCATCCACAACTTCTCTGGGCAACTTGTACCAGCATCTCACCACTCTCAGAGTACAGTATTTTTTTTTCTGAATATTTAATCTAAACCTGCTTTCTTTCAGTATAGATTCATTAAGTCTTGCCCCTCCCTATAGACCCTTGGTAAAAGTCCTTCTCCAGCTCTTGTAGGACCCCTTTAAATACTGGAAGTCTGAAATGAATTTTGTCCAGGGAAAAACATTCTAAGAACAGGATGCATTCTTTGTGCCACATAGACTTATGTATATTCAGGTTCCTCAGGTGGTCTTTAACCTGATCTCTTACAGTGGTAAGAACTTTGCTCCCCCAGTCCCTGTCTTGCAGTCCATCCACACAAGAGGTGAGGGAAGAGAGACTGTCAGTGAAGACTGAGGCAAAGATGTTGTGGAGTACCTCAGCCTTGTCCTTATCTGTTGTCACCAGTTTGTCAGTCTTGCTCATCAGGAAAAGCTGGGGTGGCTACACTTGCTCTGACCTCCCTTCTCTGGCTGACAAACCTGTAGAAGCCCTTCTGCTTCTTCTTTGTGTTCCGTGCCACTTTCAGCTCCAGTTCTGTCTTGGCCTTCCTGCGCCCATCCCTATACAACCAGGCACTGTCCCTATACTCTTCCCAAGATACTTGTCCCTGCTTTCACTGCCTACACCTTCCCTTCTTGCCATTGGGTTTGACCAGAAAGTCCCAACTCATCCATGCTGGTCTCTTGCCTTCCTTTCCTGATTCCTTACAACTGAAGACTAAGAGCTCTTGTGTACTGTGGAAAGCGTCCTCAAAGTTCTGCCAGCTCTGTCCTGCTTCCTTGGACCCGAGGGCAGTTTCACAATGAGTTTTATTGACTAAGTCCTTGAACAGCTGGAAATTTGCTTTCCTAAAATTCAGGGCCCTGACCTTACTCTTTTTGCCTGACCCATATCCCTCAGAACTGTGAAATCAACCAAAGCATGATCACTACACAGCCCAGGCTGCCTCCAGTCTTGACATCACCAATCAGCTAACTGAAAAGGAATTTATTTATTTATTTATTTATTTATTTATTTATTTATTTCAAGAAGTTCTCAGTAGTAAAGTTCTGAAATCACACTGTGGTCACTTTAAAAAGTGCCCTAAATTCTCTCATACAGTAACAAAGAAATAGCGTTAGCAGTCAATTTTGTAATATATACAGGTATTCCTTTAGGGACGTTATTGATATTATAGCTGTTTAAGGTGTGATAGAAAAGACAAGTGGAAAAGAACTATTATTACCTGAGATACAGTACCAGACCAGTACCAGTCTTAGAAGTCACATCTTCTGATTCATCATCCTTTTAGTCTTCCCCAGTGACTACATTTTCATTATTTCCCCTGGGAAAAGAATCCAGCTGACAAAAGCAGGAGGTAACACTGACAGACATACAACTTAGGTATCATGAGGGTAAAAACTACTCAGGGTAGACAAAACTTCTTAGATTAAGAGTTTAGGCACTAATTTTAGTAAAATTATGAATTTAATGTGATTTTAAGGAGAAGACTTAAAACAGAATAGAATCACTGAATTTTGAGAAGGCTGTAAAACAGATACTGATTTAACTCTGAAAAAATACAACAAACTGAGGTGAAAGGAAATTTCTTCATATGACAGCTTCAAAGCAAAATGGCATGTTTACATTCAGGTTTGTTTCCTTTAACACAATATAAAGAGAAGATGTTTATCCAGAGAAACACTT
>JAWWTY010000001.1:13024540-13079818 GCA_035222235.1 Margarornis squamiger
AGGGATGTGGAGAGGAAGAGGTGCTACAGAGACATGCTACAGGAATTTATGAAAGCACAGGTTAACATGCAGACATAAAAAAGTTAGGTTTAATCACTTATCAGGAGATTACTGTGTACTGTGAAAGGGAGAATTTTAAAAGACTGGTTGGAATGTCTTTTCAGAAGACTGACTGAAGCAATTAGATGTTTCTTTTCTTAGAAAGCTTCAAACTTCCACATACAGAAAACACAATAATTTCCAATATCTTTATGCTTGTCTGCATATCTATTGCCTAATTAATATCCATGAAATTTCTGAATGATGTGAACATTAGTTATCCTTTTCTAAAAATTATAATTACAGTAATTAAAATCCCAAACAAGAATATTCACACTTTGCTTTTACAGGATGAAAGTTTAATAAGATTTGAATCCCTAAAAACCAACCAAACAAACAAGCAAGCAAACAAACAAATCTCTGAACTGCCCTTACATTTTTTATTAATTTCTTCAATAAATTAGTAACTTGTTTAAATAATGTAGGCAGATATACAGAACATTGGTCAGTTGCCCAAGAGTTAGAAAAATACTACTGAAGTGTAAAGTTAAAGAAAAGGCAGAAAGATCCTTCATTGCTTGTGTTTTAAACTGTTTATTTTGTGTTCTTGGTTGTTTTCTGTGTCTGAACTATGTTCCAAACAGAACCCTCTGTCTCATATTAAAGTCTAGAATAGCTTCATGTCTTCTTCCATTCACAACACTTTAAATTACAAATGCAGTCCCATTTTGTTGCTTTACTTCTGATCACCTCTGACTTTGCTTAAGTTATCAGTAGTTTATGGATAGGCACAGGAAAGCTATATAAAATTATTGCCTTATATATATGCACTCAGAGAGAATATATGTATAGATATTAAAGACCCAAGGAAAAAAAATAAAAGAACAGCCGAAGTGTGAAATACTCTCATACAGTGGTAATGGAATCATGGACACCTAATGTTTTAAAACTTACACTGCATTAAGCCAGGAAAACAGAGTTCCACCTTTGTTCTACAAACAGCAGAATGAAGACATAAGAAAGGAAAATATCTTTTGAAGGCTCAGACCCTACACAGTGATACAGGAAAGTGTTGCAACTTGTATTATAGTTTCCTTTTCCATTAGAAACGTTTTTAGAAAATCAAGCAGAATATTTGTAGTTCTTTCATCTCTCTGCAGTGAATTTTATGTTTCTCAGACAAGAATAGACATGCTGACTTTTTGGTGATTTGGATTTGCACCAAAAGTTCCACTGGAATCAACATCTCCTGTTAGAGAGAAAAATACTCTGAAGAGTTGAGCCTGTCAAAATAGATAGAAAAAAGAATCTTTAGCACTGTATTCAAATAATAGATGCAGCACACAAAAGTAATGCCCAAGAACAGCCCCAATAGTTTTTACATTTAAATTAAGACTTATAGTGACAGAGTAGACTTCCAAAAAGTAATATTTCTTAGATTGAACAGAAGAAAATAACATTAAGATCTATAAATATTAGAGATCTTATTGATAAGAAGTTTTTTGTGCTGAGTAATAAGAGGAATACTGATGAGAAAAAGGTCAATGAATATACTGAACTGCAGTTGCCATGGGAACCAGCAATGCCTTTTACTTATGATTAAATACTGAGATAAATCAGGTGCATGTTTGTATCTGCATGCTTGTGGGAGGAAGGGTATTTAACTGGAAGAAATAAATTCATGAAAGACAGACAAGAAAACGTGCTATTTCATATTCCATTTACATCCAGAATTGTCCACCCTCAGAACTGGGTCAGCAATTTAGCTGTTACAGTTTAATAGTTTTGGTTTAGGAAAGTCAACAGCTGTTTTTCTCCAAGGTCAGATGACTCAGTGGCGTAAAATTTCTTCACAAATAAACTAACTTTTAAAAATGAACTCTTTTTAAAACTGGATCTGCAGGTGCTTACTGAGGATAATGAATCCTGTGTTATAACCTGGCCTTAAATGCCTTCAGATCCATGGCTATTGTACGTCACCACAGGTACTCGGAATTTGTCCTAGATCTTGGAACACATATTTTACTGGTAATATGACCTCTCAATGAAAAGTTAGAAACATACTTTTATCAGTCTAATCCTTTGACACACAGTCTCAAAAGCACTATGCAAGTTCTTGTAACTCTTTATCTGATTACCTCTACTAAATGAGAAGGAAAAGTACTGTGAAAGTAATGTCACTTGCTAGGAGAGAACTTTAACTTTTTCATCAAATATAATCTAATCAAAATGAAGATCACAGTGCCTTTGTATGCATTAAAAATAATCAATAAGTCCTCCTGCTTCTATAGGTACACCAGTGACAGATGATTTGATATTGGGTCATTTTTATCATCTAGGCTTTGCTTTTTATCTTATTATTTCAAGGATAGTTTCATTACTTGTAACATCACTCTGATACCTATATTTGCAGGTGATGGAGAATTTCCATTACAGTCGTAACTTATGATACCATTTTCTTTTCTTTAAATTTTGGCACAGGAATATTGCAGTAATTCATTTAAATCTATTAAGAAATGGACTTTTATAATAATGAAATCAGAATTTGAAATGAAAAGCAAGGCACAAAGACCTACAGAGCAGTTACTGGTCTAAATATTGCTTTCAGTACACTGTTATCTACATATGCAGAGTAAAATGCAGATGGCATGTGAGGAAACAGAAAACCTGGAGAGTATTGAATCTCAGAATTACCTGAAAATTCTATATGTATTTTTTTTTTTTCTGTCACTGAAACATTCCCTTTCCCTCTCTACCTAGGTAATATCCCTTCATGGGAGCACACAGGAAGACCTCAGCTGTGGACAATCCGAACCACCTTTGCTGTTTGTTTCCCAGATTTCTTCCAGTGGGACAGAGTTCACTGTAGAAAGTATCAGGCTTTGTCTGACCAGTTCGAGATCGACCATGATGGTATCAGTCTATGCAGAGCCTAAAAAAACAATTTCTTTCAAAGCCTTGTAGGGATTTATTTTCCATTTTGCACATCTAGTCAACCTGGATTCACGTTTGATCACAGCTATTTTATGAAAGAAAATTCATTTTTTGTTCTAGTAAAATGGAAGTTGATGGACCAAAGGAAGGGAACATGTGAAAAATTGTTTTCTCCTTTGTTATCAAGTAGATCATCTTCATTTAATAAATTAATTTAGTAATTATACATCAACTTTAATCAGCACTGTACTAACATAGAATTATTTCCATCAATTACAAAAACAAAAAAAAAAAAAGGGGAATAATTTTACCAGATTTAGTTAAGATTTAAATGTGAAAATTGAAAGAAAATTGAAAGATTGACTTTCAAAAAATAAAATTGGTTTCATGAAATCTTGTTTATTTTAAGAATTATAATAATTTAAATAATAATTTGTTTCAAGAATTATTGAGTGTATTTTAGCTTAATAAAATTGACAGATGGAAAAGAAAAGATAACTTTTTAAAGTAGATTCTTTTCATCTAGCCTCAGTTGGCTTTGCATCGTTTCTGTATCCTTGGAAGAGTTTGACATCCATTATTTTCCATGCTTTGCATATTAAACATATCATTGATAGAAAAAAAAAGGTAAAGCAATTATACAAAAATAGGTTCATTTTTGTCAGTACATGTGGAAGTTGCAAATACTAGAATTAAGGGATACAACAGTATGGATAGAACTTTACATTACTATATAATATTAAAGTACATGTACTTAGAAAATGATAACTCCCATTTCCATTCAGATGATTCTGCTTTTTCCTTGCAATACAAGTGGGAAAACAAGGACAGTTTTTGACAGAACAGCATCAGGACACCTCTGCTTCCAAGGAGGGAACAGAAGTCTACTTTAAGCTTAAGTGGTTTTTCTGGAAGTAGGATATATAAATCTTAACTCCTTGTGCAAGGCAAAAGAAGTCAGACTAGAACTCAATAAATTGGGGTCCTCAACAGAACTATGACATTATTAATAATCTTAGTAACCATTCAAGATTGCGTAAGCCTGCATGAAAGAGACTATCTGGCCTTTCAACAGCAGAATGAGACTCATAATTTTCAACTCCACCTACAAGTGGAGAGGAATTCCCTGTAATGTACAATGAAATAAAGACATGGTGAATTGCAACATGGAATGCACCTATAGCACTTTAAAAGCTGCTTTCTAAAAGGGAATGGAAAAATTACAGAAATTTGTTTTTTTTTCTGGTGGTGGCATAATAGTGTAAATATAGGATAAGTAATGTGCATATAATTACATTGTTGTCCTTCAGGCTATGTCCCTATAACACAAATCAAGTAGTGTTGTAAACATATGGACCTGTTTGGTTTAATTGCTTCATTTTTTAAGGGTATAGGCCATTGTTTACATGACATAGTTTGGGAAAACCACAAATTTCTTCTAATTTAATGTGCTATGAATCCCTTATTAATGTCTTCTTCCTGTAAGATTAGTTAATTCAGCTGAAGAAATTAGATACGTTTCATTATTTTACTTCATAGTTCATAACTTAATTGTCTTCTGGAGAAATTTCTCTTGCATTCAAAACTTTTTTTTTTTTTTTTTTTTAATTTTTAGCTTAATGAAAACATAAAAGCAGCATTTGTTCTAGGTAAATTAATCAGAATTTTTAATGCTTTGCTTTATTTAAGGTATGTAAGCATTCAAATTATTATGTCATTGAAATAATATCATAAATTATTTTGTACATAAAGAATGTAATATGGAGCAGGAATTAGAAAGGAGAAATGTCAAAGCTATCCTTTCTGTTTATCTTCCACTATTTACCTTATGGCATTAACAAAAAAAAGCTCTGTTACTGAAGTTCCACATGACAGATTCTAACAATGGGACACACACAGACTTCCCTAATCCATTCTCTGCTGTTTTTACACTACAAAAAACCATCCTATCCACTGCTTTATTAGAGATGACTAAAAACCAAAATACAGTGTCTGAAATTACGATATTTTTAGAAACGTAAGAACAAGCCCATCACATGCTCTAATTCACCAATCCTGAAATATTTTAATATTTCTTTAAGCCTGTCCCTCCATCTCCAAAATTCAGGCAAATTCTCATATCAAATAAAACTCATTTACAATATGTGCATCACTACAGATTTTTTGCTCCTTTTTATAATGATTTTTCAATAGTTAAAGAGACTAACATAGTCAAGCTTCAGATTGCTTAACAGTAGTAATATTTTACCATAGCATACTAGAAATGTTAGCATAGATACTAATGTGGAAATACCATACTGCAGCCTAAAATTTTTTGATAAATCTATTCAACTACTTCATCAAATCTAAAAAAAGTCTGTTTTAAGAAACTTAAAAGTTCATGTTCTACGCTTGTTCAACAATTAAAATAAGAGCCAGAAGCCATAAGGTCTTTAGAAACAAGTTCCTCTAATGTCCATCAGGTGCAGGAGTCAGTAGAAGAGAGTTTTCTAGAGACTGCTATTATTTTAAATTTTTAAAATAAAATCTGAGTCATTCGTGTCACATTCACACTAGAGGATGACATAACAAGGTAAGCTAATTACTTCTCTGTAGTAGAAAGCAATTTTTTTTTTAAGTGCCTATTGTAAGACATTTTTAAAATCCTATGTTAATAACATGAATGGATTTTTTAGTATATCTTTGTGCTATGTTAATCTGATTTGCTAGCTCTACACAAAATGCTTTTCCCTCTTTATTTACTTAAATATCGAGCCTATAAAATGCTTGAAGGGGAATATTTAATGTCTAAAAATCAAAATTATACTCATAAACAAAGTGAGTTTTTATAACAGAACAATAAAAAAAATCAAAAAGTTAATGTTTGTCCTCTTTTCCATATCTAAAGAGGACATCATTCAGGTGGCTACTTCTACTTCCATGTATTTCATTGATAGTTACCATAAGCTTTAATGATAGTCCTGCCTTGCAGTGTTCCTTTTCTCTCCAGCCAACAACATGCTGAAGATTAGAGGAATTAAATAAATCTGTGTTATGTTTTTAGTTTCCTTAATACCTTTACATTTTTTTCTCCTTCCTACACCCAACAGGAGCTCTGAAGCCTAAAATGGAGGGTGAGCTGACAGGTTTTTTTTCCCAAGTATTATATAATCTAATATTATGATATAATTTTATAATGGTCAGATTGATTACAGCTGTAAGTAATGTTTTAATAGCTGTACTTTTATTTTTAAAGACATTTGTGTACATTTATGTGCTGTTTTTTCCTGGAATGGAGTTAATTTTTTTTGTTTCCATAATATCAGGTGTGGGGCTGTGCTTTGGATTTGTGCTGAAAACAGTGTTGATATCACAGGGATGCTGTCGTTATCACTGAGCATTTGTAATGAGTTCTCTGGCACTCCTGGCAGCCACAGTCATGCTGAGAGACTGGGAGCCTGTTTATTGCCCAAAAAGCACCTCTCAACCAGCCCTTTCGATTGCTCTGCGTGGTCCTGACAGCACCAGGTTTCCTACTGACTGACTCCGAAGCTGGATTTTCCAATGGTTTCTAGCTCAGACTCCTGAGGTGAAAAGCAGATCAAAGTCTGGAAAGTTTATAACTCATGAGCTATTAAGAATATGTGCAATATTCAAAAGCAACCAAGGAGATAATGATGTTTGGCCTTAACTTGCTGAACAGAAATGCAGCCACACTTTCATGCTTCAATTCTTTCATTTTCATTTTGCTTCATATTTTCAAACAGCCAAGGACAGTAGGGAAAGTGGCAGAAATACAGATAATATTTATACTTTTCTTAAAAACTTCTTCCTTTGAAGAGAACACACTGAGTAAAACAAAAACTTTTAAAATACTAAAACAAGCCAATCCATTGAGGATTTTAGCAAATCTCCCACTCCCCTGATCTTTCTTCCTGTAGAAAGTTTAGGGGGGAGAGTGGGGAAAGCATATATATGTTGGTTGGCTAGCCCTGTCAACCTTTATCAACATCTTCACTCTACAAGCAAATATCAGATTTATGAAGTTATGCTACTTCAGAAACTACAGGAACTGATATTTTATATTTGCCTACTTGTAGGGAACTGTATAGAAAATTTATATGTTGAGTGCATGAACATTCAGGATACATAAAAATGAGTAAGTATGCTTTTTGCCTTGTATTTGTGTTTTAATTGAGAATCAAAGCCAAGCTGGGAAAACATATCATTGTTTATACAACCACTCAGCTTGACAGGGCAGATGGAAAATTGGACTAAAAATAGAAGGATTGGAAAGCAGTTCTTGCTGGGTGAATATCAAATACTGAGATAAGCTAGAGGTGTATGCACCAAGCATAGCACACAGAGAACCACTGGCTAACAAATACACAGCTTGAGCAGGAAAATTTAATGGCAGCCTTCAAACAAGTAGAAGTGATAAAAAAGGAATGAGTCTGCAGTATTTGATTTCTTACTGAGTAAATCTTAAGGATACATTAGTAAAGATGTAGTTTACATGAATCATCTCTTAAATACCTCGGTTTTTCTCCTAAGTGGCCCAGTTAAAAAAGAAAAAAAAAAAAAGGAAAGTGAGGGGATAAATACTAAATACTTGGAATACCAAAAACCTCCTCTTACTTCTGGAGTTTTTGTTCCAGCCATATATCTGGTGAACTGCTCCTTCTTTTGTCCAATTAATGAGGTGTCCTAGAGATTTTTGTGCAGAACAACTGACCTTGGGCAATCAATATTTTGCTCTGCAACAGAAGAGACATCCTTTACTGTCTATGCCTTTCTCAGGAAATTCACTATGAAATAATATGAATTGATATAATCAAAGCTTGGAGATAAGAAACATGTGGCTCATTTTAGCCTGGAGAAAACTGTGAAGGGAAGCACTTCACAGACAGGTAGCAGGTATTTTTCCAGGAATATCTACTTCACACTTAAACTCACCACATGCCACAAATTACTTCCCAACACCTTTTACCACAGTTAAAAGTCACAACAATTCACATCTCCAGCATTTCCAAGGAAAGTAAAGGTCATCCTAATGCCCTAGATTTCTGAAGTACTCACATCACTAATTGCAAAGTGTCTGTCACTTTGACTGTAAAACAAGGTGAATCTGTCAAAAGAGATAGATTATGGAGAATAGAAACTTTTTGTGTTTTGCAGATTTACATATAGCACACACTCTTAACTAATGTCTCTTACATCCTATAGAGTTACTCACTTTCCAGATTTTGACTTCAAATAACTACTCCCAAAGTTAAAATTACATTGACAGAGCTATCAGGCTGTCTGAGGGGGGCTTTTTTTGCCCACATTTCGGTGTGTAGTTGAATGGCTATTAGATGAGATTGGCAAAAGGTAGTCTAAAGAAGATAATAATGAAAATCCTGAAAGAGCTGTTAACTCATTAAAGGAAGAGTCTGTTGTAGGCAGACAAAAGAGGTATTATTCTGGACCTTGCTCTCCCCAACAAGGAGGGGTTGGAGGGGAATGTGAAGCTCAAGGGCAGCCTGGGCTGCAGTGACCATGAAATGGTGGAGTTCAAGATCCTTAAGGCAGTGAGAAAGGGGCACAGCCAGCTCTCTGCACTGAATTTCAGGTGAGCAGACTTCGGCCATTTCAGGTATTTACTTGGTAGAGCACCACGGGCACAAGAAAGGTGGTTAATATTCAAGGATCACCACCTCCAAGTAGCAGTGTATTCCAGCAAAGAAGGCAGGTGAAAATGCCAGGAGGCCTTTATGAGTGATTAAGAAGCTCCTGCAAAAACGCAGTACTGTGAGAATGAAGAACTGCCCTCTGCAGGAGAAGATCAGGTTTAAGATCATTTAAGGAACCCAAAGGTCCACAAGCCCATGAGACCTAATGAGGTCCTGAGGGTATTTGAGATGATGTTTGACAGTCCGGTGAAGTTCTCACTGACTGGAAAAGGGGAACATTAACTCCCATTTTCAAAAAGGGAAAAAGGAAGACCCAGTGAACTAAAGCCTCACTTCTGTGTCCACCAAGATCATGGAACAGATTTTCCTGGAAATGGTGCTAAGGCCCATCGAAAATAAGGGGGAGGTGGTGACAGCCAACATTGCTTCACTGTGGGTGAAATGTGTCTGACAAATTTGGCGGCCTTCTATGATGGGGTTATGGATAAGGGAACAGTGACTCCTGTCATCTACCTGGAGTTGCATAAAGCATTTGACTCTGTCCCACACAACACCCAGTACCTAAAGGGGGCCTGAAAGAAAGCTGGAGAGGAGCTATTTACGAGAGCATGTAGAGACAGGACAAGGGAGAGTGGCTTCAAATTGAAAGAGGATAGGTTTAGATTAGATATTGGGAAGAAATTCTTTCCTGTGAGGGTGGTGAGGCACTGGAACAGGTTGCCCAAGTTGCCCAGAGAAGCTGTGGCTGCCCCATGCCAGTAAATGTTCAAAGCGAGGCTGGATGGAGCTCTGAGCAACTTGGTCTAGCAGAAGGTGTCCCTACTTATGGGAAAGGGGTTTAGGGTCCCTTCCAGCCCAAATGACTCTGTTTGGGCTTAAGTAAATGACATTTGGACTACAAAACATGTTGCAGCTTTTCATGACCTTCCCTTAGATAAGCTAAGGGAACAGTCAGTTCTCTCCACTTTGTTACCTACGTTTGCTCTGTTGACTTTTCAGAGAGGAGTGAACGTTCAGACATTGTAGCCAAAGCACACAAGCATATCATTACTGCCACATCAGCTTGCTATGTGAATAGAAGGATTTTGTCTGGGTAATTTTGATAATAATAGCTATTAACTCAGTCCAGAAATAATGTGAATCTTCCAAATCAAGCAGGGACATGGGGTACAACAATAATGGTACTTCATATATATTTAAGTGGGGGCTATATTTTTTTGAATAAATGGACTACAAATAATTTTCTTAATTATCCATGCATGTGAACAGAGTCTGATAAAAACTGTATTTAACAAAAATATATTAAAAATTGATAGTCAACCAAAAATCTAAGAGGACACATTAAAAGTAAAAGTTAAAAATATGTAACTAATTAAACCATCAAAAAGTGTTCAGGGTTATAAAAAAGAAAAGAAATATTAGTGGTGTTGATTCTTATTCTTCTGGATAGAAAACATTTGGGAATACGTTGGATTCTGAAAATTGTTATTTTTTACTTGTTTCATAACTACAGTTTATGACAGCGTTGTACTTTTAATGAGTCATTTCAGACACTCTAAGAACATAAGCACACTTGTAAGGCAATTTTATTTCTAATAGTATTTAAGTAAGTAAGAAAAATACCTCTTAAAACAGTAACAAAAAAAGAAGAGTGACCTCTTAATTGGAAAATTATTAAAAACCGAATCAAATTCCAGTATACAATATATCAGGGAAATTTAAGATTTCATTCTGTCTCTTAATTCTTAAATGATATCTAATTTTTTAATTTATTTTTGCTATGCTTACTATGTAGATAATAGTAATATTATGCTAATAAATTTTGAATGCAGCAACAAATTATTCTTTTTGTCCTGAAAAAGTTGTTTCTTTTTACAGGTATTTTAATGGATATGAGTCAGTTTACTGTGCTTGAACTAGTCATCACTGCTGTTTCTCTGTTTCTTATAAAAATTAAATTAGCATTTTATAAGCTGTCTGGGTAATGTGAAATTTGCCCAGTGCAAAATGTAGAGAAGGAAAACAGCATTCCAGGGATTAAATAGGATGAGAATGAAGAAAACAATTGTCTTTGTAGGTCTACCAAAGCAGGCTGCTCTTCCTAAGAATGCTTTCACAGAGTTAAAAAACTGCCAATCATAAAATTTCTGCTAAAAAAAACCAGCTAAGGCTGAAAGAGGTTGCATATAATTGATTGAGCAAGCAAAGGACGCTTTAATTTCAACAAAATCTGCAATTCACACACATTGAGAAAAGGCTTTAAATCATGAAATAAGGAATGCGGACTGCCACAAACCTGTAAACAGACATCTTCCATGCTCAATCCACAGCTCACCTGAGTGCTTGAAAACCTGCTTAAAAAAATACATATTGAAATAAATATGGGGTATTTTAAAATGGTAGTTTATTTGCATAAAAATAAAATCTTAATTGTCAAAATATTTGGAGCAAACATGGCTAAAAAGGATTTTCAGGAAGGAAAATGAGAGGTGAAACATTTAATTTTGGCCTTTTTGAAGGAGAATTGTCCTGATTTTTTTTTCTTGACTAGCTAAATGATATTTGCAGGAGAAAAAACATGAAAAAGGTTTCCACTTCTAAAACACAGGACTTTTCACAGGAATTTATATATATTTTATCTAGGGGTGTATAATTTTTATTCTTGTTTCATCAAAAAAACCCCCATTATTCTCAATAAATATCTACAAGAATATTAAGCATGATCTGTAATTTATAATTTATAATCACTGTGTAGGAAGAAAATATAAGATAAACAACTTTTTGAAAAATTAATTTAAAAGTCCACACAAAAGACCAAAATATAACAAAGATATAACAGAGAATTATACTGAAATCTACATCGATATGTTTCTTTTGCCCCTACTCTGCCTTCTTTGAGTCAGTCAAACATTTACTGCAATGTCTTGGTAAGAAATGCTGGATGATTTTGAGTTCTGAGGCATTTAAAATGTCTGATAGGAAATTTTGGGTTGTCTAATCAGAAGACAAACTCCCGGGAAGGGGAGAGGTAGATGGCAACTGAAACATCTCCACCTGTGGGCCAAGGTTCTGGAAGTGGTGGCTTAGGCTTGCAGAAAGATGCTGATCAGTGCCACAGGAACACAAAAGACTTCTGGACTTTCCACTACACAAGGAAAATAATATTGCCAACCTCTGATGTCAGTTCAGTACTTTACCTGCAAAGCATTGCTCAAAATAGGCAGAAGAGACGGGAGAGAAAGAGAGTGCAGGGGGTATGCTTATTGCTCTCAAATAATGGCACTAATTAACTTTTCCCTTCATTTCAAAGGAAAAATTTGCATTTTAATAGCTTTAACTTCTTTCTCTGACATGGTTTCCATAAAAAATAATAATGTTAATGCTCATTTTGAACACACTGGATTGGACATTAACAGTGTAAAAAACTTTATTTAGGAGCCTTCTAACAAAACATTGTCACTGTTTGTAAATAGTTTGAAATGTTGTGCAAATAAAATCATAGAAAACATCCCTTTGTTTTTAAGCTTTATCATTTTGACAGCTTTCCAGATAGAATTCTAACTTGCTTCAGACTCAAAATCAAGCTACTATTTCTACCTTCATTACCTGATAAATAGCTAAGATGGAAAACAGGAAAAAAAAAAGAAAAAAAAAGGAATGTTTCAAAGCTTTTCAGGGTCTCATTGAAGAAAAGAAAGTTCTTAAAATTGTTTTGTCTCCTTTGACTGACACAGTTTCAGTATTTATCCTTCAGATCTTTGACACAGTTCATAATGAATAAAAGCTATAAAACAGGCTTCATCTTAGCACCTATATTTTTAAATGTCTTTTATAATATGGAACCCTCCACTACAGAATTGTGTAGTACTTGTTGTTTAAAAATTCCTACAGCCTCTCCTCTACTTTCATTCCTCCTTTCACAGGGACCACATCACCCCTGGTCTCAAGGGTCTTTACTAGTTTCTACCATCTTTCTAAATACAGTTCAAGACATGCATTTTATAGACCAAATATCTCTTTTTCTGTGGACTATTGCTAAGTCAAAGGCTTCATTCCTTCTGTAGTAGTAGAGATACACTGAAATACATAACCCAAGGTGCACTTTATTTCAACTGGAAGAAACGGACAGAATGCTGGTAATCTTTAGTAAGACATCCTCGGGGCATAATAAACTTTCTTCTTTGATCTCAATATATGGACATTTTGACCAGTAAAGTATCCATGAAAATGGATAAGTACTTTATCTCTCAGGCTTTTGGGAGAGGTAATTTAAGACATTGAAAATCTAAACTTACTGCATATCTTTGTGTCCTGATAGAAAGAAAACTGTATTTCTGACTCAAAGTGAGATAAAAGAAAGCAGAAGTCACTTGGACACTCCTACAAATACTATACTCAGAAAACTGAGCATAATTTTCTTCCTTTTTCATTGCAGCACAAAACACAAAAGGTGCAACAAAAGATTATATTTGTATATAGAGATGGTAAAAAATTGGCACTGAAAACTATAAGAAGGAGTATAGTATGGACAATTCAAATTATGAAACATTGCATGAATCTTGGTTTAACAGTCTGTATAACCAAGAGAGTAGAAAATACACATTAAAACACCTGAAATAAGGACAACTAAGTGACGTGTGTCACATTTCATTTTACACTATTGGAAATCTCTCTTGCAAAGCTTTCTGTTCTCCAGATTTAAACTTCATTTTCTGATTTTTTGTTATTGTTGTTGTTGTTTTTGTTTGTTTGTTTCCTTTCTCTGCACTCTGAAAGACAGGAGCTGTAAAGGAAAAGATGCAGTTAAGATTTAATGATCTTTTAAAAGATGACAGAGCTTTCTGCAAAAAGCAGAAAGAATGGGCGAAACAGATTCAAGAAAGAAAAATGAAAGGGGTAGAAGTTGAATTTGGAGACAAAGATAGTCATGATGTGAGTGGAACAACAAAACAGTTTTATGAAAGGGAAGAAGGTGGGAAGGAGAAGCAAAGCAGAATTGAAAGGAAGATTGTTGAAGTAGAGAGATTGTTGAAGTAGAGAGAAAGTAGAACCTTTTTGAATGAGAAAAAAGGAGATGTTTTGTTTAAACAGCAGACATGAGGCAGAGAGAACTGTGTAAGACCAAAACTATCAACAAAGAGAAGAGAGAATGAGAGGGGTGGGGAGACAGAGGGGAAGAAAAAAGACAGGATGGCAGGTTTTCAAAGGCAAAAGAACACTGTCACAAAAAGAACAAGCAAGTGAAAAATGGGCAACACAGAAACTACATGCATTAATTTTCATACCCAAACCTTACTGAACCGAATGTTTGCCACTACAAATACAACTGACTAGCATTATCTCAGACATTATTTGCTCTAAGGAAATAGGAAAGGTCTGTTTTCTTACAGATTCAGGCAGAAGCCCTTGCTGGCTGGAAGTAGACAAGCAGCCTACGTGCAGCCTTGAAAGCTACAGCGTGACAGAGCAGAAGGGACCTTGAGGCAAAGTTTATGGTTTATTTGTATTCCCTTTGACGTGTCTTTTCAAGAAAATAATAGCCTGCTACATAGGCCACTTCTAAGATGTTTGTTTCTATAAAACAAATACATTGATTTTATAGACCACACTAGCCCAACCACTTTACAAATGATGCAGGGATGTAAAGCTGTAAACCTGTGTTAAGTGGTCAGGTTTATAACTTCTCTTTTGTAGCGGACAGGTAGCTCAGAACAGATGTTTCTTCTTTTGTGTGTGTGCTCCTCTACACCAACATTTTTTATGTGGATGTTAGACGAAATATAAATCACCTCTGTATAAAATTCATAAGCCTGAAGCTTCAAGTTTTTGTACCCAAATTTACCCACATTACTTTAGGGCCAACCTTGTGGCATGGACAGCCCCATGAAGAAAACGGGGTTCATATCACCCTGTAGAGAAGCACAGCACAGGTAAGCGAGACCCTGACTACATCTGCTCATCTCTGGTTAAGTAAAAGATGTTGGTATATGCTGGGAAAACAAACTTGGCATGGATAATTGTTTTAAGGGCAGTTTATATGGAAGTTCTGGCCTACATCTGGCCTGCTCTAAGATGCTAAGTGCACACAGGAAAAAAAACAGAGAAGCACAATTAAACTGATAAACTGGTTTCTCATCTTTGTGACAAATCTGAGGGACAAAGGAGGGTCAGCAGATAAAGTGTACTCAGGTAATAACTAGTAATTTGCTTTAGATATGGAGCAAATTTCAATCATCTAAGTTAGAAAGCAGTAATGAAGGTGAGAGCACCTGGAGGGGAAATCCATGCCCAGGGCCTGATGTGGTAGAGGAGCCTAAGCTTTTGGAGAGATGTCAATGAGTAGGGGCTGGGCCACCATGCAGTGCCTGGCACCCCAAGAGCAACAGTGAGTGCCCCATTCCCTTGTGTCCATAGCATAAGTGACAGCTGGAAGGAAGGACCACACTACTGTCAGTATATACTAAATACAGGTCATGCAAGCCTTGCAAAATGGTGATTCCTGTTTACCTGATGTTCTCATTCCCCTTCATAACTGCATTAAAAACATGAAGACTCTGAGTGTTACGTCTCTGTCCTTGTGGGTAGCTCACCCTGAGTCCCCCCTGCCATATCTTTATTTGAATAAAATGATCAAAGAGAAGGTGACAAATGGCAGAGAATCTCAGTTGTCTCCCTTTATTATGACAATTTTAAAACTCTATAAAATGCAGCAGATTGCTCTACTTTAAATATATGCTAGCAATAAAAGCACATTTTACCACAGCAGTGTGCAAAAGCCATTTCCATCACATCAGGGAATATGCTGTTCGCTGCATTAGTTATCTTATGCTGAGATCATCTAGTGTGATGTCAAGCCTCTTTGATCCATGCAACTCCTGTTTACAGAAGTGCCCAGAAGAAACAAAACCAACTTCAAAAGTAATTTGAGCATAATTTTCCAAACAAAGTAAAATGAAAAAGATTATAAAGGGCAAGCTTTGTCTGAAAGGTAATTATTCACCAAAGTCTCTGAGAGTGAGATAACTTTTTCTACATTAATAGCCTGCTTGCAGCAGTGGGCAAAGGGTTCAGGGGGAGATTTTACTGCTATTATTTTTTAATGCATAAACTATGAAATTTGACTTTAGAGAAAATTAGGATGTGTCATTTCCAGTGACTGCTATAAAAACCTTGAAAAAAAAGTGACACAATATTAATGATAACCCAAGATTATCATATTTCAGGAAGATGGAATGTGACCACGACTGGCAAATGTGTCTCAAAGGTGGTTCTTTGTAGCTTCAAGCAAAGAAACAGTGAACAGAACACTAATAATATCCCCCAAATACATTTACTACAACATCCCAATGTTCCGTTCTGTATCATCACAACCATCTGCCAATAAAAAGAATTGACCAGGTGTTACAGGAAATAGCTGGCATGCAATTACCTTGAATAATACACCATTAAATAGGATTAACAACAAGAAGAATGTTATAAAATTAGCAAGAAAACACCACAGAGACTCAAGGCACTATGATTTATTTTTTTTTTTTTTTTTCTGGAAAGACTTGAAGAGTTAAGGGGAAAAAATAAACCAGAAAACCATATTGCACAAAGGAGATTTTGCTATATTAGGAGGCTCTGCATCCAGATGGAGGCTGGTGATGAGCAATGCTCCTCAGGGCTCTGTCCTGAGACTGGTGAACTTTAGACATAGTGAGATTAAGTGCACCCTCATCAAGGTGGCAGATGAGCAATACAGTTGACACAACAGAAGGACAGGGCACCATCCAGGGGCACCTGGACAGACTTGAGAAGTGGGGCTCTGGGAACCTAAGGAAGTTTAAAGAGTTCAAGTGAAAATTGCTTCACCTGGATTGGGGTAATCCCAGTCATGAGTAAAGACTGGGAGAGAACTCACTGAGAGCAATCCTGCAGAGAAGGACTTGCAAGTTTTGGTAGACGAAAAGATGGACTTGGGCCAAAACTGTGTGCTCACAGCTCAGAAAGCCAAATGTGCCCTTGGCTGCATCAAAAGCAGCATGGGCAGCAGGTGAGAGAGGTGTTTCTGCTCCTCTGCTCTCATGACACCCCATGCAGAGTGCTGCATCCAGCCCTGAGGTCCTCAGGGCAAGAAAAGCATGAACTTGGAGGGGATCCAGACGAGGGTCACAAAGATGAGCAGGGAGCTGGAGTACCTCACCTATGCAGTCAGGCTGAGAGAGCTGGGATTGTTCAGTCTGGAGAAAGAAGGTTCTGGGGAAACCTCATTGCAACATTTCAGTACTTAAAAGGGGCTTATAAAAAAGAGGGAGAGACTTTTTATGCATGCAAATGGTGATGGAACCAGGGGAAATAGTTTTAAATTAAAAGTGGACAGGTTTAGATTACATATTAGGAAGAAATTCTTTCCTGTGAGGGTGCTGAGACCCCGGAACACATTTCCCAGGAAAGTTGTGAATGCCCCATCCCTGGAAGTGTTCCAGGCCAGATTGGATGGGGCTCTGAGCAACCTGGTCCACTGAAAGGTGTCCTGTCCAGGGTCAGGGGGAGTTGGAACTGGCTGATCTTTAAGGTCCCTTCCAACCCAAACTATTCTATGATTCTATGAACTTGAAAAATACTCTAATAATATGTTTGCATCAAATAAATAGATTGTACTAGGCAAAAATGTGCTTATTTAAATAAACACTTTTTTCATGAGGATTATTTTCTTTTCTACTCAATCTTCTACAGTTGTTATTTATTTATTTTTTTTTTTAAAGAATAAAAAAGTCAGACAAAATCAAGACCAAATTTCATATCTAGAAGAAATAATGTAGATTTCAAGAAGTGTTCGGCAGATTAGTGTATTAGAAAAAAGTAAGCCTGATATTATTGTCATACACAGGAAATGCCATAACAAATGTGGGTTTTGAAAAGTACTACTGTATTATTTATGTATCCTTTACTGCTAATTAGTTATTGTTTGATCCTTCTATCTTCTCTACTAGTTGCTGTCACAAAAATTCTTCCTGTCAACAAAACACATTTTTTTTTTTTCTGTTTTTAATAATTGTGTTTCTGCACTAATGGATTCATACTGATGGCAAATTATTTTAGCAAGATATTTGATTGGAAATAAGGGAAAATATTTTGGGTAGGTAAAAATACATACCATTCAGGTTTGACTACTAACAATTCTTGAATTAAGGAAGGGATTGTGTAAAAGCCAGTTCCCCTGGTGAGACCACATCTGGAGTGCTGTGTTCAATTCTGGGTTCCTCAGTACAAGAAAGACAAGAGGGTCCAGCAGAGGCCACAAAGATGATGAGGGGTCTGGAGCATCTTCTCTTATGAGGAGAGACTGTGGGAGCTGGGCCTGGTTAGTCTGTAGAAAACTGAGAGGAGATCTCACTAATGCACATAAATATCTCAAAGATATTTATCCACCCAAGAGGGTGGTGCCAGACTCTTTTCAGTGGTGCCCAGTGACAGGACAAGGAGCAATGGCCATAAACTAAAAGACAAGAAGGTCCACTTCAACATGAGGAAGAACTTCTTTACACTGAGGATTCCAGAGCACTGGAACAGATTGCTCAGGAAGGGTGTGGAGTCTCCCTCTCTGGAAACATTCCAGACCCACCTGGATTAATTTCTATGTCATGTACTCTAGATGACACTGCCTTGGCAGCGGGTTTGGACTAGATGAGCTCCAGAGGTCCCTTTCAACACCAACGATTGTCTGATTCTGTGATTCTGTGGAATGGAGATGTTCTTGGTCCCTTTTTCAAAGAAAGTTGCAAACTAGTCACTAGTTGTGACTGTTCTTGCTGTACACATGCAGGTGCTTAAGTTTCCACAGAAGTCAAACTGTGTAAGCATGTCTGTCTACACTGGAGTTCTTACTTGCTCCCATAAGTGACTTCTCTATTTACTATAGTGACTATGCTGGCTACTGTGAACCTGACTTTGGAGAACTTAACTGAATCCATATGTTGTGCCACAAGTTTGTAGTGGGGATTTCACTCAAGAACTAAGGCATTTAGAAGTCAAGTTTCAACATGCTCCACTACTTTTCTAGATCATGCCTTCAATCCCTTTTTCTAAATAGGGCTTTTATCATTTTTGTGTTGTGAATGTGCTAGAAGAGCACAACGTAACAATAGTTCTGCATTCACCGAAGCTGTATAGGGTCATGGAAGGTCAAATATAGTATGGTGGGATATTTTCTTGATTGAAGTAGAACCTTTCATTTTCAGCTACTTACTGAACCATTAAATTTCCTGACTGAGTAGGTGTAGGTCAGAATATTCACTGAAGAAACCTTTTAATTTTCAGTGCCTTTCAATCTTCTTTTTCTCTTCTGGAAGATTCATTATCCACAAGTTCTTATGCAGATGCATGGCAAAGTTGTTCTTTCAGTAAAAAATACTATGAGCTTATGTTACCTAAAATTAATTCAAATTATACCTATGCAACTGTAATAAAAATAATTGAAACCTTAATGGATAATAAAAAAGACATATTAAAAGTTTAAAACTAAGTTTTGTGAAACCCGATGATTTATAGCATAGGTTTATGTACTATTGTAATATGAATTTGTGAAATATATATTTGATACAATTGTATTTTGCATTTGGTAGGATCTAATGAATAGATGAAGTTGATTAAATAGCATGTTATAGATCTAGTCTCCTTTTTCATTTAATGAGAATTCAATTTTAAAGTGAATAACCTAAAGGTCAGCCACAGACAATATCTATATTAGTAGTAATTGCACCAAATTATTAATTCAAATTTACTACAGCTTTTAAAGTCTGTCTTAATGTGAAGCACAATGCTGAAGAAATAAAAATACTAATTGAATTATGGTCCTACAGTAATTAGAATTTCAGGATAAACTACTTTATTTTGGGTATGTATGACTGTGGTGCTGGAGACTGTAAACTCTATTTCATTAATTAATAAAGAACCCATATGTTCTGGTTTTAGTGGTGCTGGAGGCTGAATTATGTTGTTTATCAAGGGATAAATCTTTTATAATGGTTCACATCTGAAAGCTGATGAAGGATAAGCATTGCTTTTGCAACTTCCTTCATCCACAAGAGATTTTTTAATTATAATTTCATATCAGCATTTGTGTGTAATGACTAAAACAAAATATGAATGGAAAGTAGATTAAACTATTTTAGCAAGCTGATTCATTCAGTAATATTTGGGTTGGTTCTTGAACTAAATTAAAATGTTAAGGTAAAATAATCAGTCAACAATATAAATTGATTTTCCATATCCCTAAATTCTATACTTTATGATTCACATAAACTGTACTTGGAGAGGAACTGGACAAAATTAATGACTAATAAACTTCCTCTTTTCAAATTATTTTTGTTGTCAATTTTCTGAACTTATGTGTCTGAATTTGGCTGAAACCTTTGATGAGAATTTATTGTCTCGATTAAGTTTGGTTTTGAAAAAAATCTTAAAATAAGTCTTACACCCTTATACACACGCATACAGAGGTCTACTTGTGTTTATTGTTACCAAAGTTGAAAATGGTAACAGTTTTCTCAGCCTTGGCTGTAGACTGGTGCTATCCTCTTTCCCAGCTGGGTTAGAGCATGCAATTCCATCCTGTCATCAGGAATTCTATCTATCATCAGAACTGTAGTGCTAGGACAAGAAACAATGGGTTCAAACTGAATGAGGGGAAATTTAGGTTAGATATATGGAAGGAATTCTTCACTGTGAGGGTAGTGAGGCACAGGAACATGTTGCCCAGAGAAGCTGTGGCTGCCCCATCCCTGGAAGTGTTCAAGGCCAGGTTGGATGGGGCTTGGAGCAACCTGGCCTAGTAGAAGGTGTCCCTGCCCCTGGGAAGGGACTTGGAACAAGATGATCTTTAAGGTCCCTTTTAAACCAAACCACTCTATAATTCTATGATCCCTCCCAGCACAGTAAGAGTTGAAAAAAGAGCATCAATAATCTAGAGAAAGATAACTTCAAAACCTAACCCTGAATCATACAGCTGCCCTCAGTCTACACACAAAAGGTATCTTCTGATTGTTCTTTCCTTTGGCTGAGCATCTCTGCACATCTCCTCAGACACTGTCCTTACCAGCTCTTGGGAAGCTTCTGGCACCCCACCTTCTTCTCAGCACCCTCTTTTTCACCTTGAACTATAGTCCCACATAATCTGTATCCATCATCTGATACCAGCTAAAAATTAGAAGCATGGTTATATTCATGCAGATCTCCATATCCAACTGCTTGAGTGATTGCTTTATATAGGAAACACATACTGTTTATTTGGAAAGTTATTGTGAAATTTCTGTGTTCTATTTTATCTGCTATTGAATATTATGTCAATAGTCTGTGAACTGATTGTTGGTTATATTCTTCTGATCTAATCTTAATCTAATAATGGTTTATAATACATAACTCCTTAACTTCTCTCATATTCTTATTTACTGAAACCACATAAATTTTGTTGTTGGAAGGATTGCATAATAATAATGAAATTGAAATAATATAAAAGCTTTTGTTTTGGGTTTTTCCCCTTGAATTTACCAAATTTTAGAAACACTGGGCCTAAGCAATGGGTTTTCTTTGCAATGACAACCAAACTTGTATACCTTCACAGTAAACTGAGCAGGCTACATCAAAAATAGTATGAATCTCCTTTTTCTTTGTATGTGTAAATTCTTATTCATCACCTTCTTCCACTTGTTAGTCTTTTACTGTAACTTTTGAAAGAGCTTTTGAAATGATGCTGAGATCTTTGTCTGCTTCAATTCAAATTCTAATCTGGTATCACCAAACTCCTGTGTATTGTTTCCAAATACTGTAGTAATTCCATTTATGAAAAGCTGTGTCCTAATACACGTGGTTTGGTTTCGTCAATTATAGATTAAAATGGAAGTCTCTAAAATGGCCTTTGACACTGACTTAATATACTGACAGAAGATGAAGAGGACTGTAAATAGTATTATGCATCAGGAATTGTTTAGCAAAATGCATATTAGAGAGGTGCTTGGAAAACTATTGCAACAACCCACACTAAAAGTTGGAATTTAACTAGTCTTTCAGTAGTAAGATAAGTATTTTAACTGCAAGATACCTATAGACTTTCACAGCTCCCTTTATTTACTGAAATTAAATAAACAAAAAGGGTCCACTGCAATTTCGTAATGTTTAGATTATTTATAGGCAATATGCTGTTCAATGAGTGTGGAAATTATGCTGAATACTAACATAACACTCAGCTGAATCACCGCAAGCTCCAGCTATACCAAAGATGGTTTTGAACTGTCTATAATTGCCATGTATGTTTGGACAGATTATGTTTTTAATATTCTATTATCTATACACTCTCTTTGTTCATATTAAATTGAATTATATTCGTGTGGAATTGAATTATATTGGTAGAAGCAATATTTATACATTATTTATCTTTTCATGTGAAGAAAAAATATTGCAGATGCACTTTTTAAATTTGGAATTAACGAAGTAGGTGGCCCTCGATTTGGTTTGGAGCTCTAAGAAACATTTTTACATAGCTAAATTTAGGCAATGGTTTATCCTTCAGAAATCCTCTTTGTGGTAGCCTGGGTTAGCCACAGTTTCAGCCCCCAGGAATCAATAAAGACCAGAGTAGCACTACAGGGTATCTACTGTCTTGGTAGTATAGGATAACTAATAACTACTTCCTTGGCATATCACCCAAACTGCCTTCCATTCAATCTGTCTACTACCTCATACAATCTTTCCTCACAAATCCATTGTGGCAGACTCTGTTTATCACACTGTCACCAAGTTCTGATAAGAGGCATCTTATGTCCAGTGTCTCAGCCTTTCCTTAGCTCTTTTCTCTGATTACAGTAGGAGATATAGAAGTTTGTGCCCACTGAGTGTTGGTTGTCAGTACCCAGAGGTGGGACAGCGTGTTCCTGCATTACATTATAACTCACAGCTGCTGTAATCAGCACAGAGACAAATTCAATGTTTTTCAGTGCAGTTAGGTTTTAGTTTATTACAAAATAATAGATTAAGTTCTCAAAAACTAATTTAACAGCAGAGTTAAGTCATGGCTTGACATAATAAAAATGCTGCTCTATAATATTATAATGATTAACAAATAAAATACAGCAAGGTCATTAAATTACTTTGTGATAGCTTTGTTGCTCTAAGAAAGCTCAAGGTGAAGAGTCTTTCTTTTCTTCTGTTGTTGTAAGAAGAAAAGATATACTACATTACTATTCAATACATGAACTGTTCAATCCAGACCTGTGATTTCTTCTTCCATAGTGAATTCCTGACAATTTTTTTAGGGCTTACTAAATGTGAGCTTCATCATTTCAGAAGTACCAGTGGTCTTAACCTGGGTTTATAAATCTGCAACAGCAAGAAAAAGAAGCGGCAATGTTTGCAATATTTACCTTCTAATTTGCTGCTAATAGTCTTTTAAGAGCAAAGAAAATATCAGCTACTCCATAGCAAAATCTATAGTAACACTATATTATTGTTTTCCTGTAATTTTCCAGTATTGTACTAAAAGAAAGTCTTAGATGCAAATTATAAGTAAATACACCTTTTGCTATGAGTAAATTATGAATATGAGAAATGATACCCAGATTTGAGGATCTGCATGCACTGTTATTTGTTGTCATATATTAATTCAGTACCAAGCCTAATCTCAGTTTTCTAGTGTATTTTAACTTTGAAAAATAATTTGAAGCATTTTTTTTAGCAATTAAAAACCCCACCAACCATCACAGACAGCTTTTCTTAAAAATAGTTAAGAGGACACATCAGAAAAACTTTTTGTTTGTTTGGTTTTGTTTTGTTTTGGGGTTTTTGTTTGTTTTGGGGGTTGTTTGTTTGTTTGTTTGTTTTTAAATTTAATACACAAAAATCTTTCACCACTGTTATTTTCTAGATCTAATAATCACAATGTTCAGTAGTAGACATTACTTTTAGCACTGGTATAAAACCTTCAAGTTTTCACAAAAGTATGCTTACAAAATTGTACCTAATAAATGCATTCTGGGTGATCTGAAATATGCTGAAACTTCAAAGAATCATAGAATGTTAAGGGTTGGAAGGGACCTTAAAGATCATCCTGTCCCAATTCCACTGCCATGGACAGGGACACATCCCACTAGACCAGGTTGCTCAAGGCCTTGAACACTGCCAGGGTTGGGGTATCCATAGTTTCCCTTCTCAGTTGTCTTCTGCACAGAGTAAGAAAAAAACCCAACTGGTACAGTCTGTTGTCTCAAAGCCTGAACCTGAAGCCTTGCTTGCTAATCTTCAGTACTGTCACATCCAACACCTACTCAGAACTTTTAATTTCAAGAAGATTGCTGTAATTAAAATATTGCAAACATGGGTTGTTCCCACCATTTGCAAGCTCTTTGCTTGGTAAAGGTTCTTCTTATCATCACTACTTGGCACCTGCTGCATCAGATATAAAATCGACATAATTTTTAACACCCAATTAAGCAGTGTTTAATCAGGTGGTATTAGTCATAGTGGTTCCTGATAAAAAATAAAAAGGGAATGAGGGATTTATGATAATAATGTTCCAATTAAGCCTCAGCCACTGTTATTCCCTAACACTCACTGGGCTCCCTGGGAGACATCCCAATAAAGCAGCTAGTCTAATTAAGTGGAATATGGCATATTGTCTTATATGATAATGAAAAGATTAAATATTGGCTCTCTGCACAGTAGTTTTTTTTGATGCATAGTGATTCACTGAGGTCACGGCAGGACCAGTCAGCCTTTCTATCTCACTGGGATGAGAAGCAGCACAGGTGTTTTCCTACCATTTGGTTTCTGACATTGTTCCCTAATAATAGTCATAAGCTCATGAGGCATGAATGACATGAAACCGATGTCTGACAGGTTTGCCAGAAGTTAGACAAAGTATAAGAAATAATATGGAAAAAAGTAATAAAAATCAGGATTATCCAATAATGCAAGCCATACAGGGAATGATCAGAAGTTGTGAAACCACAGACCAGAATTTACCTTCAAACAACTAAAGAGTCTGCTGTGAAAGAAAAAAAAAAACAAAAACAAAACTTGAAGAAACACCAGACACTACAGTCAGGAACTGTAGTGACAGGACAAGGGGAAATGACTTTAAACTGAAAGAGAATAGGTTTTGAATAGATATCAGAAAAATATCCTTTCCGGTGAAGGTGGTCACGCACTGACACAGGTTGTCCGGAGAAGTTGTGGATGCCCCACCCCTCGAGATGTTCAAGGACAGGTTGGATGGAACTCTGAGCAGCTTGCTCTAGTGAAAGGTGTCCCTGCCCATGGCAGAGGCATTGAAACAAGATGATCTTTAAGGTCCCTTCCCACCCAGACCGTTCTATGATTCTATGAATCAAAGAGAAATGATGTATAATACAAAGACATTTATAAGAATTAGGAATATGTTTTACACCTGTGAAGGACACAGATAGACTAAGTGACTGGTAATTAGGGTGTATGAATCTTTGCAATGAAGACGACACTAAGTCATAATGATTTTAATATGTCTTGATATATTTTATTCTTTAAAAATATTATCAAACCAGCCATTTATTGATAATTTATTATACTGTTAAAAATAGTTAAATTTATCCTTTTACTTTCAGAAAACATCATCAGTTTGTCATAACAGTTTTGCACTCTTAAGTGTATAACTCTTAATGCAGACCTGAAAATCACTATTTCTACTACTACATCTACTACAAGTAGTAGAAGTGCACCTGTTATCAGGGATTATTGTACTTCTCATTTAGAAGATCACAAATGCAGTTTTAGAAAAATTTGTACCAAAACATTTATAAAGACCACACTTTAAAGTCCACAATATAATTATACTGTGTTTGAAAGCATTGTTTCTTTGAGTCAATCATTCCTAGTAGGGTTAGGGCAGGAGGGGAACCAACAAACCCAAAGGTTTTCAAATAAAAGATTTTCTGACTGATTAAAACAATTATCTACAATTGTGGTGGTTTAGTTTTCTTAGGTTTGGTCCAGGCCTTCCCTGGTAACAGGGTTATAACTAAGGAAGCATTCCACACCATTCCTTCATGTAATCAGGGGTATATAAAGAAAAGGAGGAAGGTTTCTTCCTTCTCTTCCTTTCGGGTGTTGGGAAGAGCAGCAGGTCTTGGTGTGTCATTGTCACTCTTATCTCTATGAGCTGGGGCCTAATCTGAGAGCTGCTGTCCCAGCTCCACAGAGGTGGAGGAACCGCTTCTCTTGAGCGGAGTTTGGTGAGAATTTATTGTGTTAGTTACTTTACTGAGCTTTTCCCTGAGTTTATGAGTGTGTGTATCTGTTTTGGTTTGGTTTTACCCATTTTTGTCCCTTTTCCCTTTTTTCCTTTTTGAGTTTTTTTTTTTTTTTTGAATTCTTGTTCTGTATATTCATAGTGTTTAATTGTATATAACTGTAATATATGTGAATATATATATATATCTATTACAATTTTTTTTTTTTCTCTCTCTCTGGAGAGGGGAAGCAGCTGGGTTTGGCAGGGAGCCAACCCAAACCTCCACAACAATAAATTGCTTATGCAACAATAAATGTATTAAAATAAGAAGTTTCCCCTAAAATTAAAGATGTTATAAATTAAAAGAGCATTGTTTTGTATCCTTAGTAATGTCTTATGGGAAAAATACCATATGGGAAACTGTCATAAACTGTCAGATTATGACAGCAAATTCAAAGTATCTTTTCATATTTTATTTCTAAAAGAAGACAAAGTGAATCCTGGCTGGAAACAGTTCATACTCAGAGTTTCTTCCCCAGATGAGAACATGAACATAAAATACTTGATCCACAACTGGCATGGAATGCTCTGCCAAAATTCTTTATTAAGACCTTTTTTTTTTTTTTTTTCCCCGCGACTTGACATTTTGATAAAAGGAAACTTAGATCCAATTTCAGTTAAAAGGTTTCACTTAATGTACCATCTCTCTCAACCAAAAAACTTTACATGCCCACAGTAAACCTGACTTTGGTTTTATTACATAGGATTTTTTCAAGTGTAGAGATAGTAAATGCTTCCTGAAGTCAAGCTTAACTACTGCTACATTCTGAATTGTAGATCAATTCCAGGTTAATATAAAAGTATCAAGTACAAGGGAAAAATGCAAAAGGTATGCTTAATAATATATAAATTATACTCTAAGTTGTATATAAAGGTATATAAAAGAATCCATTCTTTATAATGTGAAAATTAAATGCTGAGGTAAATTTCAATTATCATTTGCATCATTATCATAGAAAACCAATACTGGACCTGTTTAGCTTTTCCTGTCTTGTTTTTTTTCTGAAGTAAACAATAGTTCGGGGTGATTAAACCATAGCTAATACATGCACAGGATGAAACAACCAAAATGTACGGCAAATGCTGTAATGTGTGATCATACAGTAACTCAAGGACAAGATGTATACTACAGAGAAGAAAAGCAGATAAAGATATTTTAACAGATAGAAATATAAATCATACAGTGAAGAATGACTAGAACAAGCTGCTTCAAAATATGTCTAAGTGATTTCTCATGGATTTCTATATTGATAACATATGCAAGATTAATCTCTCCATACTTTAAAAAAAATAGGTGTGCCATTATGAATATACTTTGTTAGTTGATCTTATCTACGTTTTTGTATACATATTTTAATGTATTCAGTTTCTAAACACTATATTGACTAGAGGACACCACCTGGTATACAGTTCCAGAAGTCAGTCATATCTTTTTAAAATGCGTTCAAGCTGATGGCCTACCTAGGCAGGAAAATGTAGAAAATCTTCTAGTGGGCCTGAATGTATCAATGTATAATGAAAAAGGGAATTAAGACACAAAAGTGCATTGCTGATTCTAAGCAGTAGTCCAGCATCAGAAGAAAAGAGCAGTTATGAGTGGTACTGATTAGGAAAAGTGTCAGACAGAAAAGGATCAGCCTAGAATAAAATTATGTTCCATGCAAACATCACTCTCCAAGCAAAGGCTTTGGATGCAAAAGAGAACCAAACAAAAACACTGAAGAAGTGTGAAGAATAATCATTCTTGGTTGATGGCATTTTACGCTTTTTCTCTACTATAAATAGTGTAAGCAAATAATATTAAAAAGTTTATGCTCAAAAAAAAGAAGTTTTTATTTTCAAAAGCTTATGCAATGTCCTTCGATTTTTCTCTTATCATATATTAAAATTTTTAGGAGTCTAATATTAAACAAATATCTATACTTGCTGAAAGCTCTCAAGCCATGATATATTTTGTTTAGAAAAAAATTTTCAGCAAGCTTATAAATGAGCTGTATTTTTGAGCTGTATGATTCAGAAACAGCTTTAATTCAAACCCCAGTTTCATGTCTAATCCAAAACAACATATAAAGTAATTACATTCAACTTTGAATATTAGGCAACTTTTAAGATTAGGCAGCTTAAAATTGTAGCCCTCATTAGCAAATTTCAGAATTTTATATACAGACATCTCTCAGTGCTAATATTTGCCTTCCACATACTGACTTTAAAACTTCTTTTGTAACTTGCAAACTAGGGTTTCACTTTGACACTCTGCCAGCTACTTACAAGTACTGAGATGAATTATCTTCTTGGCACTATTTACACTTCTGCAGGGCTACCAGCAAAAGTCTTCAAGAACCTCAGAAAGCAGAACATTTAAATCTTGTCAATTCCAAGATTAAATCCCAGGTCTTATAATTATCCTAAAAATATAACAACATGGCATGCATTTAGAAGAAGTCAAATTTTCCATGAAGGACTCATCATAATCTATCTATATAATAACACGGTGCTTAAAATCGTAGAAGTGACATTAAAGTGCAGAAAAAGTCCTTGTAGAAGCCACTATATTAAGAGTGAAAAATGCTGTCAATGCAGTCTCGATGAGCAGAATGTCTGGTTAAGATAACTTCTCAGAATGGCCGATGCAGGGAGTTTATGCCTGACCAAGAATCAGTTTGAGATTTTTCTGAAACAGCAAAAGGTTGAGTGAATACATCACATTGCAAATAGGGCTGGCACATATCACACTGCTTTCTATTCACTGAATTCAATTTTGTTTTTCTTTCAGGTCATCCGAAAAACAGAAGTGACAATCTCAATTACATGTATTCAATAGAGTCTTTAGACAATGTAATGAAAAATGTAGCCAGGGAAATAGTGTTTAGATTTTGATCTGAATTTCGAGCTGAATCCGAAACATGCCATACATTCAGATAAGACCAGATAAGATTCAGATAAGATAATTCCTATGTGGACACCAAATTTTTGAGTGTTTTTTTCATGAAAAAGTGAAATATTTCAATATTTCTGATAGCAACAATTTCATTGTTCTTAGACATTTCTTGGATGATAAAAACTATGCCTAAATACCCATACCACAGAATAAAACTGCTACAGGTCAAATTTTCTCAGAATGAGTTATCAGAAAATTTTACACTTCAACAAGGAAGAACAGCTAACTCATATTAAAAAGGCATCTTAAATTAGTGCTCCAAAGAACAGAAAATAAACTGAACATCTATTTTTATGGATCTGAAATCCAAAAGCATAGCAGAATTACTCAGGGTGAAAAAGAGCAAGAACAGTATTACTCTCTGACTACATTTGAAGGCCACCAAAATAGTGCACTTTTCCCCCCTCCTACTTCTTCACTTAATGATAAACTTTCAGGGGGTTAAGAGTATTTTATTAGCTAAAACTGGTCAATGTATAGTGGTACCTCTATAGCACTTGGTATTTAAAGTGGTGTAACAAGCAAATAGATTTATGTGTACAGCTGAGAACTTTGATTCTAAGAAAATTGCTGCTTCTTTGAAATGGAAAGAAGAACGTGAAATTAATGTACTTGTACTTTATGGGTTTTACTAGTGTTTATAAACCAGTCTTTTATTGTGAGAATTGAGAAAATCCATACTTGAAATGAAAACTTCTATTTGCTTCTTGAAACAATCCATCTCCTTGTTAGAGTTGAATTCTTAATCCATAAGGGTAAGTTTATTTTGCAAATGAAGAATATGAGGTAAAATGACTTTTTTGACAGCAGTTCAGCATTGATCTTTGTGATGATCTTACGTGGAGTTCAATAAAATATATCCAAGAACAAGGTAATTTTTTACAAATCTTATTCTCTATAAAAGTATTCACAAGAAAAAAAGAAAAAAAGAGAATATAACTGCTTTAGTACTGATCTTTAAATATGAAAGTGTGTCCCTTAAAATTGCGCATTCAAACTGTAAATACATTTCAAACCCACCATCAGCAAGTACTAATAACAACGTGATAAGTACTGAGACAATGGATTTGACATTAAACTGTTTCTTTTGAAAAGAGTATTCTTCTTTACTCTCACACAAAACAATGACTGTAAGACAGAAAACTAAAATTGCCACAACTACTCTGTTCTGCACATCTGATGAGGTCTCACGAGAGTTCCGTGTTTGTAGCTTTTACACCTGAACCACAGAGTTCAATACTGCCTGTGGGAAGACCTCAGCTGGAAATAGCCACAGACACTACCCAGGAGCATGTGGAATGAGTGTGTTGGTAGAAACAGAGGCACAGATATAGTCTTTCAATGAAGGACAATGAATCTGCTTGTGACGTCTGGGTACAGATAAGTGGTCTTAGTGAATTTGTTTCATACTAAACCCAGCTACAATTAAAATGGACACAAAGTGTGGTTACTAAGATTCAACATTTCTCAAATATCTGTAATCAAAGGCACTTCTTTATTTGTGTCTGCTTCTGAAACTCTCTCTTTCAGACAGTCGGTCAGTAGGATTATAGTAACAATTTAAGAATCCAGACATAAGTATGGTAAGGGCATGAATATAAATTAACAAGGTTACTAATCGATTCATTAGGTGATGACTGACTGAACAAAGAAAAAAACAAAACAAAACAAAATAAAATAAAACAGAAAAAAAAAAAAAAAAAAAACCAAAAGACACACTCATTTCCCAGTTAGCCTGGCTTTAAAAGATTTGATTTGCACCAGAAACATTGTTAAGTATTTTTTCCAGAAGAAACAAGAATTCATTGAGATGCAATTTTCACTCAAAATACAAAAATGAGTATTTTTGTTTTCTTTAAGAACTGAATTTGCAAGCAACGAATGGTGAAACTATTTATGAACACAAGTCTATTGTAACTATATATTCTCACTAAGAAATCTTTAACTGACAAATATTGTATGAAAGGTTAATTAATTCATTACCTGTTTCTTCTATACTTCAAAAAATCTATTTCTACAGAACCAGGGGTATTTCATCAAAATATTACCTAGTAATTTTCAAATGGCAGAACTGACTATCTTCCGTGTAACTTTCTTTTTGTTTTTTGTTTCTTTTTGTTTGTTTGTTTGTTTGGGTTTTTTGTGTGTGTTTGTTTGTTGTGGGGTTTTTGTTTGTTTGTTTTGGTGTGGGTTTTTTTGTTTGTTTTGGGTTTTTTTTAGTATGAGCACAAAAAATAAAACCATAAAATCCTTGTATGTGTGCAGTTTTGGGCATCATGTAAGAAAGATATTAAGTGTCCAAAGGAGGACAACAAAGATGATGAAGGGCCTTGAGGGTAAGCCATATGAGGAGCAGCTGAGGGCACTTGGTGTGTTCAGCCTGGGCAAGAGGAGACTGAGGGGAGACCTCACTGCAGTCACAGCATCCTCGTGAGGGGAAGAGGAGAGGCAGGCGCTGACCTCTTCTCTGTTGTGACCAGAGATAGAACATAAGGGAATGGCCTGAAGTTGTGTCAGGGGAGGTTCAGGTTGGATAGCAGGAAAAGATTCTTCACTCAGAGGGTGGTTGGGCACTGGAACAGGCTCCCCAGGGAAGCAATCACAGCACCAAGCCTGACAGAGTTCAAGAAATATTTGGACACTGCTCTCAGGTACATGGTGTGTCTCTTGGGGATGGTCCTGTGCAGGGCCAGGAGTTGGACTTTGATGGTCACCCTGGATCCAGTCCAACTCAGGATATTCTCTAATTTTATGTTAAGACAATTAGATGAATAGTGTAAAATTAGACCTAAATTTTCTGCCAAATCATGCAACTGTAATTTCTATTTAAATTTATTTCACTTGATACAGAATAAATTTATTTCAGTCTTTATTTCAGTTTTCCCATTTCTTGAATTCTCTCTATTTTGCTATTAAGCAAAAAAACTTAAACCTAAGTCTCTCTGAGGTCACCTATGAAATTCATTCACCAGCAGCTAAATGAATTTCCTAAGATCTTTTGCTTCTTCATTAGAAAATGAAGTTACATTATAAATTATTTTTTGGTCACATTCTTATGATATCTCAGTAACTTTAATGTGTCTAATATGTAGAGAAAGCATCTGGGGGACGGCGCACCATACAGTTCTAGGGTACAAAAAGGAAAGTGATCCTGCCAAGTGCATGCTCCCTCATTGCATCAGTGACAGGCTGGCCTTGAGGAATTACCTTCACCCCATATATAATCCCTGCAGGTTCTTTAGACCTGCCTGAATGTACCCTGTGTTCATTACAATCTGCATTCTATGATTTCAGTGGTTTTTAATTACAAGCACTACATCTCCTCAGATATCCATATTCCATCATGAAAACTCTTGCTCTTCCAATTAATTATTTGCAGCTACATTTATTTATATTCTATGCAGTTCAAGGACAGTTTCTACAGCCACATTTTCAGTGCCCAATCCCTCCCACCTTATATTTTCATTACTTTTAATATTCTCAAGTGCTGAGTTACCTTTAAGGCATAAAAAGTCCATTAAGTACTTTCCTTCATGACAGCTGCATGCCTGGGTTTTTTCTTTGATTTTATTTATTTGGTTATGATTTGGTCTCTTTTATCTATAAGATGTTTGCAGAGGATTTGTATATAAACCCCCCTGATACAGCTGTAGGATGACCTGTACACTAAATCCAGGAGTTTGGAGCCTGCATACACACATATCAGCTCTTGATCAGGCAAACAGCACAGACCGTGTCTACATGTAATTGCTGTACAGGCTGCTAGAATTGTGAGCATCCAAAAAAACCCAAACAACCCAAACTCACAAATCCAAAGATGAAACAGGAAAGCACCTGCCAATCATAAACTCAGAATAAAGGATATTTCAATCTGCTTTACACCTTCACATAATTTCATTACCTGATGAGAGCATTTCCAACACCTACCATCCCTTCTGATATCCTTTAATACAGTTTAAAATGTCGCATTGAATGGATACTTTGTTATAGAAAGCACAATTAGTGCAAGTACCATATGCTGATCTAATGAATAAATATATAAAGACTAAGTCTTTGCTCCTTCTCTGTTATGTATGTAGAAAGGACAACTCATAAACTTGTATCTTTCTTTTTATGGTACAAGTTTGTGATCATTAATACATATATATATATGCATATATATATATATATATTTCCCCTCATTTCAACAACTAAGCCACTTCCAGCCATAGTCTTAAGGTAAATAGAAGTAAGTAAAAAAAATCCAGTTTGTGAAGTTTCATCAGAGTGGAGGTTACTATTATCAGAAATATGGGAAATCAGAGACTTCTGTTATTGAAAGATCAAGAAATAATTTTAAAAGCCATATTTTGTGAAGTAATTTGTTGGGTTTCAGTTTTTGTTTGTTTTTATTTTTTTTTTGTTTGCTTGTTTTGTTGAGGTTTTTTCTTCCTTATTTTTGCCACTCCCCCACATTTAAATTTTGAGAAAGACTTTCTATAATATTGTCTATGACTATACAATGTTATCTGATAACTTTAAAGGAATCTAGTTCCTTATATGACTCAAAATTTTATATTTTTTTTTTTTTTTAGGTCCACACCTCTCCTCAGGTGTGATAGTGCCCAGTAAATAAAATACTTACTCCCCAGTGATTTTTCCCACCATAGATTTTTTTTTCCTAGCTCAAAGAAGCCACACTGAATATGGATTAGCACCACAAACACAGTAATTCACATTAAAAAAAAAAAAATAAAAAAGTTCATCTCTAAGATCATCAGGAATATAATACGCAGTGAGATATTTAAATAGTTTCAACTTAAAAAAGCCCTCTCAGGAAAATAAAGACAGTGGCCATCCCATCACACATGATGTTACTGGAGGAATTTGGCATGTTTCAGTTAATAAAGCAAAAGCTGAAGAAATATGTGATCACATTCTCCGAATACAAAGCAAAAACCCAAAGCTGCAAGTGAATACAAACAGGTAAAGTTAAGGGACTGACTCTTAATACACTAGACCAGAAATTGGAGTGAGAATGTCAACTATATGAACAAGGCTCAAACTCAAATTCACCAAAACTTGGTTCAACATTAATCATTGATTACATGACACAGCTCCTTTGACAGCAGAGATGTCAAACGGGTGACTCAGTCCTTCCAAACCTATATTTCTATGGAGCAAGAGAAAGCCCAACAATGGCAAGGAAAAATAGAAAAAAACTCTAGTATTTACAGAAAGATTTACCACCTGGAAGAACAAAGCTTTAAATAATACTGGGGTTTTTTTGGGGGGAGGGAGCAGGAGAGGGAAGGGGCAGTTAAATGAATAAATCCACTTGGAATTTTCATGCAAACTTACTGTTCTAAACATGTTCCTTGGTATTCTAACTGTCCAAGTTTAATCTAAAAACTTTATTTCCCCTTTGACTTTAAAGAGGCCGCTGGTGTGAAACTGCAATTTACATGTTAATAGAGGTCTGCTTCAAGCAATGTGTGACCTAGAACAACCAGCCATAAATATTGCAAGTTAATGACTATATTTCAAAATATTCCAACAAATATGTAATGAAAATAATATCAATGCATTCAGAGGTAAAAAAGGTGTCATGAAGTGAAAGCAGAATAAAAAACCCCTTTTTATAGAGTGTTCTTTTATATTATTTGTTTTAAGCTATGCAAAACCCAATGGAGAACAGTGGGAAAACACATTTGTAGAAGAAAACAACAACTGAATATCAGTCTATATAAGCAATTTGTCAGACAAAAAGCTAGTCATGAGCTTCCACTGATTGCCTCTTTAGGTAATACAAATTTAATATATGCAATAGAACATTTTCAAGTGACTGAGGGCTTTTGAAGCTGATGATTATTCAAGGCTGATGGTCAAGCTCTGATTATAAGCCCCTCTATGGAGGGCTGAGTGACCAACCTGATTGTTGCAGGTAAATAAATGCATGATTTGAATCTTTAAAGTTTTTAGAAAAATCTCTCTCTTCTTCAGCTGTTATTGCAACATGCAAATTGCTACATCAAAACAGAACTATTGGTTGCCTTATCAAACTGATGGGCTGAGCACAGCCCTCCCCTCTACATCCCTACCTGAGCCATGAGGTGGGTGTGTGGGAAGTGTCTAGAGAAGGAGTGCTGGGAAAGATGCAGGGGGAGAAGTTGTTTTGATTTTTCTTTGTTTCTCATTATTCAAACCTATTTTTAATTAATATTCCCTAAGTTGAGGTTGTGCCAATGGTGATAATTGGTATGTGATCTGATCACCTTCTTCTCAACCTATAAACTCTTTTCCTTCTTATTTTCTCCTCCATCCTTTTGAGGGGAAGGAATAAGAGCAGCTGGGCAGACCCCTGGCAGCCAGTCAGCCAACATCCCACCCCAGTGACTAACTGTGACTCACACCACAGCCCTTCATCATCGTGAACTTGTTTCGTTCTTGATCCTTGCCAGATTTGTGATTCTTTTTACCAATCACCTTTAATTTTCAGGACCAAAGTACAACAAAATTACATTTGATCTTATAGGCGCTGGTCCAATGAGGAGAAAAATCACTATTTTTTTATTGTTCATTTTATAAAACTGTCATAAACTACATCTTTATGCAACTTCATCAATGCTTTAATCAGTTTTTGTTCACATCAGAACTAATGGCAGAAAGTTTCCAGTACCTTCCTTTCCCTATCTCTAAATACAACTTCCAAAAAACTATGAATGTTTCCAACATGTGATAAGTACCATGCATAAACACAGAGTGTGAGACATCACATTTGCATTGGATCAGAAAGACTAAATGTGTTAAGAGTATGGTAATGAATGACTTTACAAGCCTTAGGTCACTGGAATCTGTCAAGCTCAGATAAATATGACTCAAAAGTAATGGCCAGTTAAAGCAACCCAAGACACATAAATATGTTGGTAGATCAGAAGCACTTGGTGCTTAAGTTTTCTTGTTTGGATTTCTTGTTTGTTTGGTTTTGAATTCAAATATTGATTTTTTTTTTTTAATTAACTGACTCCAGAAATATGAAATGTCATATAAAATATGAATGTCATAATATTTTCATACATATTAGGTGAATGATACATATGAACCAATCTACAGAATTATGTAAATGTAAAATTAAGTGTTTCAGACTACTTTTACTCAATTATTGTCATGTATTTACCTCTATAATTGTGCCAGTTATCCTTGTTCCAAATGTTGGCATCTCATATATTGTTGTGGTTTAACCCCAGCCAGCAGTTAAAAATCACACTGCTGCTCATTCACTCCCTCTGCTTTGGGATGGGTGGAAAAAACTGGAGAGTAAAATCCAGAAAACTCATGAATTAATATCAACATAGTGTAATAGACAAAGCAAAAACCACACACAAGCAAAGCAAAAAGAGGAATTCATTCACCACTTCCCATGGCCAGGCAGGTGTTCAGCCATCCCCAGGAGAGCAGTGCCCACCATGTGTAATGGTTACTTGTGAAAACAAATGACATGGCTCTGAATGTGTCCCTCTGTCCTTCTCTTCTTCACCAAGCTTTTATTCCTGAGCACAACATCATACAGTATGGGACATCCCTGTGGTCACTTGGGGTCACCTGTCCCAGCTGTGTGTCCTCCCAACTCCTTATGCACCCCCAGTCCACTCACTAGTGGGATGATGTGAGAGGCAGTAAAGGCCTCTGCTCTGAATAAGTTCTGTTCAGCAGAAATGAAAACATCCCTGTGTTATCAACACCTTTGTCAGCACAAATCCAAAACATACCCCTTCACCAGGTACTGTGAAGAAAATTGACTCTATCCCAGGCAAAACCAGCACATAAATTAACAAAAAAGTCTTTAAAAATGTAAGTACAGATATCTAAACATTTTTTACAGCTGACCATTATATTTATATCACACAGCAAAATTAGATTGATACCTTAGTCTGTATAGTACATCTAACATCACTATATCATTTGTTGTATGTTGCTTTTTTTGTCTCTGGAATGTGTCATCTCTGCTCAAAATAGGAGGGTTTGGATTCCAGTTAGAAAACCTTTCTTTCTCCTGGGGGGAAAACAAAAAAAAAAGATTCAGTTGGAAAGGATGTAGAACGATCACCTGGTTCAAGTGCCTGATCACTTCAGGGTTGACGAAAAGTTCAAGCACATTATTAAAAGGGCATTGTCCAAATACTTCTTGAACACAGACAGACTTGGGGCATCGACCACCTCTCCTGGAAGCCTCTTCCAGGGTTTGACCTTCCCCTCAGTAAACAAATGCTTCCTCCTGGCCAGACTGAATCTCTCTAGGCACAGCTTTGAACCATTTTTGGCAGGTCTGTTTTATCATTGCCCAGGGAGGTTTCACATTTCAATGTATTTTTTGTCCAGAAAAAGTATTTTATACAATATCCTTGCTTGTTTCAAGGATAGCAGTAGCAGTTATGCAGTCCAAGAGAGAAAATAAAACCCTTTACTTCATCTCAAATAATACGCAGGATCTGAACCAAAATCATTCATTGAAGTTATTCTGTAATACCAAATACGGTGTATTACTATTTGATACCCCCATAAAATCAATCTAAAACCTCTGTGACTGCACTTAACCTGAAAAACAGAATTATGAAAAAGTTAGGGAGCTTGTGAAAAAGGAGGATAAAAGGGATAAATAAAATTTAAAATTTAATCCTTTTAGGCACAAGGAGAACACTGCAGAGCACCCCACTGTTAGTGAGGCATCAGTGCACATTACTTATTAAGACAGGATAAGTAATTGATGTGATTAAGTAGAACAGTAAGGGAAAGCAGTAGAAAGAACAAGCATATTACAGAAATAGGCAGTTGCATTTAGATGAATAAAATAGAATCAAATGCTGGGAGGATAAATCAAAAAAATCTGGATGAACACTGTTTCCAAATCTACCTTAAAAATATTGCAGCCTGTACCCACAGCCAGCTGATGATTAGTGTATAAAATGAGCCTTCAAAGTGACTGCTGAAGAAAGGCAGGGATTTTTTTTTTTTTTTTTTTTTTTTTTTTTAAATAGTGTTCACTGAGGAGAAAAATCGAGAGTTCCATTCTGGAACTGTTTGTAGGGGGGTCAGCAGGTCTGCCTGAAGCTGAAGTGAGTATGAATTAGGTTAGAAAATGAAGTTAATTTTGATCTTTAACATCATCCTTAGCACCACTTTTGTGTTAAGTAAGAAAAGTTGCACCAAACAAAAAGGAAATAGGAACAAGGAATCGAGGTACTATCCAAGTAACTGTAGGTCAATAGGCCAAACATCTATGAAAAAGAAAAACATATCAAATAATGGATCCCAAGGGCAGAAAATCTTGGTAAAAAACTCAATACATGTTGGTTTGTTGAAAAAAAATCTGCTTACAAGTCTCTGGAATTTCTTTGTAAGGTTGAAAACCTAGTGTTCTAACATTTGAAGAGGCTTTCACTAAAAAATTCTGAATGCTTTGGAGAAACCAAGCAACCATGGGATGAGAAAAAGGTTGTCTTACAGCTAAAGAGTTGCTTTACAAAGAAAGGGAAATTGCTTTTAGTATGTACTCCATTATCAGAATAAAAAAGCATGTAGAAGGATTAACAAGAAGGAAAGATTTCTAATTATGTTAAGTTGCTGATAACAATAATTACAACAGAAAGAAATAAACTCCAAAATTTAATTTTATTCCTAAGTGGTAGTAAAACAACTAATAAAATTTGTTACAGACAGACATATAAGGGTGCATAAGTAATGCTTCTTAAACTAAGTAATTAATGAAGGATGTAACCTAAATTTATATGTGGAATATCATGATCTTTGTGGACCATTAGCAAACATGAGTGGTATCTAGGGGCTGTAACAGTTTTCATAAAACTTGATCTCAAAACTCATTAGAAGCAAGAAAAACACCCCTAAAAAAAAAATAAAAAAATTACACTGCCACATACGTCCATGGTTCATTTTTCTTCTTTGAAGCACTGATTTCCCTGACTTAAGATGGATTAATAAATTGGGGGGGAAAAAATTAATTGTTTAAGAATGGCTAATCAGAAAACAGAGAGTTTAGTATGATGTAGGGGAGATCCATAAAATTCAGGAGCACAGAAAAGTCTTGATCTTTTGTCACACCTTCTAACACAGGCATTAGGAGCCTACAAGTGAAAGGATGATAGTCAGAGGAACAAGGCTGAAAACACTTAGTAAGACAAGACAGCTTTTCACACAGAAAGAGACCTCTGTAAACCCCTGCCGAGGTTAGTGTGGATACTGACAGGTCACACAGATTTGATGGAAGACTGAACAAGCATTCAATAAGTCATCGAGAGTTTTTAAGTACAAAAAGCACAGCAGATTCAAGAAACCTTCATAGCTAAAAGTGGCCAGCAGAACTTGCTGGGTGAAGGATCACTTGTAAGTATCACTTAATCTATTTTCTCCCTTAGTTATATACCTGCATGTAGCTGCTGCAGAAGGCAGGTTTCTCTATTATGTGGGCCCTCCCTTGGTCTGAACCAGTGTTGTTCCCAAGAGCTACTGGGAGGGGATGGGTCTCTACACTTGGACCAGGGTATGGATGGCCTCCTGATACTTTTTGTTGCAGTTTGCCCTATGAGGTTAAATCACTCAAACAGGATTCGGTTAATTAAATTAAACAGGTGAGAAGAAAGAGGAAGGTGTTCTTGCACTCTCACCTTAGCCTCTCAGAAGCCCCATGATTCTTTAACAAGTTCATTGATACTTCTGGGAAGGAGAGGGAAAAGAATAATAATTTTTAGTGTTTTTAAACAGATCACTGGTATTACCTTATGTTAGTAACTATTTCTACACCTGGACACCGCAGGGACCAATTAGACAAAAATCTCTGGAGTAAAATCCTGGTTCAGCTTTTCTTCATGATACAGAATTCCCAAAATTTTAACATGGATCAGATACACTTGGTGTTCTTGAAGCAGCATAGAAAAGTAAGGAGATATATTAAATAATATATTATAGGCAGAAATGTCCTTTCTGTTAGAAGGCAGGAAAGAGACAAATAAAAAGAAGAAAGACAATCCCACAATTCTTTGTCCTCGCCTTTATACTTTGTTATAGAAGCTCTTATTTTGCCTTGCAACTATTTTCCTACGTGCAGGTTCTTCTGCCATGTCAGTCCAGGTAGCAGGAAAGACTTGCTTTTTATCCTAAACATTTCACTTGATTTCAAAAGTACCCAAAACTAGATATGATCTGAATTTCCATTCAAGGACTGTCAGAGAAAGGCTTTCCCAAAACATTCAGATCTCATTAGCCAATCGCAGCTGAAGACAACAAGATAAATATTTTGCTGTATGTTCTATATTATTATCCCAGGCATTTATCATTAATTTAAAGTAAAACAGAGATGCATCATTTGTGAAGCAACAAGGTATAAAATAAGTAGGAACTTACTTAAAAGGCTCATAATCACAAAGATTCAATAACAATATTATTTTTACTAGCTAGCATTTTCAAAATGCTTACTATTGTAAAAATTATGTCTCACAGAGATGAAATAAACAAAAGCTTAGTCTTTAAATTTCTTTAACAACATATTTACAACTCCCCTTCAAGCATAATAACACATTTCCTAGCCATGTTTAATAAAGACTTTTTATAAGACAAAACAAAGACAATTTTTTATAAAAACAAAACAATTTTTTATATTTGTTTTGAAAGTGTGAGTCCATGGAATAGAATTTGAAAGTAACCTTAGTAGCAAAAGCTCTTCTGGGGAATGTTTAAGTTTCAACACACTGATTTAGCTCAAGCATGATCAAGACACTGAACTTCTGCCCCTGAGCAAAATGGAGAAGAGCAAAAGTACAACTCAGCTGGAATCTCCAGCTTTTCCTCATGACCCTGAACACATCACATATTTTCATATTTTCATCACATATTTTTGTGTAAACAACTTCACTCAATACAATTGAAATTTTTAGATACAGATCCTGGTTGCATATATAAACTCCATCCATGTTGTTATTGGAGCAAATTGGATAGCTCATTTTCAGCCATTTCTTGCCCAGGGATTCCTCAGAATAGAAACAAACTTTTAAATACTTTTGCACTAAAAGTCTTTGCAACTAACACTGCCTGATAGGTGGGCTTTAAATCCTTTTTCTCTTGAGACTGGACATTCATATATGCTGAGACTCAGGGAATCTCTTCCTTCAGGACAGCTGTTGGGCATCAGCTTGCTGATAATTATATTATTCAGTGCATATTAAACATTAGTGCTTCTTTTTCTTACATGCTAATACTTAAAATTAATTTAACTGGTTCTTCACAAGATTTCAAAATCACTTACAATACAATCTATTTCAACTTTTTTTTTGTTTTCTCATTAGCAGAGCTATTCATACATATAGTTACTGAACTAATCTTATTTATAGGATAACTTATTTATAAGTAAAATAGCCAGCTGCATCCACAGTATAGTATCAGAAAGGTTTTATCTTTTATTCTTTTAATGACTTTACAAATGTGACTGAAAAATTTAAGTTTTGAACTCTAGCTAAAACCCACAAACAAAAAGCAATAATTATGGCAATTGTTCTATCTTCAAATTTACCCCCCAAAATGATATGAATTTCATACTACATGTATATTCAGATTCAAGAAGTCAGGTATATTCAGACATAGTCACAGGTTTTGAAGCATTTAGTGTAGCTGAGGCTTAATTTCAAGTCTATATTTAAAAGTGAAATAAGGGGGAAAGAAAAGTAATTCAATGTGTTATTGAACACATTTTGCAGAGTCTAATTTTTAGTAGCCTGAGTGGTGGTGAGAAAATAGGCATTTTCACAGAAATTGAAGGAATTGAAGAAATATAACAACCATACACAAGACCCTCTGGAAGGGGAAGTGTAGCAAGGATGTGTCTGTTGGGGATCTTGATAGACACCAAGTGTTGGTCTTTATTGTTGTCTGCTTTTCTGCAGAAGGCTCCTGAATTTCAGAAGTACTGCCTGCTGCTTTTGTATGTTAAAATTGTTATATGTGATGAAAGATTACAATGGGTTTTAAAGAGAGAGCACTGCATTGACCCTTACTATTGATCTTTCAAAGAGAAGTGTATCATAGGAAAGATCCATAAGAGAAGTCAAAGGGTCAGTACCTTTGCTAAGTGTAAATACAAGAAAGTGCTCCTTGCTGCACTTTCAGTGTGGGTACTTTAAATCAGTCGAGCACCCAAAATGCCTTTTCTTTTCACTACATTCTCTTTTCTTTCCATTTTTACTATCACTATTACAGCAGCTCCTCTTGGCACCACTCTAGTTTATGAGCAGAGAGTGGTACTATTATACACCACCCTTCCTAGTGCTTTAAAACTGACCCAAGAACATCTTTCTTTCATCTGAAGAGTGTTGTATGAAGACTTTTTTTCTATTAAATTAAAAAATAGTATAGCTTGCAAGAGAAGTGGAGTTCCAGCTTTGAAACTAATTTGAGTAGACTTTGATACTTTAAAAACAAATAGGTATGTTGAATTCTATCAATAAATCAAAATTTTATTACTTTATTTTAACAGAATAAAAAAATCCCTCTGTTCCTTTTTACTAGTAGAATAAAAAACAAACAAACAAAAAGCACCACCCCAAAAAAACCCCAAATGTCTATAATTACATATTACATTGAAACTACTTTTCAATAATCTGTTCTATCAATGTTTTATTGTCAATATGTCAAAATTAGGGAGACAAAGTATTTTCAATAATAATAACAATAAAAATAAAACCACTGCCACCACCAATAGTAATAATTTGCTAAATAATGATATGCTTTCTATACATTGAGAGTTTTTTATTCTCCTAACTACATGAAAGTAAGATTGCTGGCAAAAGGGTTTCGACTCTTTCTGGACTGACAGGACAGGTATTTACCCCAACTCCACAACTTTTTCCACTATTTCTTTGTTTTTCATCTTGTTCAGAATTTGAAGAAACTTGGGATATGATTTTGGCATTCAGTTGTGTTACATAACTTGTAGTCAGACAGCAGCTTATGAGGGGCCCTGGGAAAACTGCTGCAATGTGAAGTTACCTTCCATGGTAAATAATGTTAACATTTGGCTTGGATTACTCTGCAAGTGCTCTTAGTCACTGCATTTATTTCTCAGAAGGAGTTTAAAACTTTTGAACACGTTTGGAGAAGTCACTGACAGAATATACAGCTGTCCCATGGCAATAACTTGTGAAGAAAATCAGCAAAGTGGCAAATAGCTTTGCTGTTGCTCCAGTAACATATTTATTGTGCATGATGTGGTAGAATTTGTTTACCAGCAAAAGTCGGTCCATTTCCCCTTGCAGATACACCAGGAATCTGAGATTTGCAACCTCTCAGTAAGTCTGGTATTTATGTTTCTTCTCTGTACAATGATGGTATAACATCATTTTCCCAAGGATAATTATCCATCAAAAAAGAAACAAGCTAGTGCCCAGAATGGACAGTTCTCTGCTTTCTGTTTTCTGTTTACTACTTCCAATAAACTTGATGATACATCTTGTACAGCAAGCTACTTTTTTTTTTTTTTTTTCATGGTGGTCACATAAAATGATCCACTGAACTATAAACTCTGGCCATTATATATTTAGATCTAAGTATTGAAGCACCTGTCCTGTTAATCATTTTTATGTGACTATTATGTGAGCAGAATCCAATGATAAGGACTTGACTGAGGGACTAAACATGGGGATCAAACCAAAATGATCATTGGAAGGTATGTAATGGCTGCAAATGTAAGGCTTCTAGGTATTACTCTATTACAATAAACTAATTGTCTGGGGTTTATAGATCTAAAAAACCTTTTTAAAGATTATATCTGTGGAGTGTTGGTGCATGGATAATAGAGGTAGGAACCAACTCTGTAGTTAAGCCAAGTCCAATTAACTGAACAAGGAACTTGTGTTCCTTGGGAGATGGATGAACTACTAAATGACTAGGGACTACATCAGAAGATTTAATTATCTAATAGCTGTAGACACATAAGAAACAGAACAGTACAAAACATTATTTAGGGGGTTGGAGTGGCTGACTTAGTGAGAAACATCAAGGGAACCAAGCACATATACCTGGTTAAATGATGTTCAAGGGAACATTCAGCAAGTCTAAGATGAAAGTGCTAAGAAGGAAGGAAGTTATACAGAAGCCCACAAGAATTACTGGGAATAACTGGGGAAAAAAAAAAGAAAAATGGAACAAATATGCAAATATCAAAGTAAAGATGACCAAGAGTAAACCAGATTTTTCTCTAGGAAATCACAGAAAAGCCATTCAATTGCTATTAGAGAAAAAAAATGTGATAAATGCTGCATGACATGGCAAAATTTGGCACTGAAAAAATTAGACTAGCTTTACTAGCTGAATTTTTCATCTTAAGCACTCCTGGAGAAGTAATTCTGTCTATAATTCTGCTACACTCAAAACATCTTTTTTAAAAACATGAACAATACAGAAGCTTTAATTAAATGAGACCTGTGTGTTGACATTCAGTAAAGAGATCCAAATAGTTTCGGCCATTGCTTCAGTTTTGGCTTTCCCTCACTTGTGGTTCAATTCTAAGTGGTAAAGTACTGTAAAATTTCACCTCTGAGCTTTTTTATAGTTTTTATTGGAAGGGGATATTCTTTTACCTTTCTCTGAAGCATTATATTTTATAGCGGCTAGAAATGAAACACTTTTCTGCAGTAGTGCTATTGAAGTCTTTCAGCTACTTGTTTACAGGGCTTTGCTCACCTCCTGGAGATAAATGAATTTGCAACTAGGGCAGGGCCAGGAGGGAATTTTCCTTCCATTGAGGATGGATGCAATTGCTCTTTTGTTCTGCTTCTTTGTTTTGACTCTTTTTCTTACTTGCACTTCTATAGAGTGAGCCTTTCCTAACCAACACATGGGAATTTAGCTTTCCTTTTGGGTCCTGGCAAAGAATGGTTCTTCCTTGATCTTTCCTGCTCTTGACTATTGGCACACTGGTGGTTGTGTTGTTTTGTTGTGTGGGCGTTTTTTAATTAAGTTTCTTCTGGGGTGCAGAGTGGTTTTCTGTAGTGCACAGAGGGACTCTTCTGAGCTCATGCTTCAGCTTCCTTCAGGTTTTCTGGGAAAAGCAGAGCCATGATTGTCTCCTGTTTTCAATTCCTGTCTCCTTAAAATACAGCAAACAAATTGCAGCATCAGTGTAGACTGCCTGCATTTAGAAAAGTTAGGCAAACAGATTGTTTTGGATTTCTCCCAGAAGAATGAAATGCCTGGGAAGTGAAAAGCTATGTACACAAGGGAGCTGATGGATATATAGTTAGTAACCTGGATTGTTTTAGAGCTCAGAAGACTTGGATCTAGCAATAATTTGGTGTAGCTCTTGAATGGATGAAACATTTGCATCTTAATTCTGACAAGGTTGAGCATGCAGATATATTTCCTAAAATGCTATTTCTTTTCCCATGGCAATGTCCAAACAGAGAAGATCTGGATACAGAACTGAAAGATTTAACAGCCTAAAGCAGTGTAACCAGTTATTTGGCAGAATGCAGAAATTAATCACATCGAAACAGGTTCCCACGATAAGGAACAGGCTAAACAAGAGGTTTGTACTGTGACCATCCCCTGGTCACAACACTGTCTACATATATGGCTTCTGCTATATAAATCAATCAATCAATCAATCAATCAATCTATCTATCTATCTATCTATCTATCTGTGTATCTATCTATTATAAATTAGGTGTTTGCTAAAACAGCACAAGCTCTTAAAAATACTTGCATAAACAACTCACATTAAAGAAACAAAAGACAAAACATTAAGTAAAGACCACTGTGATAAAAGTTTAGGACCAAGAATCAGAGGAAGGAGTACTGGTTTATGTTAGTTTATTTTTCTTCCAAAAGTGATTTGATTTAATCTTGATTAATTTACATACTTGATTAACAAATTTTTAACACTGGAAATAAACAAAATTTAGCATTTAAAATACATATGGGAGATCAAAGTTGGAATCTGCTACATTAGTCAGAAATATAACATCTTGAATAGAGGAAGGCAGGTCTTGCATCTCAGATGGGTGGATTCTAGTGTCTAATCAATTAGTTTTGTTAATAATATAAGTGTAATAGGCTATAATCAAGACAAAAGTAGCAAATCTTTTCAGGGTCATGGCAACCTGTAGTGCTTATTTATGAATAGTTTAGTTTTAATGCTTTATGAAAGTATTACTAAGGAATAAATTTCACTTCACATTGGATTTCTTTTTTCATGTATCATAGCTCCTTCCTCCACTCATATTTTACATTACATTTTTCGTGTAATTATAGGGAGATAACTTGATGCACCATTCTTTGTCATATCTCACTGAGCAGTGCACATTAAAAAACTCTGCAGCTTAGTAGAGAGCAAAAATGAAAATAACACTGTAAGTCACATAGCTAAAGTCTTTGATCACATATTGAAATAAAATGAATTTGAGCTATATGAATTCTTGAGCATATGTCATAAGTTTATTCAGCTGCAGATGTCTTCTGTGCATTGCTGTTTTTCATATAGAACATTTTGTCATGTATATATTCTTATTTTGACAGAGGAAGAGTTCTTTCTATTTGAAAATTCTTACCAACATATATTTTCTTCTCCTCTTCACATCTGTTATGGAAAAAAAATAAAACAAAACAAAAACACACAGAGACACACACCCAAAAAAAATAAAAAAAAAAAAAAAAAAATCCCAACCAACCAACAACAACAAAACACAACCCAAAAAACCAAAACAGAAACTCATCTTTTTTGGGGAAAAAAAAAAAAATCTAAAACAGAGGAAAAAAATCCCAACATTAAAATACAAACAAACACATCACGAAACACTGCAAATGACCTGTCAGATGTTTTGTTCAATGACACTTAGGTTACAAGCTTCCATTTCAGCAAAACACCTGGGATCAGTGTAGGGTATGCTGGAAACTGGAATTTGTGAAAGTTGAGGTGCGTATGAAGGTGGGGAGGGCTGAAGCACGTGCTTGGGAAATGAAGTCACACAAGGAGAGGAAGGGGGCTTGTCTCCTTTCATGCATGTGTGTGCAGGGATTTGTACACAAGGCTTGTCCTGGAGGGAAGCACTGCTGTCAGAGCACCCCTGGGCCCACACAAACGGGTGCTGGTGCCCAATGAATGCAGCAGCTCTTGCCTGCAGCTGAAATGGGTGCTGAATGTTGAAGGCAAGGTTTTATGGATGTAAAAGGAGAAGCAGAAGGTGCTTTGTTCCATCTTCTGCTCTGCTGCACACCATGCCCATGTACTGAAGCTCCAGGGTGTATGCCTTGCCATTTTAGAAGTGCTCTTCAGCCTGTGGAGGATTTGTGTGCAATTTTCACAGGGGCACTGAAGTGTGACCTTCTAACTCTTTGTTCCTAGGGTTTATGCTCAAAAACATGATCTGACTTCTTCTTTTTTCCTCATTGTCAAGGGGTAGATGTGTAGCATATTTGTGATGCATCTTTTAGACATGATAAAATGTCACATTATTTGCTGCTTCTCGCAACTCCTTTGTGTAACTGACCTTTATTGCATTCTGCTAAAACAGAGTAATAGAACACACCAAAATGACTGTCATGTGACAGAAATATTATTTCATCTTAGATTTTGCTTCTGAATTATGTACATCAACAAACTCAAAACAATTAACAGAAATTAGTGTTCAATGATCAGCTCAATCAAAATATTTGAAGGAAAGCTTCACTATCCTGTCAGCTTTTGATATTTTCTTTTAGAGATATTTATCTATCCTTCTTCCTACATTTATTTCTTACCTGAAAATACACTAGCTTGAAGAGTATTGCTTTGAATTTAATTTCATCATTATGAGCAATGACCTTGCCTTTTAACTCCTTGTTCCTTCACATCTGAAAGAAAGATGACACATCAGTAATATATGTAAGTGAATTATGACATTTTTATTCTGTAGACATATGAAAAGAGGCTTTGAACATTTTCTTTACTGCTCAAACACTGAAGCCAAAATTTCAGAGGCAAGTAAATACTTTGGAAGATGCAGTTTTTTAAGATTGAGGCCCTTTTAAATGCATTTGCACAACAAAATTTGAAAGATAAAAAAAAAAAAAAGTCAAAATCTTTACACTTACAGAAAGAGGAATACATCTTGGAATAAAAAAAAATAAAAAGATGGTGAGTGATACAGTAGTTCTCTTTCTGACTTATCTGTGAAGACACGTCCACAAACAGTAATCTTAGTCTTTTAGTACAAATCAATAGAAAAGATCTTGCATTTCAATCTCCAGGTCAGCTCAAGAGTGTTCTATCAGTGATTGTTATCTTCTGACCTGAATATTAGCCCATACAAGCACAGGATATTATTGGTTTGAGGAGTGTAAGTTTTGTATTGGAGCCCTGCCCAGTGTGACAAGTACACTCCAGGTACCAGCAGCCCTGTCTGCAGGAGCCTTCCCCACACCCTTCACCTGCCCAGGGCTGTGTCCAGTTTTGGGACTCATGGGGGTCTCTCTGTGCAGTGCTGAACAGGGTCTGAGCCGAGCACCTCACCCTCTCTCGATTGTTCATTCTCTGCTTCCATTACTGTGAGTGTTGCAAAAGAGGATCAAGTCATCTTGGCCACAGACCTGAATTCTGTGTGCAGTTTTGGTTACCGCAATGTAAGAATGACATTAAGCCCTTAGAGAGTGACCAAAAGGAGGCTACAAGGATGGTGAAAAGCCTAGAAGGAAAGTTATATGAGGAGCAGCTGAGGGCACTTGGTGTGTTCAGCCTGGAGGGGACTGAGGGGAGACCTCACTGCAGTTACAACTTCCTTGTGAAGGGAAGAGCAGGGGCAGGCACTGATCTCTGCTCTGTGGTGACCAGGGACAGGACCGAAAGGAACTGCATAGAGTTGTGTCAAGGGAGGTATAGGTTGGGTATTAGAAAGAGGTCCTTCCCCAGAGGGTGACTGGGCACTGAACAGGCTCCCCAGAGCAGTGGTCACAGCACCAAGGCTGACAGAGCTCCAGAAGCATTTGGACACTGCTCTCAGGTACATGGTGTGACTCTTGGGGATGGTCCTGTGCAGGGCCAGGAGTTGGAGCAGATGATCCTTGTGGGTCCCTCCCTTCCAAGTCAGTGTGTTCTGTGATTCTGTGATCTCTCTTGCAAGGAAGAAAGTTGCAGCTGTGTTCAAAACTTGAATCAGTACATTTTGATTCCATATAGATATTGCCATTCTTCTTCTACTTTGGCCTTTTTAATTTGATTTCTACTGAATTATCAAATTTCTACTGGATTATACCTTTTCCTCAGTGTTGTCTCCATGCCCCAACACAGTATCATCTTATTGACGATTTTATTTTGAGGCTTTTTTTTTTTTTTCAAGTCTCATGCCTGTTTTCTACCTCTTTTTCAAGCACTTTCTCTTCTGTTCCTTTTTTTTATTTGCGTGTACATTTCTGGCTTTATTAATTTTCTCATATCCACTTCCACTGTTGGCTAGAGAGCCCAGCTTTCAGCAAGTTAGATTGTTGAGTTATTACAACTGTTTTCTGGGAAGCAGTGCATTAGGTCACACAAAAATAACGAGAGATTTTCATGTACACAACAGCATGCCAAGAAACCTGTAGGGATTATCAAAAGATGAGCTGAAGTATAACTTTAGATGAAAAGAAAAGAAGCAGCACAAAACCCAATTGATTACCAAAATATTTAAGGAATTTAAAATATTTGAACAACATCAATAATGAAGAACAGTAATTTTAACTGCCTGAAAACTTCAACAAGAACTTGGCCATTTGGTCTACTACTGTTCTAAAGTTGTCTATTAAATTGCATATTTAATTGCAAAAATCAAAATAATTTTTGTTCATGCCAATTGTTAAATTAATTGTTCTGTTTCAATCAATTTCAGGTTGTGTTTTTAAACCTCTGATATCCTTTACAGGCACAAATGATGGTAGTCTCTCTTCTACTTTTCTCTTGGTATATTTATTTTTCAGGAGAAGATTATCATCTGGTTTTCATATATCTATCTATTTCAGCCAGTAGTTAAGTGGGTTTTTGCCTGTGTGATTTTTGAGTTCTGTTTTTGAAAATTTTCCTTTGAAAATTCACTGCTCCCTCCACCCCAGCTCTGTTATCATTTTGTCCTCTCCTCACTGAGCTTTTCTATTCTATTTCTAAATCATTTCATAGCACCTCCTCTGTAATTCCTATTTGCTCTTCCATTTTTCCACTCTGCTACATCCTCATTTCAGTGGAGAATTTTTACAGTTCCCCTGAATCATAACTCTGCAGAACAGATGGAAAGGGACAAACCACTGAATAATGAAACTAGACTTGCTTAGACTGATTACTTTGTACTCTCTGTGACCTTAGTTTTTTGAAATGGAGAATTCCCCCAATGTCTTATTCTGAAAAACAAACTCAGTATAAAAGGTCATCCTGAACTGATTGCAGGATCAAGAGTCCTAGAATATGTGGACTAAGAAAAATATCTAGCTGATTTCCATCCCAAGTATCTTCAGCCTTAAAAAGAAAATATAAAAATATTTATTGTTGCATTCTTGAAGTTTCAGACCTACCTTCTTTCAGTCACTTAAGTTTCCATATTTATTTATTTTTTAAAAAAAATTCTGGTAAATGAACATAGTAACTATAGACTGCAATGAAATATTACTGAAAAAAAGAATTTTCTGACTTATCAAAAATTTAACAGTAAAATAATGTAACAAAAATTAAGTTAAAGAACTGAGACCACAGTTTCTCTGTAGCCATTCTGTTGTATAGCTCTGGTTCTTCTATTCTACTGAAACTCAAGCTGTAATAAATCATGGTATCTCACAATGGCAGTTTCAAATGAACATGTTTATTGGGACAGACAAGTACATCACTAAGAGTGTTATTTACTTCAGGGGCTGATACACAGTACCAGCTGTTGGATTTAAACACTGACTCAGTCATTGAAGCTGAAAAATATGGGAATCTTTCAAATCATACACCAATATGAGCAAAAACAGGGGAATCATAGCATAACATAAATAATGCAGATTTTTCTTTCCAACAGCACAGAAACCATGAAGTTTGAGAGAAAATTCCCCAACAAAACCAGGTAAAAATTCCACTCTAGTCTCTAACAACAACAACAACAACAACTAATTCATCCAGATTAAATGTTAATATTGTGTTTATAGTTTTTAAGAAAGTTTTATTTTGGAAAATCAGAGCCTAAATTTAGAGGCTTGTTAAATTTCATAAATTTCTTTATATATATATTCCAATGTCTATTTCTCAAAAGTAGGTAGTATGTTTGCCAGCAGGCCAAACACAAATATGAGATGGGATTTTTTGTGTAAACAGTGCAGAATGCAGTGCACATCCAGCACAGCTGTGAGCTCTTCCTCCACCACACAACATTGGGAACCAACTCATGAAGAGATCTGGGAAATCAACCTGAAACAAAAGGTGGTTCTGGTGACAGTAGGATAAAAAAAAAAAACCCAACAACTCTGACCACCACAATCCATAATAAATCAACAGACTAAGCAAAAACTACAAAATAAAAGCTCATACCAGAGCACACACAGGTGATGGGCACACAGTGTGAAAGGTACTTTGAAGTGGAATACTTCAGGAATACAGGATACCTGTTGATGTTGTGGTGGCTCCAATGTCTTGTATTGTTGGGATTTTAACAAATAAGGATATTTAGCTTTGAAAAAGATATCTGTTTAAGGGTGTATTAGTAGCCTCATGGGAGGAAAACACCTGATCTAAAGGAAGGAAAGGAGGTGAGAGCTACCTTATAAATAAGGGGACTGTTCAGTAGACTCACCCACATCCCCTGTCCTTCAGGATTAAGAACTGTTGTGTTGTGCTGAGACCAAATGAAAAACAATGACCAGAACACCCAGAGGAGAGAGACTTTATGTCTGAATACTGAAAGGAGTTTTTGTGGTTATTCCAGCATCAAAAAATGAAGAATGATACAGTTAAAGGTCTCCTTCTGAAGGAGTGAATCCTATCTGGCAACTAGTCCAGGAATCGTGAAGCCCAGCTGGAACCAAGTCAAAGGAATTAAAGATATATTGTCAATACTAATGCCACCTTTTGGCCATGCCTTATTTTATCTTTAGTACGAGCTGCTTTACTAATTAATCTGAACAGTCATATGTCTTCCACAAAGGAGACTGACGTGATGACAGTCCTTCTCTGGTATAAGTCAAGGAGATGAGTATAAAGCTGGTATTATGAGACCTTCAGCATCAGCACACAAGATTTCGAAGTGACTTACAAATACTACAAGATTAATGTGCATGTCTATAAATGTTTCACATGAAAACCAAAGGTAAAATTCTAGCTTCTTTTTATAGGCAACATTCCATGCAGCAACACTGCTGACAAGACATGAAGTTCCAAGCAAAAAAGGAAACCCCAAAATGAAAACTCCCTACAGTCTTGTTCTCTTGTGGTGGGTTAACCTTTTCTGGCTGTCAGGTGCCCACCAAGGTGCTGTCTCACCCACCTCCTTAGCTGGACAGGGGGAGAAAATATGATGAAAAGCTGACAGGCTGAGATAAGGACAGGTTGATAGCTCACACTTTGCAACAATTATTGTCACAGGCAAAACAGATTTAAACTTGGTAAAATTCATTTGGAATACAGACCTTCATGATATTCTCCACCAGAGGTTCTTTCCAAGGCTGCAGGTCTTCATAAACTGCTGCAGTCAGGGTCCTTTCCACAGAGTCCAGTTGCTCAGGAACAGTTTGCTCCAATGTGGGTCCCCCTTGGGGTCGTAGATCCTGCCACAAAGCCCACTCCTCATGGGCACCTCCTCCTTCTCCTCTTCCTCCTCCTTCAGACAAGTTTCAGAATTGTTTCTCTCACATTATATCACTGCTCTCTCCACTTCAGCACAACACTTTTTATTCTTTATCAAATACATTACCACAGAGGTGCCACCAGTGTTGCTGCTAGGCTCAGCTTTGGTCCACGAGAAATGACTGAAAGTGACCAAAGACTTCAGTTAACCCACAATCAAGCAAAACAAATCCTTCAAATGTACTAGGGTACAATTTATCTTTTAAGTCATCTTCTGCATTTAAACTCTCATGCAGTGCTTTATGGTACTCAGGTTCAAATGTAAATAATAGCTCACTGATGATTGCTTTAGTTTCTAAAATAGAACAGGTGAAAAAAAATTAGCACGAAAGAAGTTGTACAACTATATTTATTAATCTAAGGCAAGAGTAGCAGAGTAAGGAGAGCAACTTTCACAAAAACAGAACACAATTTGAAGGGAAGGGGTGGGTGAACAATCTATAAATGTGTTCTATATGTATGAGAGTATTTTTTACCTATTAAGTCATCCTAGAGGAGAACTGGCAGATCCCAAAAGTGAGAGTTTTGAAAGGACAGCAATCAGACTAGTGCAATTCAAAGAGAAGACAGTTAATTCAACAAACTACCAATCTAATCAGACATGTATCAATGTTAAAGGAAAAAACAGGGGAAAATTACAAACTGAAAGAAAGGCTGTTGCCAAAGGGTAAGTATGAAGAAGTGACAGGAGAATGAACATGAAAATAATCAGAAAGGATGGCTATAAAATAAGATACAGGAAGAAGAGAATTTATAGAGACAATACGAATTGAAATTAAAAGGAATCAAAAGTCTCTTATTCTACAGGAAAGGAGAACAAAAAAGATTATGCACAACAAACTACATTCAAAACTTTGTTTATTTTAAGAAAGAGAGAGAGAAAGAGAGAAAGAAAAGAAAAAGAAAGAAAGAAAGAAAGAAAGAAAGAAAGAAAGAAAGAAAGAAAGAAAGAAAGAAAGAAAGAAAGAAAGAAAAAGGAAAGAAAGTTTTGACCAGATGCTTCAAAAAGGAAGTTTAATAAGTTTAATCATTTAATCACAAGGATAAATATGTCAGGGAGAGTTTGAAAAGAGCAGGGTAAAAAATGTTTAGATAAATTAATTGAATGTAAGCCATAATAGCTTGATAAATTTATCTTTAAATGCTTAAAAGAAATCTAACCAAAGAGATTTAAAAAACACTAATGGTTTTCTTCAAGAGATCAAGGAGACTTGAAAAAGGGGAAGAATGTGAAATTCCATATCAACTGTTAAAAGGTGAGTGGGAAGGAATGTAAAAGAATTACAGGTCATGGCACTTACCTTGAGGAATTAGGACAGAAAGAATTATCAATTTATTTGTATTAAAAGATAATAAAATGAAAAATGCAAACTATAGTTTTGTCAAAGTTCAGATAGTGCCAAAGCAATCTTATTTTCTCCATGATGGAACATGTATCATGTTCAAACAGAATATGTAACTGACTTCATGTTATTCCTATTGCCCAAAGTGACATTCTTAAAAGATATATAAAGAATCACAATCCAGACAAAAACACAGGTGAGAACTCACTGCTTTATAAACTACATGCCAAGTACTTAATAATGTTACCTTCATAGTGAGAGGGCCTTTCCTCAATACAGCAGCAAGAATAAAAGCAGAACATGACAATAGGTGTCAACGACATAAAATGTAATGTCTTTGGGAAAGAACTCATGGTGGAATACCAAAAAGGCTTCGTGGGGAGAAAGTGAGCCTGAATGGTTAAAGGAAAATTCATATGAAGACAGACTAGAAAAGAAGAAAGGAAAAATTACTCCAGATATATGGATAATGCACACTCTACACAGATAATGGAAGAGGTCATAGATACAAACATTGTGCTATGAAGTTGACTAAATCTGTTCATTTGATGCCTAATCCAATAAATTGGGAAGACTGTGGCTTTCAGATGCTTAGTCTCTGTATATCTAATTGCTTAAATTTGGTGAGGAAGCACTGTACCACAAGCCTCATGTGTAGCCTGGTAACAGAGCTGCTGCTAACATTACATATTCTGTTCTTCATCTCTGCAATCAATTTCTTACATCTCTCTAAGTTTCATCTGGAAACAGACTGCTTAAAAGTAAAGTGATATAAAGTGTTTCCCAGCAACTACTTCATCACTTCCAGTGACCTTCAAATTACATTTAACATTTGTCTTGGACAAAACTATAAGGCTGCTCACTGTTGTGGACAGGAAGATTCATCTGGTACTGTTAACCTGATCAATAGTGAAATAAAAAGTCAACTGAGCTTACATTTTTACAACCCCAAGAGAAAGTTAAAAAACACATTAGTTGGTTTAACAAAATGATAGCAGACAGAGAATAAGTATCCAAGGTTATAAATGATAGTAGCTCAGTAAGCCCTGTACATCATATACAGTCATAAACTGCTCACACAATTTAGTTTAAGGACAATCTTACTTTTATTTCTTTTTCTTCAATTGTTCCTTTGCTTTGCAACTCGAAAAGAAAAGAAAAGAAAAGAAAAGAAAAGAAAAGAAAAGAAAAGAAAAGAAAAGAAAAGAAAAGAAAAGAAAAGA
>JAWWTY010000001.1:13079918-13098603 GCA_035222235.1 Margarornis squamiger
AGAAAAGAAAAGAAAAGAAAAGAAAAGAAAAGAAAAGAAAAGAAAAGAAAAGAAAAGAAAAGAAAAGAAAAGAAAATCCGACCAACCAATCAACCAAAGAGGGTGTGAGGGTCAGAAGCATACAAATTATTATTAATTTCAAAAAAAGAGAAGGTGTCATTTGGTGGAGAGTTTTATTCTATGAGTTTTAATTATCCAAACTATGTGCCCATTAGTAAGTTGTTTGGTGCAACAGAAGTAGATCAGTAAACTGAAACAGATGGTCCTAAAGCTCCTGAACTTTCTCTTCTTTCTTATGCTCTTTACAGAAAAAAAAAAAAAAATTATTCAGTCTTTCTCCTTAATCCATATTTACATCCACTGTGTATAACCCCGGCGACAATGTGGCAAACTCAGTGAGTTAAAACAATACAGTGAGTTGACTTCCAGGTTTTCTATAATCTACAGACTGACTTCTTTGGGAGTCTTTGCACCAGGACTGCTTTACCCATGTTCATCTATGGATGTTCTGAGCACGAGAAATGCATCTTATTCTTTTAGGGCACAAGGATTGCTCTGTCCTCTACGTCCTTTTTGACTTCCCCTAAATATTATTACGTGACCTTCACTGTTGCCTCCACTACCCTCAGAAAACTTCATAGGTCCAAACCTGAGAAAGCTGCTGCAGAGAATATAATTGACAAGTGTTGCAGTGTGAAGTCTGAAAGAAATGTTCAAAGGAGGATGCTGGCAAGGGAAGGTGTTATTTACTGCTTCACTGGATAGCAGAAGATAAATGGGAAAAGAGACTGTAAGTGATTGCTGCTGCTTAGTGGAGGCAGTCTTCATAAGGGCTAGGGAAATAGTACAAAGAGCTGGCTGCATAATCTCTAGTGACAAGAGGCTTTCTTTGTTTGTAAGAAACCCTTCTCTTTTCCTTCAAATGATATGTTAAATTCTGTGACACCCATTCAATTTACTCCTTTACAGCATCCCATGGCAGTTACCAAATAGTGCTGTGCCAAAGTATTTGAGGCTATTAAGTTAAGAGAATGGCAACACCCACCCAAGAGCCACCAGCACTCAAAGACTATTCCTGTTACAGACAACTCTCACAGCCAGACCTCTTCAGTCTCAGAAGTTCTCTCTGTGCTCCTCCTGGAGGAACCTGGAGGTCTGTGTGGACCTATTCCCACAGGGAGCAATGGAAAGTTGTCTGTGCAGCCTTTTTATGTTGCAGACTGACCACAGAGCTCAGGATTAGCATGGGATATCCACACCCCATGGCACAGGGTTTCTGCCCCATCTGTTTGCTACAACACCTCAGGGAACACACATACCGATACATCAGTCAGATGATGAACATCTGGACAAGAGGAACATCTGCAGATAAAGAGGAAAGGGGTTCAAACAGCAAAAGCTTTTTCCCTAAAAAAGCAAACCTGATCCATTATTTGCACAAAGTGTAGCTGTTCGAAAAAGGATCTAAATGCAGACTAGACTTTCACAAACTCACACAACTGAATTACAGAAATTCCAGCAAAATAATATGGGCTTTCTGGACTAACATAAACAAATAGTATCCAGCACATTGCATCCAAAATCTTATTACAGGCAAAAGGGAGCAAACCATTTTTAGGACTAAGGATTTTTTGTTAACCTATTTAGTATTTTCACACTCTAGTAGTCCAAATAATCTAATAAATGAAAACCTCAGTAGCCCAATATAAATTGTTATATAAAAGCTTCTTATTTACCTATCCCTTTTCTCTATTGTTGCAATTGTCTTTTTACCCTGATTTGAGCCCATCTGTGTTACACAACCAGGCAGAATAAGACACTTAGATGTGTCTGTAGGAAGAACCTAAATGACTGATTTGTGTTGGTCATTGGACAGAATATTTCCACTGATACGAAACTGGAAACTAAATTAACACTGGAAATAACATCTCTTTTCTAATTTTCTCCTTCACCCCACTGAGGTGTTAATGAGCAAGGACATGCATGGGTGCTCACCTGCTAACTGTGGTGAACCCATCATTACAATCTAGTGTCACAAGTAATTAATTATAATAATTATACAATATCTAGAGCAGAAGACAACAGCCTATTTTTGAAAGATGTTGAAATTAGAGGACTTCAAATGGTTTGTAATATTTTGAAGAGCTTTTCAATTATGAGATTAAAGTGGCAATCAGATGACACAAAGTTTTCTCCAAAAACTGTGAAGATGTTTGTTGGCGATATAGAATCATAGAAGTTTCAGTTGGAAGGACCTTAAAGATCATCTAGTTCCAGCCTCTTACTATGGACAGCTACACTAGTATATTTTCATCTGAAAAACAGGATGCTGCACAGTTGGCTCTCTTGTAGCATTGTCCAAAAAACAGGAGAGATGCCAGTTGGTATTATTTATATGCAAGCAGATAATTACTGTCAGTATCATCCAGGACCACTTTCATGATACAAAATAGAGAAGATACTATAGTATAGCTAAATCTGCTCAGAGCAGTGCAAATGATGCTGAAAGGAAGAGGCAGGACTCATAGTGGGAACTTTTTCTACCTATAAGATGCTATGAAGATTGTTTTCTTTGAGATCCTGCTCTCTGTCCTCTAGCCTGGCAGTATGGTATGCCTTTGAGGAGAAGTAAAAGAGATTTTTCCCTAGATTTTATCTGTGAAGCCTTCTTCATGTCATTAATCTGGAATGCTTTTAGGGAGGACTTTTTGAGTTATTTGGAACAATTTTCTAGGCTTCAAGTGTTATTTAATCGCAAGCAAACTGGATGTAAAAAGCCTGACTAGTAATTTGAAATTTTCCATCCTGATTGTCTTGCCTGTTCCAAGGGACTATTCGTAGTTTCAGCAATACTAAGTTATCATTAAAGCTCTGAGTGGTTTTTACAATGTTATTTTATTTTTTGTTGTAGAAAACATGTATGAATACCAGTGACAGAATTGTTTTAGCATCACACAGGTGACAGTACACAATCTAAATGTGGCATTCTGATAGGGAAGCAGAAATTATGCTGTCCTGGTACATAACTGTGAGTGTGCACTACATGACTTTGTAAATAATCAAAGTGAAAATCAAATCAAGAGTTGCCATTAGTAGCTGCTAAACTGCCAGGGATGCTATTGAACCAGATAATCAAATCGAACAAACAAAAAAAAAATAAAGATTTAGTAACAATCTTGATGATAATACCTACATTTTTTCTGAGTTCTCTTTCTCATAAATTATGTTGACTGGTTCCACATTCATTATGAAAATCAGTCTGTCCTCCTAGGAACCCTTTCATAACTATTAGATTTAGATATCTGTGAATTAGTCAATTTTTAATTACTTTTTTTTGTTTGTTTGTTTTAGGTGCAGGGAAAAAAGCTATTTTGCCCTGCTTTCCCTGTAGAAAATATTTCTCACAAACAAAAATATTTATCACAATTTTATTTTCTCTTATACAATGATGGAATGGGAAAGAATCCTCAAAATTCCCAAGGTACCTTTTCCTCAGCATTTTGACAAATAAGGTAAGCAGTACAAGAATCTGGGTATGACTTTGGATTTAAATACCTCCCTAAAAAGTTGTCATAATTTAGGACAGAAAGTTTGGAGCTGCTTTTGAGTTTTATTGAGCTCTTTAGCTAAGGCAGATGATCAAACATGGTAAGAAATTACTTCTGCTCATTAAACCAGCAAAAGGATTCTGGATAGTATTGTGCCTTTCCAACCCAAACCATTCTATGATTCCATGCACCAACAAACACTTTCTGGAACAGAATCTCATCCTTAGCTCCTGGTACAGAATACTTCTTTCCTCATTTCCATGTGTGTTTAACTGGATAGTTGAGTTGAAATATGTAAAGTGTTTAGCTCTTGGCCTCATGGTAACCTTGCACACCACAGCTAGCAGTGAAATTAGAATTCACTTAGAAGCTCTTTTTATTCTAGTCTAAATGACTGTCTTCATTCCATGATTTATGTATGGTTTCGATGCTCATGGGATGTAAACCTCATTTCCTACACTCCTTTTCATAAATACATAGATCAGTCAAGCCAGTGTTTTTCTGATTGGCCAGAAAAAAAGCTGAATATTGTGCATATTCTCCCCCTATTGTCTGTGCAATAAGATATTGCAATACTTTACTGCAAACTCTCTCATCACAAAGCAGTTCTTTCAGAAACTCTGAAAAACAATCCCAGAAGTGATTTAGTGATTTTCATGTTATCAATAATATGCCCAACAAATGATTCTTCAGCAGAATTTAGTTAACCATTCCTTTAATATCAGTTTTACCTGGTTAAAAATAAGCTTTGGACAAGCACAGACACTTCCTTATGAGCTCAACATCAAATCAGGTACCTGAACAAATACACATTTGTCATTATGATCTCAGATATCTATGAACTTTATACTATACATATATGTTGCAAAAAATATTTATTTCAAATTTGATACATGAAAACATGTATTTAAAAAAAGCAAGTAAGACTTCCTTCGTCTTCAGTTCTTATAACTTCAGTCACTTATGAAAGGTCCTAAATAAGCTCTGGACAGTGTAATTTCAGTTTTGGTTTAACAGTGACACTGTATTTCATAACCTATTTCACATTTAATTTTACTGTTGGTTATTGAATTCTGATACAGCTTTTCAAATTTTGTTGAATTTACATGTTAGAGTATCTCACTATGATTTAACATAACTTTTATCTGAAACTGCTATGTTTGAAAAGCTGGTTTCTAATTACACATCTTCATTTGCCACACTCTGGGTACATTTTCCACACTGATATAAGTAGGGAAATATCTGTATTGCTTCATTCATAGTAGAGTTGCTATGATTATTTTTATTGGGTTTTTCTCCAATTTTTTTTCTTATTGTTTTGTCTGTGCTGACTCACTGCAGGATATTTCTCAAGAGATGTGTAGTAATAGCAAGTGGTTTTAAGACACATGAAAAGTCATCACTTTAGTTCTTTTTTTTTCTCTTTTTTCCTCTCAAAATAAAAGTTTTCCTTTTAGTCCACACTGCACCTTCACAAAACTACAATGAACAGTCTATTATGAGCCGCATTTTGTCATATTCACTCTTTGTCAAGGGTAATTTACACAGCTGAGGTAGCATATCAAAAGAAAAATGGATCAGAGAATATACATATGTGTTCCAATTCTGGTTTTATTGCATGTTAGATGATATCTAAATGTTTAAAAATCACAGAATTATCATATCTCATAACTTCTTATCCCCACAAACACATATGGAGGCTTGGAAGAAAAATTGAAAACTTGATTTTTTTTTTTTTCTTTTTCTTATTTTTTTTTTTTTTTTTTGTTATTGTTATTTTCTGGTTTAGTATCTGAGAGATGGAAATTGCTTGCAGCTTGCCTTGAATGTGGAATAAATTGCTCACCATCTGTATTTGTTCATAAATAATGAAGTAATAACTAATTTGAGCTGAATTTTATACAACTTTCCTTCAAGGAACTGAAGATAGAAAGTTTTGTAGTTTTTCACCATTACAACATTTCACTTTCACAAGTGCATACAATTTTAAACATCCAGCTTTTAAAAGCTGATGAGAAGTTAGGACCTATCTGCCAAGCTGCCGGGAATGAGTAAATAGTCGCTGTTAGGCCTGTTCAGCTGCTAGGAAGAATTCATTAAAATGCTTTTTATGGCTATTTAAATTGAAATGTTTTGCCTCAGTTGTGGTAAGATAACGGTACATGCATAGCTCTGGTAGCTCTGCCACCAGGAAATAACTTAAGGCTGCTGCAACTTGATTATTTTACGTTATGTTCCCATAGTCTTATATTACCACTACTGTAAAATTTTCAGCTGTCTTTCCTTCATACCTAATGAAAGTATTGCTTTCGAATTATTTCTAGCACTGAGATATAATATTTTGCCAAAACAATAAGACATGTATATTGATTTTTGTCACCTGTGCAATAAATTATTGTAATTGGTAAGAGCCACATTAAGCAACAGCAAGCACATGTCACAGTCAAATCTGTGTGATAAATAAAGTAGGTTCACTTCTAACTACTATAATAGTAAATAGACTGGTCTAAATAGACATTATTATAAAAAAAAAGTATAAATACTATAAAAAAAAAGTATAAATGTTAGTGCATAAAGACTGCATTCTTAAGAAGCTGAAAGAGCAGCACCATGATTTCCCATCATATCATTAGATTAGAGCAAAAGTGCCAATTCCGGTCTCTCCATGGATAAAACTGCAAATTTCTAGTCTTCATCTGTAGTAGCTGTGGTATTTGTAGAGATTTCTTGGTGTTTTTTCTTGTTCTTGTCTTGTTTGTTTTGTGGTTTTGCTTTTGTTTGAGGGTTTTTGTTTGGGTTTTTTGGTTTGTTTTTCAGGTGAATTAGGAAATTCATCCAGCTGAAAAATTACCCAGCTTCCCACGTGGCATCATAAACACTAGTGCTAGCATAAAGCAGAAAAGGAAAGCAGTGGAATTATAGACATAACATACAGGGTAGAGAAATTTCCCTCCTGGTGACATTTCACCTTTGAAATTGCTTGTAGAGATTGTGAAATCAGTCTTTCAATAATCCTTCAAATACTGGAGACATAACCATTCAAATTATACATACATTTTTTTCAACAATAGGATTAACATAATTTATTCCATTTTCTGTGAAAAACCTTGGGATGAACCTCAGGGTTTCACATAATGTTACTTTATATTTCCTAATCTTTTCCTAAACAGCAGTTATTAAACAAAAGCAGTTTTCAGAGCCCATCAGTCCACTGCTATGAAATCTGAAAGTTCTCCATAATCACAGTTCCAGGGTCTGTTAGCTTCTCTTCAGTAAAGGCATGTAAAAGCTGAATGAGAATCTGTTTCGCCTTTCCAATTTTTACATGAAGCTGGCAACAGCTAACAGGATGTAAAAACGTTCTTCCTTCCTCACTGCAGTGAGCAGTTACCACAAATTAAAAAAAAAAAAAAAAAAGAAAAAGAAAAAAAAAAAAGTTGTCACTTGCATCCAAATCAGTGTAATTTCTGTTTTTCAGCCAGCAAAGTATGTAAGGTTGGCAGCACAGCTAAAAGAGTCAGTTTCCCATGGGACTTGCCTCCCATCAGCCAAAACCCATATTTATTCGCAGAGGAAGGAAAATAGTGCAAGTATAAACAGACCCTGAGTTAACCAGGGCTTTGTCAGGAATAAGAAGAACTTTCCAATGCCATTCAGGAAGGCTTAAGAAAGTGTGATCATACTGAATTAATTGTTTTATTGTTTATGAAAAGATTGTGGAAAGAGACATTGTCCTCGCTGTACGAAAGGAGAAGTTGTTAACTTTGCATTCAGCCAGCTGAATAATGCAGCTGAAAAAATGAGGGAATACATGAATCTGTTATTTTCTAACTTATACATCATTCCTTATCTCTTTTATATTCTAGTTAAAAAGTGAAAGCAGGCTCACACTGGAGACCAGGCAGAGAAAGCCAATTTTGTCTGGGGCTGCATCCAGAGCAGTGTGGGCAGCAGGGCAGGGAGGGGATTCTGCCCCTCTGCTCTGCTCTGGTGAGACCCCTCCTGCAGTGCTGCCTTCAGCTCTGGGGTCCCAGCACAGAAAGGACATGGACCTGTTGGAGCGAGTTCAGAGGAGATCACCAAGTTGATCAGAGGGGAGGAGCACCTCTGCTGTGAGGAAACGCTGAGAGAATTGCGATTGTTCAGCCTGGAAAAGAGAAGGCTTTGGGCTGACCTAATTGTGGCCTCCCAGTACCTGAAGGGAGCCTACAGGAAAGACTGAGACTATTTACAGGGGCCTGGAGTGACAGGACAAGGGGGGATGGCTTCAGACTGAAAGAGAGCAGGTTTAGATTGGATATCAGGAAAAAATGTTTTCCTCTAAGTGTGGTGAGGAACTGGCACAGATTTTCCAGAGAAGTTGTGGATGTTCCATCCCTGAAAGTGTTCCAGACCCGGTTGGATGGGGCTCTGAGCAGCCTGGTCTAGTGGAAGGTGTCCCTGCCCATAGCAGGGGTGTTGAAACTAGATGATTTTAAGGTCTCTTCCAACACAAAGCATTCTATGATTCCATGAAAGTCTGATAGAGTTTAAATTGGCACAGCACAAATGTGCAAGATTTCACAGCACCTGTGCATCTAGTGAAGGACCGTGTCCTAGGAAATTCTTGCAGATCAGCTGAATACCTGTATGTGAAACCTCTAGGAAACGAACACTTGAGAAAGTCAGACCTCCAAAAGGTTAATTCCAAGTCATTAATTTGCAAGCTTTGTCCTCACATTGCAATACATTATACTTGGGTATAAATGTTACTCGATCATTCCTAGGAGACACAGAAATATCATTATCCCTATTGTAAAAATAAGATTGCAAATACAGATAAAGGAAGACCCACGAAGTTGTGTCACATCATATAGTGGAAATATTTTGAAGAATCTGAATCTAACACACAGTCAAAAAGAGATTTGAATTGTTTTCTGACAATGCATGAAAAGTAGCTTAGAAATTTAATAAAATCACATAAAATAATGAAGTCTGACTTAGCTAAAAAATATTTGAAACACATAATGATACAGCAAATGATTTCCAGAAAGAGGTGTACAAAATGTCACTAAACATAAATGATTTGTACTTGAATGTCTTACTATTTTTAAATTACTTTTAGCTTTTTATGTGCTTTTCAGCACTCATTTGAACATTCCACTGTTGCTATCTTCCAGGTATCTGAACATTTGTTTGATAATCATTTATGCTTACACTAAGGGCAGGGAGGGAAACACAATTAGGTTTTTTTTTTTGCATGACAAGATCTGAACATATCAGAATTGTTCTGGATTTTTATAAGGTATACCATACTGTACACAAACAGGTCTAATTTCTCTCCTGTTATCTTCCTTCAATTTGATTTAACAGTATTGCTTTTCTAGTTCACATTGTTCCATATTAAAACTCTATTGCCTTTTTTCAGTTTCTATTCTCAGACTGTCTTTATTCACTTTATTTTTTGCACTGTCTGCATATTATTCAGCATAGAGTCCAACTATTTTAGAATTATTTGAAAGCAATAGTAACAGTAGCATGATTTTCTCTGACAGATTACTGAAAAATAAAAATCAGCCAAGAAAACACCATTTCTGCAGTACTTCCTGGCTTCTTTTTCTTCATTTCTGTATGATGGCATTTGCCATCATCTCTTTTTGGCAGATTAGCACTTTCCCTTCACAGAGGTAAGAATTTGTATATATCTGCTGTCTTCTGTGGAGTCTCCCATCTCTACTTAGCACTAAACATTCATTTCCAAAGAACTTTTCTCCTGTATTGAGACTCTTTTTGCCATGAGTATTCTGTTTCTGTGATACGTGCTTTCTGCCTAAAAGGGTTTTGAATCCTTAGTAATCTCCATAATCATTTTGAAAGAGATTGCTGGCTGGCACCCTTGCCAGGTTAGTTCATTGCCTAAATACATCAAGATAAACTTCCTGCATTTGCCTATTAGTGGCATGTGTCTTATTTAGATTCACAAAAAGCTGCATATGGTATCTCAACTGCAGAAGCAGAATTAACATTCTGCTCAAAAGCGAATGAAATGATCTCTCGAAAGGAAGGGGAAGGTATAGCATAAACAGGCAGATAAGTTTAGGAGCTCCTGGGAAATAATGGCTCCAAGAAGCAGTATTGCATCTGGAGTCAGTGGACAAAGACATTCCCTAGACATACTGAGGAGGAACTGAGGGTGTCCTGTATAGAGGCACCAATTATCCCCCATCTGGAAGTGTCAGCATGTGACAGTGAAGGGCAACATCCCAAAAAAAAAGTCTGAGATCAACAGCTGAGAACTGTTTTCTGGCTGCTGATTGCAGTCCTCAGTCAGATTAAATCCTTCAAGAGAAGACTTTGAGCTCATACTTTACAAAGCAGTGATGAACACATCTGGGAGTTAATTGCTGTGTCACAGTCTAACCAAGTTAGACACCCTGCCTCTTGGTCTTCTTTCTGCGCAGTATCATCAGTGAGTATTGTCTGATCCATGAGTTTATTTAAAAAGCATATAAAAACCTCCTCCTATGATTATAAACTATTTCAATTGATAAAGAAATAGGTGCAAAGATCTATCAGCTCTGATGTCTCTACTGATGGGAAGAAACAAGTATAAGGAACAAATACAATGGTATGTTTCTTTCTTGAATTAGTTAAAACAAGTACATGCCCCTCCCCTTCTTTAAACTCCTTTTTCCAGTTTTCTATACACAATTCTTAAGGATCTTGGATAAATGTTGGGTAGCCTTTCTTTATGGCAAGCTCTACATTATGTCTAGACCACATTATTTTTTAATTACTACAATGTAGACTTTGTTACTATAATTTTCTTTAAATGCAGTATTACCTAAATATATATATTTCCCCTTACTGTAAGACACATTTCTATTCATTTTAATCCTCTCATTTGTCTTGGTCATTTAAAGAATATAAGATAGTGTAAAGTGTAGTATAAAAACACTTCAGGGAAATAACAACAAAAAAACCCACAATAACTATATTCTGAGCACTTTTATGCAAATGCATAATCTTGTAGGCTAATTACATGATGTGACTTAAAGTATCTGTCAAATCCTTGTAACTGAGGCCAACCAGATTTAAACCAATTGAGAAATGAGCTCTGAATATATGAACTTATTTCTGAATAAATTAACCTGGTTTAAACAATAGTATCAAATATCAAGCTACACAACTAATGATACCAAATCTGAAGGTTTTATACTAAGTGGCTCAAACCCAGAGGAAAATGGCATCCTTTATAATCTAATCTAGTTTACTGTTTTACTGTAACAGGAGCTCCACATCTCTTTAGACATATTTAAAAGAGATTATGAGAGAAGGAGAATTAAAGCATTAACAGGATTGAAGCAGATAGAAAAACCTCCTATTTGTTCTCATGAGCTGATGCAGGGAGAGAAATAAAAGAATGTACTGCCAAGAAACGTATTTTTAACTCTATTGCTAGCCTTCCAGAACTTGAAGTTTCAAACTGTGCAGATTGATAAACATACAGCCAGATTTATTTCTTAGGTGGCTTGACTCAGAATACCATAGAAAATTCTACATTTGAAAAAATTAAGACAGTCCCTCATTCCTGTCTCCAGTTAATCTGTTTTTTCTGCCAGAGTGTGAGAAATTGAGACCATTTCAAATGCTTTTCACAATGATTTTTTTTTAAAGTAAAAATTATATACTCTTCATTAGAAAGCCCACTTAAAGATAGCTTAGAAAGTTACATGGAAGCTTACTTCCCACCCACCTCTGATTTTTATGGCTTGAAAAGGAAGAATGAGGATGAAGGTGAAGAATTCTGCAAGAGTGAAGAACACCATAACTTCTCACTTTGGAAGAGGGTGCAAAGGTGAGAGCACAGCACAGGTTCTCCCTCACTGCCTGAGCCCAGAGTCATAAGATATACCCCAGACTAAACTGCCTTTTCTTCAGGCTGCTCCATCTATGTACTCCTGTTAAATTCATCACTACATACCTCCTGAAAAATAGCATTGCCAGATACACATTTGTCTCCTGTTTGGAAAGGCACATTCATCTCGTCTCGTTCTCACAAGACTTGCCTATATTGATTTTAATTTTTTGGTTTGTTTCAATTTTGTTGGATCACAGGACGAGGTTAGAATGAAGCTCAGGAGATCATCTACTACAATATCTTGCCTGAGGCAGGGTCTCCAATAAGATCATACCAGCTTATAGAGGGCTTTATGCAGTCAGGTCTAACAAGCACCAGGCAGGGATGGATAATCCCTTCCCTCAATTTATTGGCTGTGCTCCTGTAGATACATCCCAGGATGCTGCTGACTGCCTCTGCTGCCAGGGCAGGCTGCTGGCTTACACTCAGCTCACCATCAGCCCAAGACCCCAGTCCTGTTGCAGAGCTGTTCCCCAGTCTGCCTTGTGAGAGGCACTTCTTGCTTGTAGATAACAGTATAGAAACTTTATGCTGCTCCTCACAAATACAGTCGTTTGGAATCAGTTACACCTGAACTGCAGTCTGGACTCTCTGGGTGCAACTTAAATATTTGTGGTTTTATTTTGGAGTGCCTTTGGAATAAGCTTCTTGACCTTCAATAGCAACTAAGCTTTGTCTCACATTGCAAAGTATGCCAACAAGATCCTTTTTGGATGAAAACCGAGGAGAGGTGAACTTCAGAAGCTTGTTAAGTGCACTCTAGCTGCTTACAGAGATTCATGCCACAGAGGGCTCCTGAAGTCAAATTTACAAAACTCAGCACCTTGAGAAAACTGTTCCTAGAGACCTGAGTACTCGCTAATATATACATATTGTTTTGTACAAAGCTTGATCCTTACTATTATGAATGGGCAAGATCATAAAAATAAATGTTTACAAGAGACTGGGTTCTTTTTAGAACATGGCTATTCTCTGGTATCACACTGACAGAAATATATGACCTTTTATTCCTGTAATCAAAAAAGTAATTGAGAAATAGTTATTTCTGTACATATTTTTCCCTGTCTACAGGCAGAAACAATAAACTGTAGTAAAGCAGTGTTATTGCTCTGTTGGTTCAAATCCTGGAAAACTTAGTTATCTGAAATATAACACTGCTAACACATGTTGAAAGGTATAATTGAGAATGAAATGTAAAGCCCAGAGATCATGTTTTACAGCTACTATTTTAAAATGCTTTGTTTACCCCCAAAACCATCACAACTCAAGCAGACACAATTGACCTGTTATAAACTTTTTCCTACTACCATCCCTCTGCTCTGAGGAAAGAAAGATATTTTGCTTAAGTCAACTGTAGAACTTCAAAGATTAAATTATTTTAACTATGTTAGTGTTTGGGAAAAGACACAAATCTCACATAACTCTGTGTTGTTTTATTTCTACATAAAACTTAACTTATAAGAATAGATTAAAGGAATTACATTTATTTAGCTTAAAGAGGTTACACTTAGGGAGGAACATGATAATTCTATGTAAATAGTTAAAGGACAATAATAGGATTAAAAGGAAGAGCTAGTCACACTGAAAATTAGTCATAAAAATAGGAGTAATGGGCTGGATAAATTTAGAAGGATAAATTTACCTTTGTTATTACAAGAACTTCCTGAGAGAAAGGCCGATCAGAGTATAGAAAGTCTTCTCTTGTGAAACAGTTATTAAACAATATTTGGAGACATTAGACATAAGAATAAAAAGCAATCTGTAAAATATTATGAGTTTTCAGAGACTGAACTGGATGACCAATAGCATCCTTTTAATTATATGTATAGTGGGTTGATGTTGCCTGGCCATCAGATGCCCACCAATTACCATCCCTCCTCAACAGGACAGGAGGAGAAAATACAGCAAAGAGCTCATAGGCTTAGCAATCACTTACCAATTATCAGTATAAGCAAAACAGACTAATTTTTGGGCAACTAATTTAATTTATTGCTAATTAATATAAAAGTAAGATGATAAGGAATAGGAACAAATCAAAAGCCCCCTCACTACTCCCTTATTCCCATGCTCAACTTTGCCCCCAACATTTCTAACTCCTCCCCCTGAGTTGCACAGGGAAACAGAGGATAGAGGTTGGTGTCAGACCAGAAGGCTTTGTCTCTGCTGCCCCTTCCACTTCAAAGTGTTCCCCTGCTCCAAGGGAACGAAGTCCTAACCACAGGAGACAGTTCTTCCTGACCTTCTCCAATGTGTATCTTTCCACACAGGTTATGGTCCTTCAGGAACAGTCTGCTCCAGTGTGGATCCTTCAAGGATCCTACCAGAAATCCTGCTCCTTCATGGGCTCCATGGGGTGTAGATGCATGGTCTTCAGCCTTCTTCAGGATGTATTCATCTGCTCCAATGTTGGGTTCTCCACGGATCCCAAGGGGACAACGTGCATCACCATGGTCTTCTCCAGGAACAGCGGGAGAATCTCAGCTTGTATCTGGAGCACGTCTTCACTGATCTTGGTGTCTGCAGAGTTGTTTCTCTCACATATTTTCACTCCCCTCTCTTATTTTCTGTTGTGCAATGTTTGGTTTTTGTTTTTTTTCCTGTTCTTAAATATGTTATCACAGAGACACTACCAAAATCACTGATTGGCTCAACTTTGGACAGCAGTGGGTCCTTCTTGGATCCAGCTGAAATGGCTCTGTCGGACATAGGGGCAGCTTCTGGTGTCTTCTCACAGAATCCACTCCTGCAGCACCTTTTCTATCAAAATCTTCCCACACAAAGGCTATAATATCAGTTTTTAAAATTTGATTGACACTCCCCCAGTCAGATTTGTGTAGAAGGTTCCAGTCAGACAATAAACACAGGTCTGAACAGGTGATATGAAGGTGGCAGGGGGAAAAAAAAAAAAAAAAGGTTTGTTTTTTGGTTTTTTTTTACTTTGGCTTTATTGAGGTTTCAGATGTTAAAGATTACATTTCATGGTTGCAATGGATTAGCAAGTTTTCTTCTCCAGTTCACAATCCCTCACAGTTGCTCAGGGAACTGTAGATTATCTTGAAAAGCTGTGATTGACACATTCTCATTCATGATACGGTTCCTTGAGATGCAAAAATATTTGTAAGAACAAGACAAAACTCAAAAGTTTTTAGTTTCATCATTAGCGTGAGAGATGTGATAGGTTTGCACGCTCTTCAGCTACTTTGGCCACGAGCAGTAGCGATATAAAGCTCAGGCTAGGAAAGGCCTCACAACCCACCTTTGCAGGTTCAGAATTAGAGTGACGTCACTTCACCCCAAGTTGTATTTGCTCATTGCAGTTTGTATCAGGTTTACGTGGCAAGGTGCTGGCAGCAGGGATCTGTGTCCCTGTGGGAACAGGCCAGGGGCTGTCCTGTGCTGAACACAGCCAGTTCCACCAGCTCCAGTGTACCCACCCCTGGCCAAAGCTGAACCCATTGGACAAGTTGGACAGAGAGGGGAGAGGGAAAGTGGGAGAAACAGCCCTGATGACACAAGGAGGATGGGGAGAAGGTGTCTCAGGAGCCTTTGCAAGAGCAGGTTCCCCTGCAGTCCCTGGAGGAAACCCTGGTGAAGCAGGTGGATATCCCTGCAGCCTGCATAGAGAGCAGGGCAGAGCAGATGGATATCTCCCAGAAGATTGGGAGAGAGTCTATAACATAGCAGGTTTATCTTGAAGGACTACAATCGATGGGAAGGACCCACACTGAAGCAGAGGAAAGTGTGAGAATGAAGGAGCACAGGAGAGGAGCTATTACAGACTGACCACAACCCCCATTCCCCATCTCTCTGTGTCACTTGAGAAGGGGAGGTACAGGAGTTGGGAATGAAGGACTGAAGTTGAGCCTGAAAAAAAAAAAAAAGGTTTGGAAAAGGTGTTTTAGCTTTTTTCTTGGTTTCTCATCATTTTAATCTGTTTAAATTGGCAATAAACTAAAACAACTTTCCCCAAATTTAGTCTGTTTTGCCCATTGTGGCAATCAGTAAGTGATCTCCCTGTCTTTATCTCAACTCATGAGATTTTACATCTTATTTTGTCCCCTCTCCAAGTTGAGGAGGGGGAGTGGGAGAATGGCTGTCTGGGCATCTGGCAGGTGGGCAAGGTAAACCACAATTAAACATATGATAAACATGTTTCACTAAAATAGAGCTAAGATGTATTAGCTGATTTCACTTTATCCATTTTTTGTTGTTGCTACCAGTAATCAAGTAGCAAAACTTTACTCTACCATACTTCATCTTCTGGTTTTGAGGACTTTTAATCTGCAATGCTTTCTTTTCCATATACCTGTTTCATTGTAGTATCAGCTGTTCTCTCTAGTTTGTCTTCAGAATATGGGGTGTATCTAAAAATGCTGTACGGTTTATTCCACAAAAGAAAAATAAGGAAAAACAATTTTTCTCCTGAATTACTATTTCACCGTATTAACGAAAACTCCAACCTTTATAACTCGGTAAGATCATACATTTTCCACCATCAACAATGACTGCTGGGATCTCCACTAGGCAATAAATTATGTAAGACTTGTTAACAAATTGCACATATCACAAAATACTATTTTGCATTTAGGTGTTAGGATCAGAAACCTTACGGAATATGTTGGTTCCTTACTCTTTGTTCTACCTTACATGACCTTTATAAGTGGACTAATAAAAATAATAATAATAATAATAAACAAAACAAATGGAAACAAAACAAAAAAACAACAAAAAGAAAAGCTGTGCAAATAAAAATTTTGAGCCAGTTATACTGAAGGTTCAGTTTCTTCAACTGTTGTTAAATTATTCATAAGCTGTATAGATATTCTAGATCCAAATGAGTCCTTAAACAAATTTACCGAGTATAAAAAGAAAAAAAAAATTGGAACACACCACACAAAGAGTTTACATATTTTAATTCATACATCTACTAAACTACACTGAAGGTCCAAAAAAGCAGAAATAATGTTAAAATAGTTTACAAATTTTATAGGGTTTGCTTGAACTGTTGTCCCAGGGATCTTGTATTGACATTGTATTTATATGGAACATAATTTTTCAGATACATTTCACATACAGCACTGCAGCATTTATTTTATCCACTGTCACTCACAGTTGTATTTTTCTTCAGGTGACTGGATTCAAAGAAAAGAGAGATCTTGCCCTTGGAAACAACAGAGCCTACCTGCAAAAGAGTGTAGAGAGCTTGGAGGTTGAAGTAAAAAGAAGAGTGCAGACTGTCAGACTTTAGAGGTGAAGGAGTTTCCTATGACCAGAGGGGACTACTAGTCAGGGACTGTTGCAATTCAAACTGCAATTTGAATAAAAGCAAGTTTGGAACGAAAAATGCTTACTCTTACAGTGTGTACTAAGAGATTTATGCATCTCTTCCATAACCAATTTCTTGTACTTTAAAGGTTTGGATTTCTTTTTTTATTGCTATATTAGTTATTTATTTATTTTTCCATAAATTGTGGCTTTTCTGAACTGAAAATGGAAAAAAAAAAAAAAACAACTTAGATATTTTGAAAATATATATACTCTGAATGTTTATAAAAATATTTGAAAACTTCAGCTTATTAGTATAAACTCTGCTGCTACTAACTTATATTGGCATCTCCCTGGGACACTGCACGACCTCATTATTTTCAAAAAGCTGACAGTAGATTTCTTACCCTGCTCACAGTTTTTTTTATGGGTGCGGTTCCAGAAAACTGGCTGATGTGACATTACCAACAAAGGCGACTGTATCCTGACCAAGAGAGACATTAAGTATCTGGGGAACAAAAACCCAAGAAGTTTGTGGAGTTACTGAAGCCACTGAAGGCTATGGTGAGTCATTGTGCGGAAGTGAAAGCCATCCAACTAGCCCTGGAGATTGCTGGCACATGTTTCACTCATGGATGTGAAATGTGCCACAATCAAGTAAGCCACACAAATGAATTCTACCTGGAGTAGAGTGAGACAGCTGGGCTTTCAATATCATGAAGCCTGGCAAGCTGGCTACACTGGACCACAGTCACAAACACCCCAAGTCAAGTGCTACATACTCACCATGGTGGCAGCAACTACCAGTTGGGTACAAATACATGCTGTAAACCACCCAGTACCCAAAATGCCATCTTAGGCCTTGAAAGGCAAATTTTGTGGCAGCATGGCAGCCCAGAAAGAAGTGAATCATAGGATGGGACTCATTTCCAAAGTAACCTCATAAACGTCTGGGCCAAGAAACATGTCCCCATCACCCACAAAACTCTGGAGAGGCTGAGAGAGTTAATGGACTACTAGTCTATGTTGAGAGCATTGGGCAAAGGGTTATGGAAGCACTGGGAGGTAAATTTAGCAAAAGCCACTTGGCCAGACCAAGCCTGAGTCTTTCCAGCTGACACTACAGGAGAGACCCCAAAAAGTCACAGCACTGGGCAGCAGAGAACATCCAGGCTGTTGCAGATGCTCTGCTCCAGGTGCCAGAGCCTGGGGGGAAGACCTGCTACTTCTTGGCAGCACATGCAGAGGGCTGCTGGAGCAGATCTGTCTGCAATATGCCTTGGAAGACCTGGAGAGGCAACAGACTGCCCTGGTGATGGGGAACTGCCTCCTGAGAAAGGGAAGCTCGCCAGAAGGATACAAGGAGGCAGAGAGATTCCAGCAGAAAAGTGCTAGGCTTGCTGCCCTCCCCAAGCAGCTGAAGGAAAGGTGCCTGATGAATCCTCCAGTGCCACTGCCCATTCAAAGCAAACACAAATAGCCTCTTGGGGTGAACATCTTTATCCAGAGCAATGGTGAAGGAGTCTGTGCTCATGGTGAATCTGTGACACGTGAGTGCTGTGCCGTCAGCCTAGATCCACACATGCCAAAATGCTGGAAGCAAGGGTACTTTTGCCTTGGCTCACAACTGGACTGTGGGAGCTTGTTTCTGTTCTGCACACTGTGTGAGAGTGTGTCTACGACAGCGTAGTTGGATCGCTCCCCCTCCCCCTCTCCCTCCTTGCCACGTGGTCTCCAAGATGTCCCAAGACAGAGACTCACACAGGGCTGCAGGAGAGGAAACAGAGAGAGGGCATATTCCCAGGGTCAGGGTTTTTAAGGGGTTTTAGAGGAAGTGACTCGCACCAATGAAAAGCAAGAGTTAACAGCAAATAGGGAAGGGGTTAACAAAAGATCAATGAGGGGGCTTTTCACATAAACCTGCCCAGGTACATTCTTGCATACTAATAAGGGTGTTCCCAGGGGGTACTGG
>JAWWTY010000001.1:13098703-13203566 GCA_035222235.1 Margarornis squamiger
ACACATGGTCAGCCGCACCCCTCCTTTCCCTATTAGGTCCCGTTCCACCCCTGCCTTCCCATATTTGCCCCGGTTCCACCCTTGTTCTAGAAGCTTCCCTAGCCCGACCCTATAAGAGCCCCTTGCTCCCCCCAATAAACGTTCCACTCTGTTCTCACCCTTCCTTGAGTGTGGACCTTTTCCATTCTTCCCTCGGCGGACCGTGGCAGAAGGCAACTGGGTTTACTGAACTGTGTGGATTTAATGGCATGGACCAACAGCAGTGTAAGACTTTAGTTGACACTAGTGCACAGTGTACCCTAAAGCCATCATGTTATTCAGGGGCAAAACTCAGCTATATTTCTGGAGTGACAGGGGAATCCCAACTGCTGACTGTATTGGAGGTGCAGCCTGACTGGGAATGAGTTAAAACCCCCATTGTGGCTGGGCCTTCATCAATCCTTGGCATAGATAGCCTCAGAGGAGAGCATTTAAAGGACCCAAAAGGGCACTGGTGGGTTCTGGTACAACTGCCTTGGAGATGGAGGAAATTAAGCAGCTGCCCACCTTGCCTGGTCTGTCAGAGGATCCTTCTGATATGAAACTGCTGATGGTTGAAGAACAACAGGTTTTGATAGATACCATAACAGAGCACTGGCAGCAATATCACACCGAGACTCCCTCATTCCCATCCATAGGCTTTGTCAATTGGAGAGTCAAGGATTAATCAGCAAGACTTGCTCACCCTTTAACAGCCCCATATGGCCAGTGCAATAGTGTAATGCAGAATGGGGATGAACCGTAGACTATCATGGCCTAAAGGAAGTCACACCACCACTGAGTGCTGCTGTGCCGGACATGCTAGAACTTCAACACAAACTGGAGTCAATGACAGCCCATTTGTGCCACAACTGATATTGCTAATGTGTTTTTCTCAGCCCCTTTGGCAGCACAGTGCAGGCTACAGCTGCTTTCACTTGGAGGAGTGTCCAGTAGACCTGTAATTGACAGTCTCAGGGATGGAAACACAGCCCTGCCATCTGCCATGGACTGACCCAGACTGCACTGGGACAGGGCAAAACTCTAGAACACCAGGACATGGTTGTATGGGGAAACACAGCAGAGGAAGTTTTTGAGAAAGGGAAGGGAATAGCCCAGCTCCCTCTGAAAGCTGATTTTGCCATACAGCATAAGAAGCTGGGAGGCAGCAGAGTGAGGATAGCTGACCAAAGGGATATCCGCATACCATATGGCATCATACTGAACAATAAAACTGGGGGAATTTGACTCGGGGGTGGCAGCAGACTACGTGGGGAAGGGCTGGGCATCGATCAGCTGGTGGTGAGTAATAGCACTGTGCATCACTTGTTTTCTATATTCTTTTATACTTACTATTTTCCCCTCCTTTTCTGTCCTATTTACCTTTTTGTTCTGATTCTCTCCCGCATCCCACTGTGGGGGAGTGAGCAAAAGTCTGCGTGGTGGTTAGCTGCCTGCTGGGTTAAACCACAACAACACAGTGTCTTTTCCTCCAGCATTCTGCTGTTAGAACCACAGTGATTTTATGGGTTGAAGAAGCTTTCAAAGATAGTGAATGTCTATATATTTTTCTGCCTAAAGTCTAGTTTTGTGTCTGCTCTCTGCTACCATATTGTACTATTTATGCTCTGGAAAAAAAAAAAAAATTAGTAAATTTCCCATAACCAGCTCAAGAACCAGAAGAAAAAAGTCCCGTGATTTGGAATCATTCTAGATTTATGTTAAAGAAAACAATCAATTATATAAGGATAGTCCTAATTTCTATGTAGAGATTTAGTATTTGAATTCCAGCATAACAACTCTGAAAATACATTTTTTTCATTAAAAAATGTAACAGTAAATGTTATTTTATTTGATTAAATACATTTAATTTGTTTTTATTTTAATTTTATTCTAAACATCTTTGGCTTCTCCATCCGCAATCTACAGAGAAAGATTCAGAGCTGTTCTTGTCATTGTTTACAAATAGGACTGCCTCGGGTTTAGGAAAAATCCATGCAAATATCACACTGTGCTGTTCAAGACTTCAATGAATTGTGTAACAGTATTTCTTCATGGTTCATGTTAAGGCTGTTTAGTCGTTGAAGAACTTTATTTTAAAGTCCTTCTTTTCTTGAGAATTTAACATAAATCGCTTTTAGAAATGTATTTTGATGCATTTTATTGTCTGTTTATGAGCAAAAATTTTATTTAGCCCCATGCTGTGCTTTGAGGATATTATTGTTTTGAGAATGCTTCTCGTAGAGTGTATGCAAAAAATGCATGTGGTTCTACTGTCTCTTAATTGGGCATTAATTTGGTTATCCTGTATGTATTTATGCATTCCCCACCTTTCTTTCAAGTCAAATCACTGGAACACTAGGCTGTATGAATTTTTTATTTACCAAAACACTGTCCTTTCTGAATGGTAATTGGTAGTGTCATATCAGCAACGGATTTACTTTAGGATGCTTTCCATCTAGCCATGCAATGTGGAACTTTTTTGCTGACAAAGGGATATACCATGCAGCTCAGAGATTGCAGTGCTACAACAGATATAGCATGATTTATTAACTGGCTTATGATCTAGTTTAACGTATTTAAGAAAGGAAGAAAATACAACTACTGAATCTTTTAACCCTTAAAAGTCTTTTGCTCAAATACTTTTAATGCATGAGATGGTTGTATCTCATTTCTGCACAGATCCCATTCATTACCAATATTATAATAATCCTGTGTATGATTGTACCAGGGCCCTAAGCAAATCCCACCTCCTGTAGCTTACCGCCTTCCTCAAGTTGTCTACCAAGTAGCACTGGATGGAAAGGTACCTTTGTTTATTTAAAACCTTCAATGTCTTTTATTCCAGCCATTTCATTGTTACTACACTAAGTCTACTGCTTCACTTCCATCCCCTCTTGAGACATGTTGCTGTTATTGCCTTACATTTTACTGCAGTGCTGCCTCCAGCCCTGGGGTCGCAGCACAGGAAGGACATGGACCTGTCGGAGCAAGTCCAGAGGAGGCCATCAGGGATGGAGCTTCTTTCCTATGAGGAAAGGCTGAGATAATTGTGATTGTTCAGCCTGGAAAAGAGAAGGCTTTGGGGTGACCTAATTGTGGTTTTCCAGTACCTGAACAGAGCCTAGAGGAAAGATGGAGAGGCATTATTTACAAGAGCATGGAGTGACAGGTCAACGGGGGATGGAAAGAGAGTAGGTGTAGATTAGATATTAGAAAAAAATTCTTTCCTCTGAGGGTGGTGAGGCACTGGTACAGACTTTTTAGAGAAGCTGTGGATGCCCCACCCCTGGAAGTGTTCCAGACCAGATTGGATGGAGCTCTGAGCAACCTGATTGATCTAATGGAAGGTGTCCCTGCCCACGGCAAAAGGGTTGAAAGGAGATGATCCTTAAGGTCCCTCCCATCACAAAACATTCTATGATTCTGTGATACAAAAACATGGGGCAGAATATTTAGAATTCTTCTATATGGACTGTGGTTCATGTGAAATGTAGCAGATCTTTCTACTGTTTGAAAAGTCATTCTATTTTCGTGTATATATGCTTTATATTTACTTGTGATTGTTTTTTTAGGAGGCTAAAAAAAGTAATTTAAAGCAGTACCAGGAAATATTCTGCAGCTTGAACAAAGACTCTTCTTAATAATATTACTGGATTAAGGGCATTTATTTTATGAAAACATTATCCTTAATACTCTCCTATATACTTTAAATAAAAATTGTGACATAGAGCTTACAAGTTGGTGATGGATAAAATTGTTCCTAAAAATTCGGAGTACTTTATGTACCCTTCCCTGTAATGTCCTGAAACCTTTAAAAAGATGTATCGCTTATTGGAAGTTCAGGATTACTAAGTCTTCAAGATGGGTTAGTAATTATAGAAAATTTATTCTGGCCAACATATTGCTGTGGAGACATTGACATTACTTTTCTGTTAAAATTAGCAACTCACGTGCAGTAGCTTCGATTGCTCTGTTAGTAAGACACCACTTTCGAAATACAAACGTGTTTTTAAGCCATTCAATCATTTTTACGGGTGGGTTTAAGGCCTGGTGCTGCATAACCACGTGGTGGAGCTGTTGAATAAATTTGGATTCTGGCAGCGTCGTCTGCCCGAGCTCTGTGTTAGAGCTGCTGCCACTCCTGTTATCTCTGTGTGTGAACCTGCCTCCTACCAGCTATCTGGGGATAATGAGGGGGCCCGAATGCGGAGGCAGATGTTGACAGTTACTTCAGAAACAAGTTCAGAGGCAGAGAAATTCATGATAAAGTAAATGCAGTCCAGGGCAATTCAGCAGCCCAGAATACAGCTCCCTGTGAAGTGTATAAAGTGTGATGTTCTCATTGATGGTTTTAATTGTCTTATTCCCCCTTAGAAATCTTTCTTATATCAAGTGATAATGCATCTCTCTTAAAAATACATTAATTTAGTGTTGAATGGAGATCTGCAAGATAACACCCTTGTCAGAGTAGAGTGTTCATCCTTTAACATGACAAGCATGTACTGTAGTTCAGGAAGAGAAATACTTTTGGTGCTCTATTCATTTCTGATGGCTCAAATATTTTTTCCAATTACTATTTTACTTTTTAATTTACTACTTAGACATGCCATATGCCTGGGTTATGTTTAAAGCTAACTATTTTGAGGAAACTGCAAAGAAACCTCAAGCACCCACAAGACCTTCACAATTTCCTGAATAATGATTGAATCTTTGAGCCTCTGAGTTCACACATACTTTAGGAGAGATGAGTGAATAATGGCAGTGCAGCCATCTGGTTGATGGTGGAAGCTTCAAGAGTCTCTATGGATTTGCACGATTTGTGTCTATTCTTCTGAGTAATAAAAGGCAATATCAGAACCAGTTTGCATAGTCTGTCTCTTTCAGTGTATTGGTTTGATGTATATTTGTGAGCTAGAACATGGAAGAATTCTCATAAAACAGTCAGAGGAGGCAAAGCTAGAAATTTATGTGTAAACACAGCATGGTGTGAAATTACCAATGGGCTGCTATGCCTGCAGCCAGAAATCTTTGTCTTGGATCAGTAAGAACTAAAATCCTCATGTCCATTTGTCTTCCTGCCAAATCAAATGTCTCTGTATGAGACATTTGAAATACTGCTGCTGACAAAAATCTTTCTTTCTTAATTTTAAAATCATGGTAACATATTTTCAATGTAACTATATTAAACCAGTAATATTTCTAGAGATTTAACTTGCTGCGTTGTTTTCTGTATTTCTATTCACATACATCAAACTTCAGATTTTCCAAAAAATTGCAAACTTGAAGCATTAGCTGTGCTCATGTTGCAGAGTTCTGACAGTACCACTAATAATGGTACTGATGTTACAACTTGATATGGTAAGTAGGTTTATATCAGATGCTGTGCACATATGAAAACACAATTACTGACCCTTAAAATGTTATGTTCACTGTTAGCAGCAGAGCTAAACTCTCGTAGCTGATCTTGTTTGTATACTTTGGCCCATGTCCTGCTACCACATCAGTGTGACTACATTTGTCTCTCTGGCATTGTTTTAGGTTCATGTTAACATAACATGAGCTGACGTACCCTATTTATCATTGTAGAACAATGGGCAGCTAATTTATTAACAGTTCAAGACACAATACCCAAACCAAAATAATTTCTAGGAGCCAGAACACCATTGCATTCCCTTACATGTCATTTTATTCCCCTAAAGAAGGATAACTAATTTTTCTATTAATAAGTTTACTACTCTGAGAGGATTTGAATTCTTTCAAGGCAATAAAGCCACATACAGGTAAACAATGCAGTCCAGTTCTGGGAGTGCCTCTGGGAAGGGCCTGGCAGCCCCAGGCAGTCCCAGATGGACAAACACCACCCAGGGATTCTGGGGTTCTCTGGGGCAGCTTTCACCTCTTCCCTGGGAGCAGGGCAAAGGAAGCATCTGAGGATGAGAAAAGGTATAAAAAGAAATCCAAGGTGACCTCCAGGAGTGAGAAGAAAGTGAGACCACTTTCTTCTAGTGAAGACCTCAGGGTACCGTGACTTCTTGTCTCCACCTTCTCCTGCTCCACATTCTTGAGGAGGATTTCATTGTTGACTATAAGATCCAAAGGGGCATTGAAGTCCACTGTTTTTGTTTTTAAAAAGTTTAAGCTGTATTATTACTTAGGCATTTCTGTATTTAGATAGTTTATATTATTGAAGCGGTAACACATTAGTACTGTTTGCAATCTGTTCTTGATTCTATATGTACAGTCTGTTACCTATTGACTGTAACAGAACTTTGATATATCAAGTTGAACCAAAACTGGAAATTTACCTCAAGTTTCATTATTTTTTCCTCTTGTGTCAGAGTGCTGCAAACATACAATTTGCAAACATTCCCCTAAGATTATGGTATCTCCCTGACAAAGTTTCAAGATTTTTCAATATTTTCACAGGCCAAACCAAATAATTTACTTGCCCATACAGTTGTACTCTAAACAGGTCCTTAAAGGTGACATGACAAATTTACAAGGATTTTCCTCCCCAAAACTTTTTTATTCAGTTAGCATTTCAGTAGGACTGTGTACAAGTACTACTGAATGCCCAGATCCTGTAGAACACAGCATCATCGTCAGAGTCAAAATGCAGGTCTCTCATGAGTGTTTAACAAGCAGACCACATATCGGTCTGCTTGTGATATCTTTCAGACCTCATGCAAAAAAAATTATTTCCTTCACGGGAAATAACTGGAGTGAGCCTTCTAGACTGCTGAGCAACAAATCTTCACTGGTGGTGTTTGAATATGGATTGTTTGGAAGGAGGCAATTTCACATAGAGGGTTTCTCACTGGCACATGCATAAAACACATAAAACACACATGTATGCATGGCTGGCCACACAGAAGACCTCAGACAGAAAACACAGCACTTGGCAGAAGCACCAACTGCATCAAAGGCCTGAGCCTGTTCCTTTTTCTATCTGATTAGGATGAAGTTCCTTTAGTGGGAAATATATCCATATATGCGACACCGATTTCTCCTTTAGCTGAAGTTAGATGGGGTCCATCCAGAAGCTGACCCCTGGACCTTTTTCCCCCAGTAGGTCCCACCAGAACATATAAGCCCTCAGAGTCCTGCAGTCCTACTCCAGCTGCTGGTGCAGACACTGTTTGCACACCAACACATACAGGAACAGGCAGTGTGTGTTCCTTCCGTGACTCATCTTAGACACTCACTTTACCCACTGACTGACCCTTGAATCCCCTTTTCTCTGGCTGCTTCGTGCACAGAGGCATGGGCACAGAATGGGTCAACCCCCAGACTCCACAGCCTCTCTGACAGCCAGCCTGGAACTCTTTGGTCTTCTAGTAGCTCCTCTTCAGGCACCTCTCTCCCAGGGGCACACATAGCAGTCTCCTAAGCCACTTCACTTTTGCCCCAGTTAACCTGGCTTGATACTGTCTGGTAAACACACAGACATACCCTCAGACATTCCAGTTACCAACACAACACACATGGGAGTCACTATGACCCCCAGTCCAACTCCAGTTAGTGGCACCCATGCTGCCATGCACACATGTGCACATTGAAACAGAAAGCTTCTCACTCAGTGAAATAATGAGAAATGGAGTTTAATGCCAGGATAGGACAGATTGCCCTGATCAGCCACAGGGCATAGCCAGAAGAGTGAATTAACCAACCATTTAGTCACCAATCAGTTCCTTTTATCACCCAATCCATCTATTTTCCCACAACTTTTCCTCCATGAGTTATCTTGATCACTTCCTGCAGTAGATTGACCTTGGCTGGATGCCAGATGCCCACCAAACCATTCTCTCAGTGCCTTCCTCAGCTGGACAGGGGTGGAGAGAAAATAATACAGGAAAAAAATAATTTTGGTCAAGAGAAAGGCTGTTTAATAAAGCAAAAACCAAGGGTGCCCACCTGGAAGCAAATGAAAACAACAGATTTTATTCTCTCCTTCAAATCAACAGCAGTGTCCAGCCACTTCCTGGGAAGCAGGGCTTCAGCACACATAGCAGTTGTTTTGGGAGGCAAACACTGTAAAGAACAAATGTCCCCCTCCTTCCTTCTCCTTTTTCTTAGCTTTTATTGCCTAACAGACGTCACATGGCATGGAATATCCCTTTGACCAGTTTGGGTCAACTGTCCTGGCTTGGTTCCCTTCCAAGCTCTTGCCCACTCCCAGCCTACTGCTGTGTGGTGGGGGGAAGGCTCGAGGGATGGCCTTGGTGGGAGCACTGCCCACCAGTAGCCAAAACACTGGTGTGTTCTCAGCACCTTCCTACCTACAGATACAAAGCCCAGCAGTATGAAGGCTGCTATGGGGAAAATTAAATCCATCTCAGCCAGAGTCACTACAATCCCTCCCTTTCCCTGCCTTTGGTTTCCTCACTAAGCACAGAATCTGGTGGGTTGGAAAAATAAGGTTGATTTCTTAGGATGTTCCCAAGCAAAAGCAGAAAATGAAGCAAAGAACCTACTTTAAGTGTTTATGAGGTTGTTATGGTTTTGTGGATTTCTGACTCCAGGTATGAATTTGTGTTGGCAAATATATACAATTGCTTATACTTTGTGCAAACCAGTATAAAACCAAAAGAATTTATCAGGCTCATAGTTTTATTGTTTTACTGTAAGTTTTGGTGTGTTTTTGTTGGGTTTTTTTTTTGTTGGTTTTGTGTGTGTGTGTGGTTTTTTTGGGGGGGGTAGAGGGGTTCATTTGTTTTGCTGTTGCTGGAGGTTTTTTTTAAGGCTTGCAAACTCAATTTCAAAACTGCAAATTAATTTCTAATTTAATTAGATATGTAATTAAACAGCAGTATTATTACTTCCATTTGCTCAATTTTTTGATTTGTCTTGCCAGTATTCAATGAAAACACAACCCTTAAGGCAGCAAAAATGACTTGTAGTTGCCAACACATAACATTTGTAAAACAATATAGCAAACAGGAATAAAAGAGAGAGGCTGGAGATAAGACCAGCTTTTCTGTGATTTTCTTTTTTTAGGTGAACTGCACACTGAAATGAGAGAATGGTCTTTTTAAGTGCCCATGATAAAACTCAGCACTCCTGTGTAGGATCTTTGCTGAGAAGCAAAAAATGAACATACTAAGTGAACTTCTGAAAGAAGCAATAGAAGACTGGAGAACCACAGCTTATGGAGAAAAATCAAAAAAAAAGAAAATAAAATGCAACTTTAAATTAGAATGAGGTGGTAAGAAGAAGTTTAATTCTGTTAGCTAGTCACTTAGTTGTGAATTTAATGGACAATTTCAGTAAGCATTTGAAAAATTAGAGCATTTTGAAGACAATAATAGATGTAGGAAAACAAAATAATTCATGGCAGACCACAATGCTTTCAAATTACAATCATGAGTCCTGTCGTCCTTACTGACTGCTATAGCTTCAAGATCTGTCATGGAATTTTTTTTTCTCTCCCTTACCAACACCGTGGTTTGGGAGTGGGAGGCCAGGATGTGATGGCTTGTTGGAGCCCAGCCCTGGGGGCAGCTCCCAGAGCCAGCTAACTGTCCAAAGGCTAAACAAAGGGATGGCTGCTAGCTTTGCATTCCAACATGATGGTTGGGGAGAGGATTGGGAGAGGTGGGGACGGGAAGAGAGATTTTTCCTGCGAGAACAATCCCGCTGCCTGGACTCCCTACAGACTCCATGAGGGGTCGATGCCATCTGCAGAGGAGCTGCTAACCCCCCCAAGGCTTTCAGACAAAGAACGGTGAGAGGGTCTTTACATTGCCCACGGGAAAGGTTTCAGCCCATCCCTTGTGGCCGCCACGTAAGCTTTTGGAACCAGCTCCTCTCCCTACCCCTGTCTTTGCCTTGCCTTTGCCTCACCAGAGCCCGTGAGTCAGCACAGCCGCTGCCCCCGAGTCACGGCATCATCTCCCACTGACTGTAAATAGAACTGCTCCACAGGGGCGGAGATGGGACTGGAGTTTTTCCAAAGTTTGGTTACAGTGTTGATGGTTGTTCTCTTCTGGGGTTTTGTTTGTGGGGTTTTTTTGTTTGGATGTTTTTGATTTTTTTCTTTTTTTTTTTTTTTGTTTTTGTGTTTTTGTTTGTTTTTTTTTTTGTTGTTGTTGTATGTTTTGTTTTTTTTTGTTTGTTTGTTTGTTTGTTTGGGGTTTTTTTGGTATACATATATATATATATTTGTAGTAAAGAACTGTTATCCTTTTTCTCTACATTTTCCAATTAAAGTCTCTTAATTTCAAAGGCTGTGGTGGTTTTTTTGGGAAGAGGTCTCCTTCCTAGTGTGGAAGGATTCCTCACTTTGCTCTATAGACATCTTGGTTTCTTTCAAACTGAGACACTGATACATGAGTATGACAGGAGATGTGGTGCTTGATACAACTATAGAGTTTGGGAAAGAATTAAATAGGCTTTTCTTTCATTTCTGTTCACAGCTTAGCATCTGGAAAGAAACAAATTGATGACAGAAACTGACTGATCTATATCACCCTACTATCAAAAAATCTCCCAAAGCTCCCATCTCTGTCAAGCTTTAAGAGCCTTTGCTTTCCTCAAAAATGTCTTCCTCAAGTATTCCTGCGCATGTCTTTCTACCTACTGCGAATCCCATGCTCCTTTCACTTATCCAGACATTCTCTCAGCTATCGACTGCAGCCATTTTTGAAGTCTGTGTTTGTCTCAGATGAGTCTTATGCTTTACCCAGTTGCATCTGTGGCCTCGATAACCTGTGTCTATACTGGAGAGTGTGCACTTGTGTTAAAAGAGTGTAGCGTCTCAAAGAGTAGATGAATAGACGGAATGTTTGCCTCTGACCAGGTTATTTTCACCAAGTTTAATATCTCTTATGTAGCCTGCCTTCTCAGAAGTTGTACTACTTTTATCTTACTTAATCTTTTAAATAAAATACATTTTTCTGGTCTCAATAGGCACGCATCCAACAACACCTAGTGAAAACACTAATGGTAGCACCAGTTTATTCCTGTAGTTTAACTGTATTTTGATCATTGCTCAATGTTATTTTTGTGATTTATTGCTTTTTGTTGTTTATGATTAATAAAATAGTACCTGTATATTTTATGAGCTTTCATATAATAGCTCAGATTTTTTTATAGATGCTTATTTTTAAGACCTTTCATTTTCCATATTTTTTTCCTTGTATTATGCTACTCCAATACAAGTGGGTGTCATCTTTACTTTTCTGGTTTTTATTTAAGTCTTCAGTCCACAATGGAAGTCTTTTTATTAGTTTCAATTATTTCTAGATAGAAGAGCAGTAGCAATACAAACAAATGTAGAAAGTTTTGGGAAGGTTTGGGGCTTTTTTTCAATTGTTGTTGTTAATAGAAATGTAGTCATTTTCTATTTGAGGTCATCAATTCTTCACTGCAGGCATTTTGTAAGATCTTATAAAGAAATAAAGGGCAAAGAAAAAGTAAACATGGAAATGCTCATGACAGGAGCAGTCAGTTCACCTCTGGTGTATTTTTCATCTTGCACAGTCAGATATCAAAACGAGTTCAACCTTTTCATAATAATTTTAAGTATCCTCTGAGGACATAGGGACCTTCTGCACCTCTGCTTTCATGACAGAGATCATCCAGGAACAACATATGTTCTGTAGTAAAAGAGATGAATTCATCATTGCCCATTTAGCTCTCAAAAAAAAAAAAAAAAATGACTGTCGGATAGATTCACCTAAACATAAGAGATTAGTTTTCTGGTGTTATACAACAATTCAAGATAAAAAGAAGTTTTGCATAGGATACAATTTTTCTAACTTTAATATTTCCTGTTTTCATACGTCTGCAAACAAGCCTCCATGCTGTTGTTCTGTGTCCTGTCTTCTGTGCATGACTAAGGGTTCTGAATCCTTCTCATACTGGATAATGCCTTCAATTTCCCTAAGGGGCAAAGAAGATTTTAAATCAGAATTAATTTGTTGTTGCTGTTGCTTGTTATTAAAAAATGTAATTATTAATTATACTACTTTTATGTCAGTCTTAGTAAGAATCATCCTATCTGATTTCCATTGCTTTTACAAATGTGGCTCACAAGACACAAAGTAAATTTAACACAGCCCAGGTGAAACATGTTTCTTGTTACAAAGTAGAACAAAAGAGAAATCCCCAGAATATCATAACAGCAATCTAAAAAATCAAGGATGAAATAAAACTGGCAGCTGATCAGTTTTAGAGTGTTATGATGGTTATAATATATAAATAACATGAAAATAGTTATAGGACTTTTCAAAAGTGTTTGGAATCATCTCTTCTTTCTGAGTTCAAGAGGACAAAATCTCTTTGACAGTGAATAACATCTAAATGACAGCTTTGAGGGACAGCATAAAGAGTTTATTCTTTTAAATGATAGTTTTCTACAGACTAAATACACACAGACATTGTTTTACTAAACACAGCAACACATTTACATTTTTAGGGACTAACTCATAAGATATACCACATAGCCTTTGCCCCCATAAAGTTGCTAGTCATGGAAAGTATTTGACATCAGTTAAAAATGTGTCCTCAAAGCATAGGTTGGCTACATATTGACACCTTCAATTCTAAACAGCATTTCATTAAAAAGAAATAGGTCATTATAAGTATAAATAAGGTCAGCAGATTCAGTTCATATTAATTAACCTATTCCAACTGTAGAGAATTTTCCATGTAATGCTCTAAAACTACTGAGACAAAGAAATGAACAAAACTGACAGGGTGATGATACTAAAATATAGGCTTGACAAGCCTACAATCAAGCGTATGACAGTTTCTGTGGAATTTTCTGATATATCAAATTAATAAAAAATGGTGTAGGGTGGAACTTAGCAATCAGAAACTGGAAATATTTTTGCTATCCAAGATATGAAGCTTTATAGAAACTTAGTGGGAGCTTCTGGGAGGTTCTCTCACAAATCATCAGTTCATTGCACTTTATTTGATCAAGACAAGAAATTCTGTGGGTGCAACCAATATTCATAGAATTATGTAAGTTTATTTCTCCTCCAATAATGAAGATACCCTTATTCACTTACATACTCTAAGTACAAATTTCTGTAGCTAACCTATAATTTGTACTGAACATATATTTATATACATATCCATATTTATATACACACACACTGCTACTGGTTTCCTTTTCTTCTTTTAGTTGTGCAAGAAGCAATATTATAATTATTTTAATATTTATATCTCCTGAAAGTATTATATAAGGATAAAATACCTGTAGATAACAGTGGTATTTTTTTCTGACTAAGTAATCCTGTGAGTAGACCTCAGTCATTCAATGGAGATTTACAATACAGTTATCTTTCTCTGAATTGCTCATTAGTTAATTGGACTCACTTCTGTTGCATTTTCCACTGTAAATGTGTCAGAATAGTCAGTTTGTTTTCTTCTTACTGACCCTTTTAAATATGTTTTATCATAGTATATGATTTGCTCATAGCAATTTGCATATTGTAAGATTCTTTAGTTTATTTTCCCCTTTTGTACATACATACAACAAACAGGAAACATCAGCTGTTCATAATCTAATATCACTGGATCTTATGTCAGGTTTTACTACACTTTATTTTCCTCATCAAAACTGAAGCTTCTGAATTTTCCTTATGAAAAGCTTTTATTTATCTCCATCTTGGCCCCTTTTCTATTTCTATCCTCTAGCTTTTTTCTTTGTTGTTTTTCATTTGTTTGTTTGTTTGTTTTCCCACAAATTTCACTTCTATTTTACAACTCTGAGTTTCTAAATTTCATTTTTGATATATCATGGAATCATAGAACGGTTTAGGTTAGAAAGGACCTGAAAGATCATCTAGTTACCTCTCTGCTGTGGGCATGGATACCTTCCACTAGACCAAGATATACAGAGCCCCATTCCAGGTACTTTATCTCTCTAATCCACTTGGTGGCCTTCCTTTGGACTTTCTCCAACAGATCTATGTCCCTCCTGTAATAACATTCATGATACAAAACATCATGTTCAAAGACTCAAAAAGACAGAGGAATCTTGAAGATGACATGAATCTCATCAGTGAACTAGGTCAGACTGCACCAATGTGGGCAAATGAACACTAATTGACAAGATTGGTGTTAGCAAGTACTCTTAACAATTGTCTTTTTACCAAGAGTTCTAGTACCATTAATCAGTGCAGTAATTTCTCTGAATCTGTGTTTGCCTGAAACTGGTTACTTCCGGTAAATTCGTCAAGATGCAGATCAGCGGTTTCATTTTACATCCAATATAACTGGCAGCAGGCTCATCTCCTAAGAAACTTTATAGCATTTTTAATTTTCAATACAAAGACAAATCTTTCTGTTTTCAATGGAAGAACAACAGATTCAGAACCTGCTCCTCTGAGAATGATAACCCTAAGATCATTTTCAGTACCTTTTGTGAAACAACAGGAAAATAAGCAACAATAATCACAACCTTTCTTTAGCTTGTAAAGGTTAATAGGTGGTTATATATCCAATTTTCTATTCCAAAGGACAACAAAAAGCATCCTTGATTGATTGTTTTAGAAGCTATACAAAAGCTTAAATAAACCTGTCAAAGGAAGGGTTCACATGCTGATAAGTTTATGAGCAAGAATAAAAGCCCGAGTATGTTCTTACAAGAAGCTCTCACTTGCTGTACCCACAGGTAATCTTTTTCTTGCTAGAAAGAAAATACCAGTCTCCACATACAGTTAGTTATGAAAGAGCTCTTCCTGTAATAGGAGAATAACCGTGAAACAACTGCAAAAAAATTACACGTTAATCCTGGACAATGGACATTTGTACGTTAGATATTTTTCTTCATGTTGTGGTACTCTTAGCTGTAATTTGTATATATTGTGTTTTTCAAAATAACCAATTAGGCTGATAAAATGAAGGTTAAACTGAAGCTTTTAAGGATATCACTGTCCTACTGGAATAGATTTGTACAAAGTCACATACCGACCAAAATTCCTTTCTCTTCTCCAGTTGAATGAATCATTCATTTTACATTCTCTCAAATCTCTTCTACAAACTCTTAAAATGATTAATCTTGCAATCCCTTATTTTTGAGAGTTTTAGTATGAAGTGATGATCCTTATGCATATTGAATTATGAAGTATGTCTAATTTGTAACATCAACAGACTCTAATTCTTTTCTAAACAGTGTCATTCTGATTAATATAGTACATCTATACAAAAATCTAATCAAAACTCAAGTGATTATATAATCAAACCCAGCAAATTCTTTTCTTATATAGTAACTAAACTTTAACTTATTTACTAATTCATTTGGTTTTCAGATGCTCTTATCTTTCAGAAATCTGACAGAGAACTGTTTCTGTGACACTGTTAAGTTTACTGTCTGTGTGACTATTAGGTGCTCACTTAGTTCAGATAGACCTTAAAACTTCCAGTGATTCTGTCTTTTTGCCTTCTGCATCTAAAGTCTGCTCTTCAAAAGCAATGGGCCTTAATAGGTCTCATAAGAATTACGTGTTCAGCAACTCTAAATATCAGTGTATTGGTGTCTTATATTACAAATGAAAGAAATAGAGTCTAGACAAGTTTCTATTCCTCTCCCTGTTTAACTTATGGTTAATAAGTTCCATGCTGCAGGAAAGTCGAGCAAACATTTCTCATGTTTTCCAGCTGGTAATGTAACTGACATTAACAAGTCTTGAGTTTTCATAGGTACTTCCACTCTGGAGTGCCCAAATACCAAAGCAATGATGTACAAGGGGTAGAACATGCTCTTGGACTTTAAAATATAAAACACACTAGGAACTAAAATGTTCTTAATCACTGCTTAATCTAGAAGGTTAAGAGAATATTAATTCTCTGTCTCATATAATGTATAGAATACAGTCCCACAACATTGGAGTCATTTCAGTCCTTAGATGTAAGAAATATCTATCCTGAAAATTGCTAAGTCTAATTAAGACATCCCATGCTGTAATAATGAATTTTCTGTGCAATTAAGCTAACAAGTACAATATATTTGCATTTATGAGTATAGGAATTGTGACTTGTTTCATGTGTTTTGCATTGTATTGCATTCCTATTAAGTTTTTTTTATACCAAAGCATTATATATAAAAATGTTTGAATACTATAAGGCACTGAAGGGAAAAGGATATAAATCCCAGACACTATGTGGAAGCAAACACTCTAACAAAGGCATTTAAGAAAGAAAACAAATATTCAATTATTTATTTGCAGGAAGAGAGAAAGAGTTCCACACATTACTATGGGTTCCATCCATCACATCATTTTTTTTAGACAGAATTCCTAAAGCAACTTGTGGAGATTTATGGTTGGACATCAGAAATACCATGCAGCCTATTATTTGCAGATCAGAGCTTTACAGAAGCATTACAGTATAATCTGCACTGTACTCATAAAAGTAGTTGTATAAACTGCATAAAAATATCCGCATGAATAAAACAGACACAAAGGATCTCCCCTATAGCAGAGAACTTTGGTGGTGGACAGGAAAGACAGCTAAGAAAAAAGATCTTGTAAAGGTAAATTTGAGGTTAAAATTGATCCTTTCAGAGTATATGTGTGTGTATTTGTGTGAGTGCATGACTGTGTATATATAGATTCACATTCATAACCAAAATGCAATAAAAGTCTGACAGTTTTAAGCTATTTCATCTGGAAATATATCACAAAATAGGTGAAGATGACAGAGATGTTTTCTCAAGACATTCTCTTTGGTTTGTTGCAATGAAGTTCAAGAAGAATTGAAATAAAGTCCCTCCATCCTGAGCATATTTTTTAGCCATTTCTAGTGACTACACATCCACCTATGCAATGACTGAGATTGTAAAACTGGTAAGACGTTTCAGTTCACTTTTACTTACATTCATAGACTAAATTTAGTAATGATTGCAAAAGTGTAATTAAAGGTGGTTAAATCTGATATTATTAAGCAGTCCTGATTGGTTAATTAATAGAAAACATGCATGAAAAAATAAGACTTAAAAATCTCTTAAAGTGCCTTAAAACGTATCCAGTGTTAAGGCACTCACAAATAGTCTTTTTGACTGATGTATGAAGTTCACAAAAGAGCACAGCATGAGTGAAAAATTAACCAATATCATAAAAGTTGAATTCAATTTCTATTTTATGGTCTCATTGGTTAAAACCCTGAGTGATATAAAAGTTATTTGGATTTATCTCCCGCTTTAGAAAGCCATATGCTACATGGTTCTCATACTGTGAGCTACCTTTTTTCTTTAAGACCTCATAAGCAGAAACATGTTGGTTTCTCAGAGTTCTCATTGAAATGAAATCAAGTCATATGTTGAATTTATAAAAGTATCTACATAACAAAGTTATATCCAAGAATATTCAAATAATTTATTAAGAGTAACAAAATTAAGAAATGAAGTGGTAAAGATAAAATACAATTTTCAGGTCCCAAAGTGCACTAGTATGCCTTAATGACCCTAATCAGCCTCCTCTGGGGCCTCCACATTCATCCATGGAAAAGGAGGGTATTTAGGCTCAGCTTAGGGGCATTTGGCTCTTGCCAGAGCTATGCTGGAGGTCAGCTGATGTTTATCTCAGTTACAGATGTCATGGAGCTTCTTGATCTGCAGCCTGGCTTCACCTCAGCCCTTATTCCTCGCTATGAACATCCACAGGGACCACTGGATCACTTGACCTATCTCACCACCGTTATGCTGCCCTTTGGATCTGGATTCTTGGATGTTCCTGGCTGCCATCTGTGGGTATGTCCTGCCCTTCAGTTCTGCAGGACATGACCTGGTCCCTGCCCCTGCTGAGACTGCTCAGCTCCTGTCTCCTGTCCCTTAGGGAACAGTCCTGCTCTTGATGCTCCATGACAGTAACAGTGAGGAAGAGTATGAGAACTGTTGCTTAGATAATTAATCAGCCAATACATTTTGAGGAAAGGTCACAGATATTTCAGAAGCAACTTCCACGGTCACAGGAAATGGAGAAAAAAGCCTAATAGTAGTGTTCTCATATCTATGTTAGACACAAAATAAGATTTTCAATTATTTTAAGGACCCTCTGGGGAATCTTTCTCTTTGGGACTTTGTCCTATTCAGACATAGGACAACTGAGAGCAGTCCCTTTTCCTTGAGTGTCTGTGGGGTGGCCTCTCCACTGATTGTACTGAGAGAAATACCTAATACTTGAATTTAAGGACTTTCAAACTGTTAACCTGGTAAAATATACTTTAGAAAGGAGAATTAATTCAGAAAGTTCAGTCTCCTGAGCACTTCAATATTCTTTTTATGGTAAGACCAATATATTTTGTACTTTATAATATCATAATGGCTGATCTACATGGTGGTTAGAATGGCATTAAAGCCTTACCCCATTTCTCTGTTTTTATTGACCTTGTAGGATTTATTAAAGTTTGTCTTAATTTGTGAAGTATGCTTGAAACAATATTTAGCTGGGTATTTTCTCTCCCTTTCTGAAATGGGTTATTTTTCTGAAGCTAACCCTCTGACTGTGACAGCCCTATTGCTTTTGTTACAGGCCTTTGGTATTGGATTTCAGGGCCTTAATGGACAGCAAAAGAGGCCTTCAGTGAAAATCTCAGTAGAGTACATATTGCAGCCTTTCTGAATTGTGATAGATGTTCATAAAGCTAGGAGTATTAGAGGTTTCTGAAAAAGTCCATTAAGATATTTTTTCTGACAAGATGATCACACTTACTGATGCCTTTCATGTTCTGGCAGAGGTTATGCTATTGATATTCTTTATCTTCATCAATTAATTATCAGATACTTCATCATTGTTCACCCAGTTGTTTGAAATTTTTCTCTGTATTTTATGTATATTATCATTCTTTAAAAATGCAAATTCTTGGCAATACATTACCTGAATTACTGCACATCTGTTCTGTAGTTAAAAGGCTATCCTTTGAAACTCTGAAGTGACCCTCTCATAATTCCCATGATTCCTCTTAAAATTCAAACTTCAACAGAGAGTCAATTCCAGCCTAAGTCTATCATGGATAACAGTGTTTTCTTTCTTTCCTAACCCATTGAGGTACCTGACAAGACTCTTTGCAGTCTACAGCCAACTGAGAAAGTAAGTGCCATTGGCAGGTGAACAGAAGTACTGTTCCTTCCTTGTGCTGATCATTGCAGACATAAACTCTCACTCTATAGCAGGTCTCGTGCTACTTAAAGCGTGAACTGAGTCCTCTCTTTCCTCTCTCTGACTCCCTCTCTTGATTAAACTGTGATTCATGACTGGTAAGACAGTAGTAATATTTGAAAACCATTTCATGGAAATTTTTCAAAAGTCAAAGAAAATAAATCCTTTTGCTAGGAGCAGTGCTTCTGTTGTCTTTTTAAGTCATCAGAATTTTTTAAAAAGAATTAATCTCAATTGTGGTTAGCCTAGATTAAAAACATGGTCTTCAAAGCTAGGTATTCAATCAACCTTTGAGACTGAACAAGAGCATATCATACACCTAATTTTGCTTTAATGTAACTGAGAGACCTTAGAAATGTTGCTTGCTAAGGCTAGCTGATCTTTTCTATATTTAGAGAAAAATGGCATGAGCAGACAAATAATACTATTGTTGAAAAGCTTATTTCTGCTGGAAAAACTAGCAACTCCAGCAAAGTTGGATTTGGGATGATTTATGAATGTGCAATCTGTGGGAGAACACAGAGGCTTTGTTTTACTATATTTCAATAAAGACAACTAGAGCTATGTGACAATAGTTCAAAATAGTAGGTTTTGTTTTATACTAGGGTTTGTGTCAAATTCTTTTATCAGAGACTTACTGGCAGAGGGAGTTCATATGGTCAGTGAGTTTGTGCTTCTCATCATGCCAGATGCCAGCTGTGGCTGCTGAAAAGGAAGTGGCAGTAGCTGAGACATTCTACAGGAGAGAGAAATATTTCTTGCAGGCAAATTTGACTTGAGCAGATATTATCTATATTTTATAGTTATTAAGGAGCTCTGCAAACACCATCTGCCTTCCTCCAAGGCTGCATATCTTCTGGTGTGGGGGATAATGTTGGGGTCAGAGAAGGAGACTCCAGCAGAGGAGTTGTTATGTAGATAAGCAGGCAGCCTCAACCGTGCTCCTTCAGCATCTTTAAGATTGGGCTCTGAATACAATCCTCAAGAGTCTGACAAGAACTTCTGAAAAGTACTTGGCTATGACAGAGACCGGAAAATATGTTTGACAGTGTTTATAAAAATGTCAGAAATACTAAGGATTTCCTTACTCTTTTGTATCAGTTTTTTTTATTATTAATAATGGAGAATCATCAATTAATGAAAAATTTGACTGTGATTGAGGAAACAACTTTGATTATTTTTCAGGAGGATTTTTGCCATGTGCTGTGTGAAGTAAAGTTCTTAGAATAATAAATCTTCTGCAAACTGTTGCTTTAGACTTACCATTTGTCTGATACTTAATCTGTAGCACAGATGTGCAGCCAAAATGTAAAGTTTCATCTTGTTGAGATTCAATCTATAAGATCTTTGAACACTTTGAAATGTATTTGACTCATGTATTTCCTGAGAATTCTAATATTTTGAATACCAAAAATTAGATTTTCTTTTTTCTCTCCTGCTTCTAATTCAAAGTTCTTACTAGGCTTTCATGACTTTTCTACAGGGATCATGACTATCCTAGTTCTGAGTTGCAATTATTGAATGTTTTGATAGAGTATGCACAACAAAGCATAAAAAAATGATCAGACAGCTAAACAAATTTTAAAAATATTCTTCTGGTTTACACAACTGCACTGGCAATCTGTTTTATATTGGGAAAAGAAAAAGAAAAACATTCTTTTTTCTTCTTCATATCCTACCAAGACCTGTTCATATGTAAAACTTAGGAAAAAACCAAAATATCCAAGCAGATAAACAAAAGCAGAATTTTGTTTAGGAAAAATACACAAAACTCTTAAAACCATGAAACTTCAATGCCAAATGGTGTGAGGAAAAAAATAAAAAAAACCACAGTGTGTCTTATAGAAAAAGATGCAATGGGTTAAAAAAACAGTAAAATAGGGAGTTGATAGAGGCCACACACAGATGTGATTTTAGAAATCCATCGCACGAAGACCAGAAAATTAGAAAACACTTAAATGTAAAGTCAGTTTCTTCTAACAGCCCATTCATCATTTTATTTCTGAAAAAGGCAGGATGTATAATCTTGCTTTAAAGAAAATGTATTTAATATTCTTTTAATGATCTCTGTGTGGTTTTACTCTTTCAATGCAACAAGGGCTTAATATCTTGTAAAAGAAATTTCACATTTAATATGAATAATTTAAAAAATCCAATAAAAAGAACTAATTATTATTTCAAATAATTGTTACTCTCTGATTCACTTTTTTTTTTTTTTTTTAATTGGGAAAATGAGTTAGAAGGTCTCTCTTTCACTAAAACCAAACTTTCTTCAAGTCACTATTGTTTTATGTGAAATGTAGCTTTTTCTTTGGCATGGTGAGGAAGAAACTGAAAGTACATTTGTACATCTTTATTTTTTGAAATGGATTCTCTGTGCTACTTGAAGTGACTTATAGAAATGTATAAAATGAGAATGGAAACCCCACAGTGCAAATAGAACTTCCTTTTCGAATATGTGCTTTCAAAGCCTTCATGCCAAATGCATCCCTGGTGTAAATCAATTTCAGCAGCATTACACCAGGGAACAATTCAGATTTTCCTCTCCATGTCAGTGACCCACTGGTAATATCAATCTGTCTGCCATGCTACTTTCAATTTTGTTTCACTCACATTTACAGAATTAGTTACACTTTATGGCGGAAAGTACTAAGATAGCTTTTTTTCCCTCAATACCTTCAGGAGTGAATGTAGTGTGAGTGAATTGCACTTTTTATTTATTTTTTTCCCACAAGATAGAAGGAGCAGGTGTAAAAGAATTAATAAAGCAACTGCCAAATTGCAAGGGTCATTCGTGTGTAGAAAGCTATAAATTAGCTGGTTCTTAGGGGAAATTACCTTCTACCTTTAAGGTGTTGCCATTTATAAATTATTGCTAAACTCCTGGGAAATAGCAGTTTGAAAGTTCAGAAAAGAAAATGTTGAACTTCTTTTATATTTGCAGATATGACAGAAAAAAAAAAAAAAAAGTGTGGAAGAACTTGTAATATAATAATAAACACTCAAGAGAAGCTTGTTTACATTTACAAAAGTTGACTGAAATATGCATAATAAATCCTTTTTGTATAGACAGGATAAGTCTATGGTCTTTGGAGACCAGTTTATTACCTGAAGTATGTAAATCTGTCAAATCATAATACTTTTTCTAAGATCATTTCTCACTGTCTTTAAAACATTTCGTTTTGAAAAAGATTTTAAAAAGATTTTTTTTTTTTTTTTTTTTATATAAGTGGAGTAGAGAACCACAAAAATCCTTTAATTACTTATCTACTACATCATTCTTTATGAATGATGTAGTAGATAAGTACATTTTCTTAAGGGACAATGGTGGTAGGAATACATTTAAATAATAAAAAAAAGCAGTAGCTCTGCTACATGATTATATAGCAAACCCAGATTGTTAAGAATAAGCTCCTAAAAAGCAATAAAATCTGTAACAGTAACTGGTCTCTTTTGTCAGATGACCTAAGAAATACCACAGTATTCTTGGAGCTGAAAGAGTAGTTTTGCATGGTGTTAACATCAGTGAATTCATGACAGTTTCTAGACATTCTTTTTTGCCCTTTGATTTAACAAGCCTTTTCTTTTCTGGTGTTGATCTCTTTGCTTTCAAAATTATATTTGCATTCCTTCTCTGGCACTCTATAATTGTGATCAAGAAGTTAAATTATTCTCTCTATCCAATAAGGTAGAACATCCTTTCTTTTCATCATACAATTTTGCAGTTAGTTGCAAAAGTTCAGGTCTGGGACTACTTGTCCTGAGTGTGGATGACCAGTAATACATTTCTATTATCATTTTGTAGAGGTCTTGTTTAGCTATGAGCACTCTTTGCTTTCTTAGAAATGCTTTACTTGATAGAAAAATGTCAGCGTGCATTTAAGGGTAGTTTATGATTGCACCGTACTGATAATGCAATGTCAAACTGTGCTCAGTATGCAGACCTTGCTGCTCTTCCTATAATTTCTGTTGAGAAGGTTTTTAGCATGAATTCAGAAATCATATTAAACTGTGTAATATGGTACTTTGTACAAGTAAATGTTAACAAGTCTATTTTATTCCCTTCCTTGAAGTCTGCAGGTTCTTCTAGCATGACATTCTAATCCTCTTTTGTTTTGATTTGCCTGACTTTGTGCCTTCAATGCATTTCATTAACAGGCTGCTTCTTTTTCCCCTTGTCAATAAAATCAATTATGTTCTCTAAGTCTGATTTTCAGTCAACTGGCTTATAAAGCATAGATCTATGGTTTCATCCCATTTTATCCTATTTTCTCTTTATTCTCTTGCCTAGTTTATTAGACATCTAAGAAGTACTCATTTAGAATATTATCTAAAGCCATGGCACTATTGTGACATTCCAGGGTAGACTGCAATAGATAGTATCTTATCTGTAGTTACCAGTACTCCTAAATGGATATTGCTTTGACTGCTCTGCTATCCATCTATCAGTATTGAAAGGACAGTGTAGTAGCAGCAAAAATAGTTTGCAATCATGGTAAATACAATATTCTTTGAACAGAGTAAGTTGCATGGAAATATATTCCATCAGTTCAAGACAGAAAGAGGATCCGGACAGTGATTGTTACTCTGACAGTTGTTACACGACTGTATCCAGCAGGGTCCCTGTGTCCTGAGGGACGAGACAATAGAGAACAAGTTGTTAAATGGTCTGTTTTTCACAAAATACATGAAACATATGACATACAATATTTTTACTAGCTTGTGGATGAATATAGATATATACATGTTCATACGCCTTTTTAAGAGGATGGAACAGAGCTTTGAATTTACTCCTTTGAAATTGTCTGATTAGTGGATTCTTCATTCAGTTTCTCTTGTCACCATCATTCTCATATTTTGTGTTCAAAAAGCCAAATATTACGTGTCATATATAGTCACACTATGCATGGCCTAACTTTGCAAATAAAGACAAGGAACACCAGAATTATGTTGTTACATCTATTCTTCATAACATCATGAGATTTTACACTGTGACATAGCAATAGGTGTCGTAAAAGTGGATGATGTGGTCTTCTGCGAACATTATTGGCTATGTTAATTATGATATGAACACATTAAATTCAGTGAAAAATCAACCTTCCTATATAGGGTTTGATACACAGTATGAGGTACCTCAGTCTGTTTCATGCTTTATCCCTTCAGTTTTTAAGAAAGTTTTTTAATGAAATGGGACAGATTAATAGCTTTAGAATATTTTGCAAAAAGTTGCATTTCCATAGCATACTAAAAATCTCTGAGAATTATTCTCCCTCCTGCAGGGAAGGATTTAAGTTGGATATTTTGTGAACTTCAGCCATCATTTGCTTTGTCTTGAGGAACTGGAGAGTGAGAGTTACTTTTTTTCCCCCAAAAAAATAAGCCAGACACAAATCAACACCCTCCAATTCACTAACAATATTTTGCCCAAGAATTCAAATACAGGTCATGATACATACCTTATTTTAGTAAAATCTTTAGAGCAATGAAGTGCCTAAAAAAACCCTAGCAACATAGGTTTCTAGAATATGACTTCAGGCATTGCCCTGAGCAGGAGGTGATACAAAATTCTGTTGCTCCAGGAGTTGCTTTGCATGGTGCTCTTTACTCACTGTCCCTATTCCCTTCACTGCTCTTTCTACAATTCACTCATTTCTCATGGAAGGAGTAAATTACTGATGGGATAACACAATAAATCTTCTAACGTGACTATTAAGTAAAGTTAAAAGATTGACTATTTTCCACTTGCAACAGGGAGAAAGAAAGCAAGCAGTTACCTCTGAACACCCAGATTCAGGGGGCAAAGCAAGCCAGATGGGTTTAGAGGAGTTTCTTCCTTCACTGTGCTGGCAAACACTGAGGGTCAAAAAGTAAAATCGGTTTACAATTTACAGCTCTGTGTGTGTGTATGAAGGTCAAGACTCAGATGTCCGACCTTTTTCTGATTTGACATATGATTACTTTAAATCTTGGAAAATTCTTTCTAATATTTGAGAAAAAAACATGAACTCGATAATTGTCATCTTTTTTCACTCCCCAGTATCAGGTGTTTCTTATTACACAGCAAAGAACCTCTAGAGAAAGAACCTGGTAAATTGTTATGATGTGTATTTGCCTGGATTTGAAAAACCTCCTTCTCTGTGTGCAGAGAAGGAGTGTTCTCTTCATCTCAGTAAGGCAACCAAATCTGCAAGCTGAAATTCTGTCAAAATTTTTAAAAAAATCAAGGAGAATCTGCACATTTTTAAAGGTGATCCAGGAGTTAAAATTTTATTTCATACTAGTATTTTTAATTTTTTTTTTCTAAATTTATACAAATTCATTTCTACATCCAGCTTGTTTCTGGTGTCCAGTATTCAGAGAACTAAACTCTTTATAACTGACTAGATGATATGTAGCTGGATGGCAACTAGGTTGTTCCAACAGTAGTGGTCCAAGTCATACTTTTTGGTAGCACATATGGTTTTCATGTTTATTATCTATTCTCAAAATAAATTACTGATACTGTAGAAGTTGAAAGATTACTCAAAATTTAAATCAGGAAAGGCCTTATGTGCCTTTTTCACATTTAACTTAAAAAAAACAGTATGAGGAAAACTCATTGAAAATGAAAACCTTAACTATAGGCAAGACTTTAAATAATATCTGAACATAAAATTTAATGGGGGGTTATCACTTGGTGCTGTGGTAAGAGTTCTGAAAATACTAGCACATATTCTGACACTTCCCTAACTGTAAAAATGGCATTAACTGAATGGGCAATAGAAGAAGAATATGCTCCAAAACTTGGGATATTAATGAGCATCTACAGTGATTAGGAGTTCTTGTCCTTTGATTTTGGAAATACCTCACCTTCTTTGCCTTGGTGGAATGAAATACAGCTTGTATGCGTTGAAGATGTTTGATATTTTTCAAATATATCCTGAAAAATTCTACATGTATAAAAACAGCTTTTCTAAAATGATGAATTAACATTAGGGAAAACAATAGCTTTCACCTGGTGTATCACACAGATTTTCCACATCACTGCCAGAGCCAAAGTTCACAGATATTTGTACAAGCAAATTTGCAAGCAAAGCACCTTCCTGTTCCTTAAGCAAACTCTCTGACTTATACCTTTACATATCATGAACCTCCAGAATGTAATTCTAATATATAAACTAACAAATGGAAAGAGTTGCATGTTCATGACTGGTCACCAGGTAGCACTGATTCTTTTAAAGATACTTCAACTTCTCAAGAAGCACCAAATACAGAAAGCAAGATCAGTTGAACATTTTTGCTTCTTGGCTTCTTGTGCTTACCTTCAAGAATTCAAAAGTGTACTGCCTGTATTTAGATTGTTGCCAGAGTTAAAATTTCACCCTAATAAGCTGTTCAAATATTACTACAAAACTTTGGAAACTCTACAAAGAACAATTTCAATAATTTTCCTTTCAAGAGGGGACATTCAAAATTACTGTGTGTGCACCTGATCTCACAGGCATGCATATCACATATGTGTTTATAGTTTGATAGTTTTCATATTTTGATAGAAATGAATGGTAACAGAAGGAATAGGTTTGTTTTGTTTGATTTCTTCTTCATTGGGATTTAGGGCATTCTTGATTCAACTTCCATTTCTTCAGTGACAGAAGGCTCATGATGCAGAATCTCATTTCAAATATCAAGATGTTCAATGTGTTTAGCAGTTGCTTCTTATCAGGACAAAGGGGACTGAAAGACACATAAACAGTCACTTAAAAGGCTCTTGACTTAAAAATACTAGAGATTTTACACAGCTCTTGATAAGAGATTTGTATCTTGTTTATAATAGTAGTTTCACCAAGTCCATTTCAATGCTAGATCACATTGCACTTGAAATGAAACTGCAAATATAATACAACTATAAACTGCTCTGTAGGGACATTTTTCTAACATTATTTACACTGAATCCATCTCCTGTTCAGCAAGGAAAAACTGCTAAATAAAATCCATTTACTGTGCTGGTCTTTGATGTCAAAAATAACATTGGGTAATAAGGAATGATTAATCCTCAAACTATGCTTATTGCTTCTGGATTGATTCATAATTGTTACTTGATTCTAAAAGCACTGTTCAGTGCTACACTGTTGAGCTGAGGGTATTTTCTAAGAAAGAGAGTTTGATTGGCACCATTTGTTCTGGTTCTGCTAACAAAACACAGAGAAACAGATATCATTAAGTGTCATTACAACAATCAAACTTTTCCACTAAAGAGAGTAGTCTTTTAGTCTGTAAATCCAGTGATTTCTAAAGCTGTTTTGGGATCAGTGACTAACAGGGCAGAAAATGAAAACGTAGAGTAGGAACAATATGAACTTCATGCATTACTTAGAGAGCACATGGGCAATGCCAAAGAAACTCAGCAGCTGTGCATGTACTGGGGTTAAACTCTCAGTAAAAAAGAGCATAATCACAAAAGTACAATCAGCAGTCAAAATGCTGGGAGGCATATCTGGTCTATTTATGTAGGGCACAAATGTCAGTTAACAAGTTATTTTTCCTTTTAGTTTCCTGGCAATGAAATATGTGTCTAAAATGCACAATACTTACCTGCTTCCTTATGCTGCACTGCTACTTTTTGCTGAATGTAAGTGTGATTGCATGCAAGGAATATGATTTATTAGGGGTTTAGATTTTACTGCCTATAAAAAACTTATAGAAATGCTCAACACAAATTTAAGTAGAAAAGATTCATTACATCAAGGATAACAGACAACTTCAAATAAATGAGCCAGGATAAAGAGGCTATTTAGGATGTGGTTACATCTACATTAGTACTGTACTTTAGAAGAAGAATGAGTTTTTTACTGAATATCTCAATCACGAATTAGCTGCATTGTCTGAGACATCTTAGAGCAGGAGAAGTGGATTTTGTTCAAATAGATGTAAAATGAAATGTGCACTCCAAAAATGCACCTGATGTCCTTCTGAACATTCAGGTTAAAGGCCAAGAAGACAGTCTAAATCCTGCCAAGATTTATAACATATATGTTGTAAGTTCAAATGCTTCTTCTACAGATTCAGCCCCATTACACTGCACTGCCTGGTACTGATAATGTGGGGCACTGTCTGTCTTCTACTAGTAGCACAGCCTTTTACAACCATGCAAAATATCATGGGGTTCTACCATATTACAGAAAGGCATAATTAGGTCATACCTTTAAAAAAGTGGAAGAAGAGATCAGGTAACTATTGTTCAGTAATGTAACTCTTTCAAATACATAGAAACAACCAAACTTTCTGTGATCATCTAGGAGATGAAAAGATGAGAAACACATGCTTTGGATTTGTCAGGAACCAAATATATCATATCAAACTAATTTACTTCTGACTGTGAACCAGTAAGTGAGCAGGGAGGAACATTAGATCTTTAAGGTTTTTGTCTCATGAGTGTAATAAGGAAGATGAAAAGAACAACATTAAAATATAATTAGGTGGCTTCATAACTGCTTAGAAAGCCAGCTCCATAGGTAGTGGTATCTATTCATCTTTTGTTACCTAACGTAGAAAATTCAGAGCAGAAAGACAGAGGCAGGTCCCATCTAGAATAAACAATAGGGATTGACTGGTCATTTGCAAGTGTTTCAAGTTAATGTTTTGAAACTGGTAATGTAGGAAATGAAAATATTAACGAATTAATATTAATTAAATAATTTCTGATTAATGAATCTAAAACACAGCCAAATTTCACTACGATTTCTTGAAATATACATCTTCTAAGGAAAAGGCTTTACCAACTTACTTAGTTTAGATCAACATTCAACAGAATGTTTTAAATGCACTGATAGTTGATGATGAGTGTGTTTTCTTTCTGTTCACTCTACAAATTCAACCTTAAAATCTGAAAATCAAACCAAGATTTTCCTTAAACAAATCACTTGGGACAGTATCTGGTCTATTTTATGCTCATGTGATAAAGATGCCTCCAAATCATCTACTCTGGCTTTTGTATGATTGTCTTGCTTTAATAAGATTTTGTAAGTGCACTTAATCAGAAATTTGCAAGCAAACCTCTTGAGGTTACACAAGGTGCAATGCAACCTAGAGACATCTTTGTTCTGCCGGTGAAACGCAAAGATTACAGAGAGCAGTGAAAGCTGAATAAGTGTTCGATTTTCACTTAGTCACTGGTCAGAATATATTGTCTCTTTAGGTCTCTGTCAGGACGTTGTTCCGGTCCTTAAATATCATGTTTCCAATTCCCCTGCTGTGGGCAGGAAGTCTTTCCACCAGGCCAAGTTGCTCAGAGAGATTTTTTCTCTCAGCTTTGTGCATAATCATATTTTTGTCATCTATCTTTTAAGTATGTGAATCTAAATGCCTGAGTAAAGCTTTCAGGCCACAAATAATAACATGAATCTAATCAAAAGGTGTCATAATCCACCCAGATTTTTTACAGTTATCCATTTGCTGTTTTGAATATCTTCTTGAATATCAAAGGGCATACTTGTGCATTTCAAAAAACACGGCAATGTAATGCTCCGTTTCAGAGGATATAGAAAACATAAGGACACAGTAAGAGCAAATAATGAATATTTTTGTCATTTTGAATCACTGCCTTCAGATAATTTTCAGGGTAAAAATGCTATTACAGATTTGCATATAGACACTCTTATATGTGAACTGAATTCGAGAATCAAATAACTAAGTATACTTTTGAAAATATTGTAATGTGTAAAATGAGTCATTCACCAATGAATGCAGAATAAAGAAATTGAACTTTACATCATGGTCTTTCTAGTTGTAATTAATTTTATCTTAAATCCTCATCTCAGACATACATATTCATTATTAGTCATATGTTATATTTCCTTCCTCAATGCAAATTTTCCAGTGGTATTTATGAAAAACTACTTTTTGAAATGTAAAAACAGTAGTATACAGTTTAGAGAATGATGTCCTGCTTGTTTCTTAACTGAGACAAGACATTTTCACAACAGTGGCTGAATGTGTTTCTGTTCTTCCCTTCTACTTAAAAATGAAGCGCTATCAAAGACGAACTCTTCCTCAGATTGCATCTTAAAAGACATGTCCAGCAAAACAGAATTTTTAAGAGGCTTCCTAATGTTTTTACAGATTATAAATAGTGCGGCATTTTCTTAATAGAAATTCTAACCAAAACAATCAAAAAAATCAAATTCTCTCTCTCAGTTTATAATGGGAGTTGCATTTAGATAGTGAATAATGAAATTTTATTAAACTGATTCTATAAAATCTTTTCTCTTTAATTCAAAGTTGTATCTGAATAAGAATACAATATGCTAATAGAATGTGAACAGAATTTTTTCTTCAGTTGAGCATGTTTTGTTTTTTTTTTCCTTATTGGGCTATATACCTTTTTATCAGTGGTTATTTATTTAAAAATTTGCTATGACGTTGCATTATTTAATTATTTATTTATTTTTTATCTTCGAAGTCATTGTTTTCTGATTTAATTTAAAGGTTTCTCTTTTTTTGTCCTTTTCTCCCTCTTCTTTTTCTGTAGGACCCACTGCATGTGAAATTTTACAGGACAGGACCAAACAGAACAGAGAGACCAGTCCAATGCCCTTGGAAATAATGCAAAACTTCCTCTCCTGGTGATGGTGGAGAGCAAGCCATGATCAGAAAAGGGCTGCAGAACTGAACATTGGAGGGACTGGCCATTCTTGGCCTGGCTGATGAGTCTGGGGAAGTGAAGAGGGATGTAACTAAATATGAGCACCACTGTCCACCCTTCAGCATTTTACCAAGTTCTTGAACCTTGTTGAGTTCTGAATAACATAAGCAAAGGAGAAGCTTTCAAGTTAAATTAGACATTAATAATCTAATCTATGAATTCCAAAATGTCTACATTCATATCCTGAGCACAAGGAGGTGTGGGAAGTCAAGAGCAAGATCAAAAACATGTCTAGTCCCAAAATTATAGAATCATAGAACATTAAGGAGTTGGAATGGACTTTAAAGGTCATCTAGTCCCAACCCCCCTGCCATGGGCAGGAACACATCCTACTAGATCACTTTGCTCAGAGCTTCATCCAACCTGGCCTTGAACAATGCCAGGGTTGGGGCATCCACAGCCTCCCTGGAGAACCTGCTCCAGTGTCTCACTACCTTCACAGCAAAGAATTTCATGCTAATAGCTAACCTAAAATTCCCTTCTTTCAATTTGTACCCATTACTCCTTGTCCTATCGCTACAGCTCCTGGCAAAGAGTCCCTCTCCAGCTTCCCTATAGGCCCCCTTTCAAAATCTTACAGGATATGCCATTCAGGATATTTGGATATTTTATAGGAAAACAAACAAGCAAAGCAATAAAAGCCATAACCCTCTCTCCCAACACTCTGAAAAAAGAAAACCACAAACAAACAAAGAAACAAACAAACCCAAACCAAACAAAAAACAAAACAAAAAAAATCCACCCCCTCCAAAAAAAAAACCAAAACCAATCAAAGTTTCCCTTTACATTCACTGAAGAGATCTTTTAAAAACAATAAAATTGTCCTTCTATTTTACTCAAGCCACTTATTTGTTATAACTCGCCTTCTTCATTATTCATGGTTTGAGCAGAATTTCCATTGTCCATCACTGGCAATAGCCAATATTTTCTTTGACTTCATGCTACTTGGCAGGTTATCTTGTGTTGGTGCCATTTCTTTTCTTATGGATATTTCTGTTTTTTTCTAGTGTCTAAAGTTTTGGTTGAGTAATGTGCTTATCCCATTTTTCATGACAGAAATTGCCTCTTCTTTCACTTCTGAGCCATTTGCAGTGGCTAGTGCCTCTATAGATTTGCAGATAATAGCCTCAAAAGCAGTAATTACTAAAAGAAAAAGAACTCTGCCTCTCTAGCCTTTTAGTAAGTACTGTATGAAGAAAAAGCAATGTGTTAAGAATAGAGGACCTTGATATCAAAAGTTCTAGAATTTGACTCTTTCCCTTCCTATAGAAAATTTTAGAACTGGCAGCATGGAATAAATATTCTAGAAAGGGAATAACAATAGATAAAAAAATACTGGTTTTAACAGAACAGTCTTGCAAATTAATGATTTATAATCATAGAATCATAGAATACTAGGTTGGAAGGAACCCCAAGGATCATCTGGTTCAACCTTTAACTTGGCCAAAGCACAGTCTAGACAAGATGGTCCAGCACCCTGTCTGGGTGAATCTTCAAAGTGTTGAGCACTGGGGAATCCACAACTTACTTCCCTGGGGAGATTATTCCAATGACTGATTGTTCTCATTGTGAAAAATTTCCCTCTTGTGTCCAGTTGTAGCCTCCCTAGAAGTAACTTGTACCCACTACCCCTCATCTTTTCCATGTAACTCCGCTTAAAAAGGGAGTCTCCGTCAGATTTTTCCTCAGATGTGGATTTGTACTGCTTCAAAAATACAACATTAATTTAATTTGTAGGATGACATCTATCATCATCTTAGCACATCTCAGTATATTTTAATTTAGCAGTTTAATCTAATTGTAAAGTTCCTAACATGGACTAAAATCCTTAAGCTTTTTGAATCTCTGTCTTAACAGGATCAGCCATAATGATTTTTACACAAAGAATAATATATAGACAATATAATTTCTCTGGAAACCTGATACTCTACAAACCCCAACATGATGGATTTCTGATATTCTTACAAAAGATAACAGGGACATTTATTTGCACATACCTGAAGGTTCTTTGGTTTCAGAGAGCGATACAAACAAATGAGAAACAACAGGTCATCTGCAGTGAAAATGATGATTCACACCTGCAGTTGTTCTGAAAAAGACAATAACCTGTTTTTATTTATACCATTGTTATCAGAATCTTTAAGAAATGAGAATTGAATATGTCTGACTGTGAAAGTTGTGCTTATTAGATGTAAGTTCTCTTTGAAGTATGCTGCCAAATGGGATCTTAGGAGAAGCTGTACAGGATGCTTCCTCTCCCAGAAGGATATGAATAAACCTGTGTTAATGGGTGTCCGGAGGTGCAAGGAACAGACTGAAAACTGAAATCCAAACATTCACCTTTTGGTCAGAGTGGGCAGCGACTCAGTCAGATAAGGAGAAACAACTTCCTTAGAATAAATAGATTATGCACTTCATTTGACTTGTGTCTTCTGTTATTATGTTCATTATTGACATTATAAATATTTTTGGGTTTATTTTGTATATTTCTTTGATCCAGCTTAAGTGCAATTGTAAAGTATCTGGCTAATAAAAAAAACATTTGTAACTGAAATGCGCCGCAGGACTTATAAAATATCTTAACAAAAATGCAAGTTTCATTGCATATTTCTCCTATAGACAAAGGTTAAGAGCGGGTTTCTGTTTCAGATGTCTGAGACAAAGGGAAACAATGCACTGCAGAGTCAAAGAGAAACAAAACACTAGATTATAATCAAAGCTGCTGTCTGGAGAGATAAATGTGTCCTTTCTGGAAAGCTCATATGGAGACTATCTCAGCATCTTTTCTGGATTCTGTGATTCCAAAGTGTCTAGACTTGAAGAATAGAAAATTCCAAGTATATCCTCACTAGAGATAAAAAGATGACTTTTTGTGTTCCTAGTGTATTTATTTAAACATTCCATTTGGAATGGGCTGAAAGTATTAGCATATTCTTAGTGAATTCTATTGTCAGCAATAAAAATGCAACACACTTTGTAACTTTTAAATATAAAAATTGCTTTTGAAATACAATTAGTTAGGATATTTATCAAATAGATAAAAATTGAATAAATTAAACAAACCATAAGTGTTTCATACAAAACATTCAAGTCAGGTTTGGGTTGAGGTTTTTTATTCATTGCCAACAATTGCAAATTCAAGGAAGGAGTCAAAGATGCAGATGAAATAGCTTTTATCCTCAAGCAAAACTAGTAAAACACAATCATCATAGCATCCTTACTTCATACTATTCAAATGCCAAAGGCCAAAGATTTCTGCAGCCTAAGGTGCTTAAAGACTAAGGTAGACCCTGGGGCTTTTGCAGAGTTTTAAAATAGAGTTCAGGAAACTGTTCTCTGCAGAGGAGTATTTGGTGAAATTGGAACCCTGCATATATATAGATACTCAATTGTGGATCTCAGTTGCTTGAAGCAACTCGAGATATTCTCAGTCAGCTTTTGAATCACAATTTCAGGATGAGCTGTTTTCGGATAAGCTATTTATATTCTCCTGATAGTCACACAAATTGGGCTGAGGACTGATCCCTTGCTATAAAAACATATCTTGATACTCCAGGATAGGAAGATACAATCATTGTCACTTCACTGTTAAAATCCTAACTTCTATGAAAAACAATGAACTGTGCAGCTGGTGATAGCAGCAGTACAACACATCTTCAATTGCTTTTTTTGCCCGTTTTGTCAATTTTCAAGGGAACAAAATTCATATTCAAGTTTGTACAGAAGCAGTTTTGTACCATTCATGAGCTATGATTTTTTGATCTTCTGCTTTAACTGTGATTAAAAGTTTCCTATACCCTTTATGTTGTCTCTTCATTTCATGGATGTTTTCTCAAGTCAGCACTCCTATACAGATGAAATTTCCTATAAGTTAGCACTTCAAAAAACTCACACAACCCTGGGAGGTAGAAAGGCGGGGTGAATAAGACTTTTTTGCCTTAAGGATCTCTGTGCTTTTTTTTCCTATGCCTGTATATAACTTTGCAAATCATAAATTGGAACAATTGTAGCTCCAAGCTGTTGATTAATATTATTATTCAATAGTGTTCAGCATCAAATAAAACTTTGTAAATTCAGTGTGCTTTTAGTTATTTTTCTTTATTTCTTTACTCTTTTTTTTTTTTCTTTTAATTGGATTTTGCTAGTCCCACATAGTGATGTTGCTTAATATCATATCCCAGGTACTACTGGTAATGGAATTATTTCAGAAAAGGAAACAATTTCCAATTTTAGGATAGAAATTTAATTAAGAATCTCTGATCACCTCAAGTTTCATAAGCCCTTGAGCAGCCTGCAACTTATAAGACACACGTTCACATACTATAATCATTGATAATTATGTGGTCATACAGAGGTATCTTCAGACCAAACCCTCTAATGACCTCAAAGAGAAACTACAGAAATATTGATTATGTTACATGACAAAATAAAGCTTTGTGGGAGAAATATATCACTATACTTGACTGCAAATGACTATGTTTTTACATTTTCTTGAAACAAATTCATTTTTCTCAAATTATGATACCTTTGATACAAACTTGGAAAAATATTGGCTGAATAAAAAAAATATTTTGAAGATTTATTTTTCTTTTGGGAAAAGCAAAATCATATTTGTGAGGAGAATTTTCTCTAGCAGGTCTTTTGATGAGAAGGTCTCTTAACCTTTTTTAAAAATTTGTAAGTACTTCTTAATTTAATGTGAAATATTAAATATTGTGTCCTTCCCTCTCTGAACCTTTTTTTTTTTTTTTTTATGCTTCCAGACCTTTGGATTTTTATACAAAATTACTTAATTAAAAGATCTCAAGTGTTTTTCTGGGCTCTGGCATGGCAATGGGGCCTCTAAAATTAACAAATTAACATAACTGCACCATTTTCCAGAGAATTATATGGTGAAACACATAGCAAGTAATTGTTAACCTGTTCCTTTCTTTTGATTTATGAAAAAGAGAGGAATACCTTATGGATGCTTCATGGTGCTATTTTCTTTAAAAAGGGCACCAAAGTAAGAGAAACAAAGTTTTTTAATTGATGGGCGGAATATGGAATAAAGTTATACTGAGATTTATTTTTCAGTAGCGGAATTATACGAAAACTTAATAAGAGAATTTCTTTGTGAATGACATAGCATTTGTTGTTCCTTAGTTTGTTTTCTTGTAGGTCAGGAAAGCACATGCAGCTTTGTGAAACTTTCCTTATTGTGCTGGTTTTGCATGGGATAGAGTTAATTTTCTTCACAGTAGCTGGTGTGGGGATATGTTTTGGCTTTGTGCTGAACACAGTGTTGACAACACAGGGATGTTTATTCTATCACTGAGCAGTGTTTGCACAGCCAAGGCCTTTTCTGCCTCTCACACCACCCCACCAGTGAGAGGGCTAGAGCAGCACAAGGTGTTGGGAGAGGACACAGCTGGGACAGGTGACCCTGACTGACCAAAGGAACATCCTGTACCATATGGCATCAGGCTCAGCATAGATATATGTATAAAACTGGGGGAAGAAGAAGAGAATCAGGGGGATATTTGGAGTCATGGCATTTGTCTTCCCAAGCCAGTGTTCCACTTGATGGGACCCTGCTCTCCTGGAGCTGGCTGAACACGTGCCTGCCCATGGCAATGAGTGAATGAATTCCTTGTTTTGATTTGCTTTTACGAGCAGCTTTCCCTTTCCCTATTAAACTGTTATCTCAACCCATGAGTTTTCTCACTAATAGTCTTTCAATTCTCTCCCTCATCCCAGCACAGGAGGAGGGAGTGAGCAAGTGGCTGTGTGGGGCTTAGTTGCCAGCTGGAGTTAAACCATGTGTGTTTATGGCACAAAATCTGACACTGTTCTCATGACTGGCATTATGGTCTGGCTATTTCATAACCAAATTCCGAGCATGTGTTCAGGTATCTGCTGTCTGTAACACAACAGATAAATAAAAAGGAGATTTGGCTAATACAAGCAACAAAATCAAAACCAGAATTCAATTAAGAGTGAAGTTTGAGAATGGACTACTTGAAATGAGAAAAATCAGAATGCAAATCAAGCAATGCAAGCAGTTTGGGGTGGGGGCAATCAAATACCTGTTTTCCACACCAGTCTACAAACTGTCTAGAAGCTATTAAACATACTATATTTAATAATTTCTAAACAAGTTCTAAGCACATTTTCTAAACAAGTTCATCAAAGTTATATGTAAGAAATATATTCTCATATTTAACATGGGAACTACCTTGCCAGGAAAACAAAGGGTTTCCAACCACAGTCCTGTGGTCACAGCCTATAGCACCCTCTATTTTCTAATCAGCTTTGGGTTTTCCTCAAGTTTGTCCTGTCTTTCTGTTGCAGGGATCCTTAACGGACTGAGATTATGCTATTCTTTAAATTTAAAGTCCCTAGAGTTATTGCCAACGTCTATATCTTTCTAATCTTCCTTCTGTTGGGTGAAATTAAAAGAGAGAAAACAGGCAGTTAAAGATGTTTTCAGCTTTTGGCAATATGCGTCTATAGTGCTTAGGAGGTGACATTCCTACTGCCTGTAGAGAAGTTTTTTATTGACTTTACACTTATCTGAGTCTGTGGAATAAGAACTACATGATTTTTAGGGGAAAAAAAACCCAAACCAAAACAACAAAATAAACCAAAACCAAAATCAAAAATGTACAGTTCCAATACCAGAGTGAAGAATATCCACTCCTTCACTTAACACTGCCAAATTCCTGAACACAATTTATCTGTTTCTCAGTACAAATATTTAGAGAACCTTTTCCACTTCAAGGTCAGTTTTCCATAATATACATGTGTTCGAATTTTCTGGCTGACTTTGTTCAATGGTATGTGTCGTGTTGTGTCAGTAAAGGTAAGGTGATTGAAGCAGAGCAATGTAGCTCATTAACAACTAGATATTTCAGCAAACACTGAAACCCAAATCTCACTGCCTTCTTAAAAGTGATTGCTTTTTCTTCATGGAAATAGTGTTTTCCAACTTTTTTTTTTTTTTTTTTTTTTTTTTTTTTTTTTTTTTTTTTTTTTAGTAAAGGCAGATTGTTTTCCAATGTCTTGGCACAGGGTACAGATGGCTCTGACTTGGGTTTGTTCTGAAATGCTCAACACATCTCTAATTGGACAAAAACATGATTTAAATGTCTACCTGTAAATTTACTTTGTTTTGGCATAAAATACAGTAGAAACTTTAGTAGCTTGCAATGGTGGAAAAGAAATTTGAAAGTAAATGTTTCTATGTTAATAAGAAACATAAACTGCCAGCAAAAGTGGTTTTTAACTAGAGGCGCTATGGCGCTGTCAAAAGAAACAGGGAAAACAGTAGAAAGAATGAACCTTGGCCACAGCACCTAAGTTGCTTTTCCACTAAACTGGGGAACAATTTCCAGGGCAACAAGTTTCTTTAAAATTATTCATTGATCAGAAAAATATCAGTGTAAATAGAACATGTATATATATATATATGTTAACATGTTTAAATATTCTATACAATGGTTAATACTCTAATCTAGGACTCAGAAAATCTCACTTCCTTGGGTTTCTTCTTTTATTATAGCTGTAGTCAAGTTTTCTTCCAGGTGTAGCAGAGCCAGTTGAAGATTGTTCTCAACTACTCTTCAGCACCTTCTGGCTGAAAGTTACTTTCCCTTCTCTCGGCCTTTAAGTGTAGATATTTTTATTTTGCTTCTCTTAAAATGGTTCAATTCAGCTTTTAGTGATAGCAGGTTCAAACTTGACCAACCCTGGGGTAGCATTGCTCATATTCATATATACACTCTAACTGAGAAAGGTAGCAACTTCTAGTGAGGTGAGGTAAGCTGAAAGTATCACTGACTGGGACCTTGCTATTGTTTGAAAGTCTGCATTTCTGGGATATATAGATATAAAATAAATTCACAAGAAATGAACACAAAATGAACAAAACCCTGCTATGTGACATTTTACCACTTAAAATTAAATTATTACTTGTTTTATTATATCACGGCAGCTATTTCACACCTTTCCTGTCAGAAGCTTGAATCCTTTTTCTGTGTTCATGCAGGATTAACACTGGTTTCCCAAACCATATCATTATATCATTTATGTAATTTTTTTCTTCTCCAAATAAGGTAGATTAAACAAGAGCACTTGCAACAGTTAGTACTCTCAAACAATCTATTATTATAATTGGAAGCTGTGCAGATGTACTTGAACTTTGCTATTTTTCATTTAAATTTGGATTTAAAAAAAAAAAAAAAAGACTAAATCAACTGACTCCTTGAGCACATACTTAAGGCAAGATATAGAGAACTTTACTTTTTTTTTTTTTTTAAGTGCCAGAATTGACAGCAAGAGTTATTTTTGTTTCAGCATATATTTTTTCTGTAACAGCAAAAGACAACTTGAGGGAACAGAAAGAAAGTATGAACAGCCAAGTATATTGCAAAATACTGCACTTTGAAGGAAAAATTCAAACCTAGGAAGAAAATGAGAAGGACTAAAGTTGGATAGTAAACAAAGTCAAAGCAAAATCATCATTTTTATTTTCTTGTTTATGTTTACTTAATTGAAAGGGAGACATCAAGACATTACTTCACAAAACTAAATAAAATTTCACTCTCCTCTGTATTAAATGAAGTGGGAGGTGAAATTGTCTGAAGATGTGGCCCTTTTGGTCATCAATTTAGCTCTTCCATCTTATTTCAAATAAAAAAAAAAATAAAAATTAGGATTTTATTTTGTCTGGAGCTTTTATTTTTTACACTCATTCTTGGCTGCTTGGCAACCAAGTGAATGCCACAATGCAACAGATTGCATAAGTGAGATCACTGCCTAGTTGCACCTAAGGGAAATTTCTTTTCCATAGCCGGTTTAAATTAAAAAATGCTATGAACTCATTTTGTCAAGGCATTGAAGACACTTCAGTCTTCTGAATAGCCTTGCTGACCTTAGCTGACATCCTTATCTCACTGCCATCCTTTCCCACAGAGGAATGATTTTCTGTGTAAAGAACTTTAAGTGATAATGCCATGTAGCAGTTTAGATTTTCTTATATGTGCCTCTGGAATTTTGTGTAGTGATTCTTCCCTCCCATTGAAAACACATAAGTCTATTGCATAAATAAGGAGTCTCAGTCTTCCATCTTTATATGTGGATTGAATAAAGAGTTATGTGAAAAAAAAAATCTTACAAAACTGAGTTGAAGGATAAAATTTTAGTACTGTTGAAAAAAATAAAGCTCCTGCAGAGCCCTGTAAATTCATTGGTGCTTCAGTAAACTTAGCTTTTCCACCATGATTTTTTTTTTTCCTCATCAAGGGATGATAATGGTTTGGACTGTATTCTTTATATCCTAAAATCTATGTTATTGAGTTTTTCTCTAAGCTGCATCAACCTGGAAACAAAGAAGAAGAAAAAAAGAAGAATTCTTAACTCTCTCAATCAGGTCTTCACTGTGATATCAAAATATGATGAATATCAATGAAATAACTATATAAATGCTGAAGCAGCATGTTTCTGTGGAGTGGCTACTATATGAAAGATAATAAATATCCAGATGTGCATTCTTTCTTCTGTTACATAATTATGAGTCTTCTATATAAATATTTTAAAGAACAAAATGCAGAATCTTGTATAACTTCAAAAAAAAAAAAAATCAGAAACTGTTCAAGAAGCATGTTCTGCTGCACAAAATAAATGATGAAAAGGTTGGATTTAGGATGTAATATTGGTTTTCCATCTACTGTATTGATATCAGTTTTGCTTGCTTTTATGTTTAAGGTGGCCCTAAACATAAAAGAAGCTTATGCTTTTTCACAATAGTGTCCTAGTTATGGCAGCTGGGACCAGTTTATCACTGTGTGGGTGTAATCAAAACTTTGTACTCTATACCCTCTGTGTCATTTCTGACTGATGAACAATTAATAATGGATCATTTGCAGCAGCTGCCCAGGGCACACCTGACACCTCTGGGTGTTAAGGAACCCTGGGAGACAGGGGAGTGTTTCTTTGTTTTCACACCAGTGTGTGACAACTCCCCTCTCGGGAGACATTTGCACCTTCACACCCAGCCTGAGGGGTCATGGCTGCTGATGGGCCATTTGGGACTGGCACAATAGGCCATTGCAATGACCTAGACCATCAAGGATTCCAAAAATATCCCATGACTCACAGAATACCATTCACTTTCACCCATTGCAAAACTCCCTGCCCTGGGGGGAGGTACTTGGCATTCCCACCTGAACCTGAGCATGTATAATCTTGGGGTTTGGGGACTTCTGGTACCACTTGTTGGATCCAGAGGAGGACCAGAACCTCAACAGGACTGTGACTGCCACTCTTAACAAGGCTGCGACCATCATCCTCACCAACAGGTTTTCCTTTTCTATTACTTTGTACTCAGGGGGACAATGTGGTGCTCAGCACAGGGGTGTTTTGTGTCCCAGGGTGCTGGGTTATACATCTGTTTTTGTTGCTTAAAACCAATTTCTTCTCTGTATCATTGTATTTATCATATCTTTTTAGTAAATTGTAGCTCTGACTTGTAATCTCTCTTGAGCCAGGTTCATTTCTCCCACCGGTTTACATTTAAACCAGCAAAGATAACTAGTGAGATATTTTTTTCTATTGTAGAAGTACTTCTAGATATGGCTCCTGTCATGTTTTTAAGTCTGTGGACTAAAATACACAGAGCAAGGTGCCCTTGTGGCCAAGAAGAGTGCATTAAGAAGAGCACCGCCAGCAGGTCAGGGAGGTAAACCTGCCCCTCTACTCAGCCCTGGTGAGACACATCTGGAGTGCTGAGTCCAGCTCTGGGCTTCTCAGTACAAGAGAGATACAGAGCTCCGGGAGCAGGTCCAGAGGAGAGGACTGGAGTGTCTCTTATTGAGAAAGGCTGAGGGAGCTGGGCCTGTTCATCCTGGAGTAGAGAATACTGAGAGGGGATCCCATCAACATCTGTCAGTGTCTGCAGGGAAGGGTCAGAGGATAGACCTGGCCCTGCTCAGTGGTGCAGAGCAATATGACAAGGGGCAACAGGCAGAAACTGATGCATGGGAAGTTCCACCTGAACATGGGGAAGAACTTCTTTACTGCAAGGATGACTGGAATAGGCTTCCCAGAAAAGTTGTGGAGTCTCTATCTCCAGAGATATTCAAAAGCCATCTGGACACAATCTTGTGCAATGTACTTCTGCTTGAGCAGGGAGGTTGTACGGGATGACCTCCTGTAGTCCCTTCCAACCTTGAATATTCTGTGATTGTTTGTGAATGTTGTGATGATACTTTGTTACAGCTTGATGAGTTTGACCTGTTTCCTAGGGTTTCACAGCCAATCACAAGCACTTATGTGTTCACGGTGAACATTTACATAGATGTTTGTGTGAAGTTCTGCACTGCACGAATGAACTGCAATTTGCAAAATGTTTCTCCATCCCAGATCTTCCAGGCTTAGAAATACTGCCTCACATACTCATGTGCCCAAGTAATCAAGGGCAGAAAGATGATGTGGTACGTATCATGCTATATCTGAGGTGTAATTCTGAGATGGGACAAAACACCATGCTGAATTTGTATTCAAATTGATATCTGACATTGCGAAGAGAGCAAGCATTTCAAAACTAGTTGCACCTGAAAGCTATAAGGGTGTCTACACCAGAAGCTGGCCACTAGGAAATCCATGGGCAAGGATATAGAGGAAAAGCATCACAGATATCAGCACTTACCTGGACATCGGTGTTTCTACAAATGAGACATGTGGAAAGTGCCATTGCTTCTGCACACTGCAAAGTGAGACATAGGATGAGCTACAGAAGATATCATGTGAGAACCATTTCAGGGGAAAAAGAAAGTTTTAACATATTTTTTAAAGGTTCATTAATATCTTCAGATCCTGTATTCATACATCCCATCCCTGTTCCTTAGGGCTGAGTTTGAAAGAAAACATTCTCTTCCACATTTCTGAGTACCTCTCAGACAAACAGGATGATTTCAGGAAGCCACTACCATCCCAAAAGGAAAAAAAAAACGAAAAAGAATGGCAACGTCATTTGTTATATAAAGAATATTAGACATACAAACCCCTGCTTATTGCCATAACAGAAATGAAATAACTCTACGCCTTAATCTGCACAAGATATCTGAAAAAAAACCCAAAAAAAACAAAAAAAAACCAAAACGAAACAAAAAAAGAAACAAACATAAAACAGTACACAAGATAGATCACTTTGCTTGGCTAAAATGTGATTTATCATTACCAATGACAGGAAGACACAAGGACTGACAGGAAGACACAAGGACATAAATAAGTAAAAAGGAAAGCAAGAACTGCTTAACTTAGCTATGTTAGTGACAGAAATGTCAGTGGACTTACATGTTTCACTGTCAATAGCGCTTGTAAAATTCTAGAGACTTGTCCCTTGCTCCATTTTTCTGCTGGTCTAAATCATGGAAGAGCAGCAGCACATAATCATCATGGATCTAAGATAACCCAGATAACTCACCCAAAACTTTCTTGTAGGTGCTATGTAGGTGTGTGAAGAGTAGGTCCAAATAGGGTTTTTTTTCTGGTAATACATCTCTTCCTGATGTGCTGGAAGAAGGAAGAAGAGCTAACTCTGAGATATATTGCACAATCAATTTGACAGACAACTGCCATTTGAAAAGTAAGCATGACATGTGTGCCTGATGTTTTGAAAGTGTTGTAAATTGCTAATAGTTTCAGACTTTCTGTCATTTTTTTACTCATGGGGAAAAAAAAAAAAAAAAGGGTTCAAGGTTGAAAAAAAAAATAGTGCAAAGTTTTACCACTGTCCAAGCAAGTATTCCACATCCCTAGAATTCAGTAGCAAACACTGGGATATTCTGTATATGCCTGACTTTTGATGTAGATCCTTCTGTGACTTAGCTGGCTAGCCCGCATTAAAATCACAGCTGACTCTTGTCATTGCTGCCTTTTCAAAGGTGATAATCATTCTTTTGTCCAGTGGGAATAGATCCTTTTCTGACATCCCTTGTGATGTATTACAAAAAAAGAGGCTTTGTTTCCACAGAACTTTTTGCACCTCTGAGAAGGCATCTCATATATATGAACTAGACACTGCTTGCAAGCAAGCTCTGAAAGTGATGGCTTGAACATGGTCCCAGGAGTACAATTAAAGTATAGGAACCTCTCATTGGACTCCATGTCCATAAAAATCTAATTACACTGGAAATTCACTGTGTGGCAAAAATCTTGAAGATACTCTTCCAAGTTGTTGTGTGACTTTCCTTCAGAATTGTCAGTGGATTTAGGGGTCTCTAGTAAAGGGGGAGTGGGAGTGGGGAGGGGGAGTGCATTTTAATTGATAGCTACAAATAAAGTTTGCACTTCTGGAAAGTCTCCAGACTGAAAACAAGTTATTACCTATACAAATGTCTGCACACTGTTGTACACAGTAAGTAGCACACAGTATAGACACAATTGCAGATCCATCATGTTGCAACAACATTTCGCTTAAACTGTAGTAACTACAGGTAAGATACTAATTTTCATCTGTTTGCATGAGAAAAAACTTGTTCTGAATGTGTCTGTTTATTTTTTTAAAAAATCCAAAACTTTAGAGTAGAGAAGAATATATGCAACTTTAACTATTTGAAATCCTTGTGTGTTTATCCAAGAATAAACTGAAATATAAGCTGGTCAAAATTCAATTCCTAATGTTTTCCCAGTTCTTTCTAGTTTTTCTAGTCTTCTTTTACCCATTCTAATGTCTATAATCTAAAGTTCAACTTTGAGTCACTGTTTTTGAAGTTTGCAAGCAGTTTTGAGTTCTACCAATTCTTCTTGTTCCGTGTCTAGGTTTTCTGTGAGTGACTGTTAACAGGAGTCAGCACTGAGGTTCTAGTCATTACTTTTACCTCAAATCCTACTTAACATATTCTTAAAAAAAAAAGTCAGACAAAAGAAGTTCTAGGAACAAACCATAGAATAATTATTGCTTTTCATATTTTTGTATGTTTTCTTACCACATTAAACTCAATTGGTCATCAGTGTAACTTTTCAGTTGTTAACTTTGAAATTACATCTACATGACAGAACTACAAATATTATGTCATTCATGTGATTAAAATGATTGCTTATATTCATGAGGAATGATGACAGGATTTCCTAAGGCTTTGGATAACACAAATTTTGCTTGGAATCAGTTTTGTTATAGACCTAATTTTAATATATTTTTACTCACAGTCTCTTAGCAATGCTGATTATCTCAAACACAGTGCTGCACTGGTATGGTTGTCTAAATCAGATCTACATCATCTTACATCAGATACAGGCATAATTCACCTCTATTGGGGGCTGTTTCAGTAGTTTTCAGATGCTTTGGAGTGGAATTCTGAATGAGATTAGTGCTCTCATTCAGTTACCAGGGTTCTCAAAATAAGAATATAAGAAGTCTGCTCAGTAACGTGGAAAATGCTGTAGAGACAGAAATTTTCTAAAAAACCTAAGCCTAGATCTCCATCTCTGGACTCTTGAAAGACTTGCCACTTCCTTTATCGTCATCATCATTTGTAAATGCCTTAATCACAAAAAGTCAGAATGGCTTGCAAGAGTGTTTTTAAGCAACAACCAAAAAAACTAGGCTCTTCATTTCCTTCAGCTTGAAAAGGTAATTAATTTTCTGACTGATTCTCTAGGCAGATAGTCTACAAATTTGGACAATTATTATCTAATCCAGAATTACATTTTTTCTTTTTCTAATGGGATAAGTGAAAAAAATCTCCTACAATGCTATCAATGCTAACAACCTTATCTGGTTGTTTCATCATTAGCATTTTTTTTATTTTTTTTTTTTTTAAAGCCTTTTAAAATATTAAGGAAAAACTGAGCTTATACTATTTTGTTTTTAATTTTTAACTTTCTTTGCATGTGAAGAAAACACAGTGTAGAAAACATGAAGTACTGCTGAGTCAGATCTCAGTCCAATTACATGAATGTTTTGTAAAGAGCACAGACTCAGCAGTGACGTTTCTATAGTGTACTTAATATGTCTCTTCAGTGCTCATTTGATCAGGCTGCCCTCTCCAACCTCTCCTCTACTCTGGTTTTACTTAGGAACTGAAACCATTCATTGGAATGAAACTCTTAAATGTATTTTTAAAGCTGTTTTCCTTTGGAACCCTTGAAGCTGATGCTTAGATGTCAGAGATGTTTAACCCTTGCACTTTTAATAATGGGATTTCAGCAGGGGAGGTCAGGAGCGGCACACCACTCCATTCAATTATATTCAGCAATGCGCTTTTGCATCAACAGCGGTGCCATTAACTGGATGGAACAAGTCAGTCTGCTAAGTCAGAGGGAAGCCAGTGTACTGACAGTGTTTAGATGTTGTCACCTGAAAGCAGAGATTTTCTCAAACTGTTGTGTTTGATTAGTCTGTCAGTGCCCCAGGAAAGCCAAGACCCTTGTGCCCAAGTCTATCAGTGTCCTGTTATGGGGACCCTTCACTGAACAGCCCTGCTGCATCAGAGGGTGTTTTGTCTGCCCTTTTCAGGGTCACATTGAAAAAGAAAGGCCCGCCTCCCAAGTCTGCCTTTAATGGGTCTGTTGGCATTCCAGAAAAAGGTGCAGGGACATATCCCAACAGTGTAAGAGAGACCCTCTCACTCCACAGCTGAGTGAAACACCACTGCAAGTTACTGCCAGTGCCCTTGAAGGACTCACAATTAACAGTTTGTGGAATAACACTCTTTACTAATATAATAGAAAATTCTGACAAGTTGAGGTTTGAGGATTAACAGTGATAGTATCTGGCTACAAAAACATATTCAAAGCAATATACAGATGAGCTGTAATTCCTAACAAAAGCTGGTTTGAGATAATCAGTGTGCACAGAGTCTAGTTCTTACCCAACAGGCATCCCTATGGAGGAGGGAAAGGTTCAGCACATTGACTGATCCCAGAAGTTACGAGGGAATCTTCCCTAAATTTCCCTATTCTTACCTTAATTCTATACTATTTTTACATTTAGGTGGAGTTTGAGTGACTCCATCGTGTTCAGTGAGGGGTGATTGTACCTTGGGGGTAGGTAACACCAGTCTTACATCTCAGGTAACCTTTGGGATGGAGCTGTGTGTTTGGGATCTCATCACGTTGCTGTCTCAACAGCAAGAATTTTTTTTTTATCTCTTGGTTGACAGCTGCTGTGTGACTTATCAGCTACAAGGTACCACTGAGTTCCCCTTGCCAGGATTTCAGCTGAGCCTGGCCATGGTGTGTCCACCTTGCTCCACCCTCTGTTCAGTCCCCCTTAGCATCTGCTGGGTGGGGGAAGAAAGAAAAACTGGAATATCAGACAACAAAATGATGTAAGATTTAGAAAACTAAGTGAGACTTCAAGGGCTGAGTTGTTTTAACTCCTTAAAAATAAAACAGTGCTTCATCATGTTCTAAAACTGCCTGCAGTGGTAGAAAAATATTTCATACTACAGAGCCCTTGAATGTTTCAGACAAAAGCATAAAAAAGTGCTGGAAGCAAAGCTTCTAAAAGTCCCGACTATGAAAAGTTATTTTACCATTAAGCATTGACAATGCTTATGAAGAGTGATGCTATTTATTTGAGAGAGTTTCTCAGCTACAGGCAAGAACTCCCCTTACTTTTGCATGCCCACATAACCCAGTGTCATATTGGCCCATGCATTTAGGCAGGAAGAATCCTATGCTTTCCAGACATCCTAGAAAAGGCTTTCAATGGAGGAAGCAGAGGCCACAACCCCACTTACAAAACTTTGGTCATAAGCTGCAGAAATTTCCTTTACGTATATTCATCTCACAGGAGGGAGGGAACTCTTACCTGGGTGGTAGGAGACTTGGTCTCCTTTTGCACGTCCCAGGTGTCTGGGTTGCAATTAAAGGAAATGCATTCATTAAGGGATGTTAGGATAACTTCTATGCTCTGGTTCCATTCTCAGTTCCCAGTTTGTATTAATTTTTCTCTCCCTTGCATTCCTCCACTCCTGGAGTAATTCAGGAATTGCTGTGGTTTATTGACTTACTAAGAAAATATTTTCAATAGTCTTCCCCTGTATAATTGACTTCTTTTACTTCTTTGAAGCTGGATAATCCCCTGGATTATAACATCCTCTTCTTTAATTTGACTAAACACTTAGCAAAATATGAACCTACTCGAGGGAAATGTTCTCCTTGCTTTCTCAGAAAGCAGTGGGTACCTCTAAGAATAAAATTTTTAAATGCACTGAGCTAGTATCATATCAAATATCTGCCTAAATTAACAACTGAGTGTAAAGATGTTGTTAAAGAATCTGTTTTAATCATATTGACATAATAGGTTTTAACGGACATCAGGGTTGATTTTAATGAACCAGGAGTTATCTGAGACTTGTTCCTTTACCATTGAAAATTTAAAATTTAGGACCTTAAATTACCCACCTAATTCTTTTCTATTTTAAATTTGATCAGGTAATTTGTTTCTGTCTGATTCTCAGTACAAATAACTCCAGAAAGCAACCAGTTTGCTTGATAAATACCCCTGTTCAGCTAAACTGAATCATTCCTTTGGCATTGGTGAGACAACTGGCTTATTATTCCCATGTTCTACCTCTCGTAGTTGTAGAACAAGACCAGCTAATTATTATATATATTTGATTGAGATATAAATCATGTTTGCTAATAATTGATTTTGTTATTGTTTAAAGGGGAACTAAAGAACTTTCTTTTTTTTTTATATATATCAGTCATGGGTTTGCATCTGTCATTGATTTTTCTTTTTCCAATATATTTCATAGATAGAATAATAAGTTCACTCAGAGGAAAGAGGAGAAAGACAATTACTCAGAGCTGCTGTTTAATACAGCTGCAAAAGAAAGAAAAGAAAATGAGAAATGCGTTCTCATAATAAAGCACCCATTGGTAGTTTTCAAAATAATTCTTAATTACCTATGTATCTTACACTAATACAGCATAAATCCAACAATAACTGAGCAATCATGCAATTAGAGTATTAACTTTTATTACTAGTGTGTATAATAATATAAATTAATAACCTGTCAAAGCTCTTGCAAGATCTTGATGAGATACAAGATAAAATGATAATAAAAATAGATTTTATGGTTTGAAGTAAAACAAAACAAACTCATAAATGTGAAAGGTATAATAAACTTGAACATAGCAATGTATTTCTCAATATACCATGAGATAACAAATATTTATGTTCTGACAGCCTCAACTCAGATATTTAGGAGATACAATATCTAATTAGGAATTGTCAATAAATAACTACTTTTTAGCAAGAGATTAAAATCGTAAAAATTCATCAAAACTGGCTTTTAATTTATTCTGAGAATATAGTTTTCTAGTTGGATTTGAATAGTTTTACATGGAGTTAGCCACTATAAGCCTAGAGGGCAGTTAAGAATCATGAAGAATGTTTTTTTGGTGGAAAGAAGAAGTAAGTGGGGGAGGTGAAAAAGAAAATTGATTTTGTTTTGATTACTCAATCAATTTCTGTGGGCAAAATTGTGTTACTGGGTGTTTATTTTTCAATAAGAATTTTTTCAATGAATGTGGCAAGCAAAAAAAAAAAAAATCTAAAGTGTTAATAGCTTTTTTCCACCCCTGTATATTCATCCTATTGTTTTAATTTTAACAATTCAAGTGTACAGTAATCACTCAGATGGGGGAGTTGACAGAGATCTACTGCACTCATTTTGTGACTGGTCTTGTCACACATCACTATGCAAAACAACAGACCATTTCAGGTTAATCTTATGAGATGATGATAAAAATGTAGGTTCTTCAACCAAATATAACACAGATAATAGTTAAGTAATCAATTTTGATGTACTAAAGAGTAGTTCCATTGGTTCTGATGGCAGCAAATGCTTGGGCTCAGACTTGCATGACTGTGAGCTTTGCTGTCAAAAGGTTCTAGTGGTTCCTTTCTTAACTCACTTCTCCCTGGGGTTTAAGGAAATGCCATGGTTCCCTTCAAGATATGCATTTAGTTGAGCTGCAAAAATGATGTGATTCCAAACTAGCCACTTATGGAGACAGAACAGAGTGTGATCGTTGTCTTCCATGAAGAAACAGAGTGTCATTTCAGTTTGTTACTACAATTCAATATTCAGGATTATGAATGAGGGTTTTCTAAAGCTTCTTATAAAATTACAATAACTAGTGTGAGTAATCAATAAAATTACATTTACAGTCTGGTTTAATAAGACGTTAAAAGATGACGAGATAGAGGTTATAGGCATTGTTCTCTCATTTGAAAGCAGTAAACAGAGAACAAATTCAGATATCAATGCCCTATTTTCGAGACAATAATTTCCTAGAAACCCAGAATGGTTTGGGCTGGAAGGGACCCTAAATATCATCTAGTTCCAACCATCCTGCTATGTGCAGGGATATTTGTCTATCCCCAGTTTATTGTTTAGCATAGTGTTGAGAGACTAAAAATAACAGAAGGTGTTCGGCTTGTTTAGTGTCAGACATTGCATTTGAGCTACTCACACAGGACTCAAAGCACAGTTAAGGTAGCAAATAACTTCCAAGGAATAATTAATCAGATGCTCAGAACACATTAGTATATTTTCTGATATTACAAACTTATCTGAAGTTCTATTTCTTTCCACTGGCATTGTCTTATTTTATAAATCTCCTCATTTCTGTCTTCCTTCAGTCTGGGCCACTTAGCAAGAGACTGAGGCATTTTTTCACCTGGCTTCAGGCAGACACTATGGGTGTATACCAGGCATGGATATCTCCATCAACATCATTCTGTCAACACTGTCTAAGGAGGTCACCGAGTCTCAAATATCCTCAGCTTCATGCACCCTCACAATATGAGGTCATAAAGCTATTTTTTTCAGGGTCTTTCAACAGAAAGAATTATAAGTAGCATTTGTGTCACATGCTAACAAGGATACCTCTTGGATCCAGCATAAGACTGTTATGCTACAAAGCAATGACTGTGGAGAAGGCTAGTCTGCTCCTGAGTGTAATTTTCCACAAATTACCTCCACACCCAGTATTCTACGCCAGGCATAATTCAGGGGAAAAAAAGCATAGGTGAAACATATGGTGACTTGTTCAGATGACAATACCTACTATGTGGCAAGATGACTCCTAGACCATATTTCTGAATTGTACAGAAATTATTTTACAATGTGGTCTATTACCATCTTGGAGGTAGCATGTAGTAAAAATTCAGTTGCTCTGCCTAAATGACAATGTTTTAGCACTACTGCTTTTTGGGACTGTTTTAGATGATTTCACTCTTAGAATTGTCTTTAGACAACTTAGTTTTTTCCTTCTCTTTAAAAAAGATGAGCCTTCACAATTAATGATGTTAACATAAAGAAAAACCTTGCAACCTGTGTCTGAAGGACTTGTTTGCTTTTTGGCTACTAATACTGTCTGCTAGATCAGACTATTTTTATGTGAAATTTGCATTTTTTCACTCTATTGAACATCTTTAGTTCTTTCCATGGCTTCCAAAACTTTTAACAGTATTCCTCTACTATTTTTCACTCGTTTAAAACATTATATCCATTATGAATGGAATTTCAGGGAAGAAAAAAAGAGAATAAAATGGGAAATAAAATATATAAAATCAAGCTTTATCTTTGTTTGAATGCAAAGTGTAGCTGTGGCTCTCCATCTCAAAAGGCTAAGCCTGGAAATTACTCATGAGAGAGTGAGAAGATGATCAAAGGTTGGAAAGGTTTCTGTATGAGATAGCAAAAAATAGTCTTCTAAACTAATCTTGAAAAAGATACAGCCAAAGTAAAATTAGATGGAGATCTCCAAAATTATCACTGGCAAAAAGAAAGAGAACAAGGATCAATTAATCTGATTCTTTTGGAGCAGAAGTTAGAGCTAGTAATCAGAAAATGCAAAACCCCCAAGGAAACAACAAAAAAATTCCCTACCAAACCCGGTAGTAAAACATAATAAGATGCAGAGTTCCCTAGGATGTAGTGGACATGAAATTCTGCTTGAATTCAAAAGACAAGTTGACACAGAAAATCCACAGAGACTCATTATAAAAATGCCATTTCTGACTCAAAAAGCCTCAAGCTGTTGGAGGTTGGGGGAGCGCTCTGTGTGATCATTACCGTATGGTTTCTGCATTCCTGCACTCCTCCATAGGCATCCACTGTTGCTCACTACTGGAAATCGTACACTGAGAAAAATGGATTTTTTAGCCTAACTCATTACGACCCTTGGTGTCTAAAAATGCATTAGACTCTACCAGTAGGAAGCTTGTCAATAGCCAAACTGCTTCTTACACTCCTCTCCCAATTAATATTTTGTTTGGGGAGTTATTTTTGATTTTATTGTGGTTTATTCCCCGCTAAACTAAGCTGTAATTATTTCTTAAGCCAGACATTTCTGTCACTCCAGAATTTGCATGCCACATTTTTCAGCCTTAATTCAGTTTCACAGTTTTCGCTTCTTTCTGTTGTCTCTTGTTTAAAAATATACAGATTCTATGATTTATGTTTACATGGCTTGCAGTGCCCTTCAGTACAGCTCTATTCTTAGGATACCTTTAGTTGAAATAACTGAAGTCTATTGAAGCATGTTTCACAAGGCACTTCAGAATTAGTCATTGTCAAAATAAGAAACAAGTTCCTGTCTGTAATACTATGTTTCTATTTTCCCTCTGGTAACTGTAATTGGTTTTATGGGAATTTTAGCTGCTTTATTCTCTTATTCATGATTTTTTGTTTTACTGTTTGTTTGTTTGTTTGTTTGTTTGTTTAATCTCACAACTAAACACTGTTCAAAATCAGTTTGAAATGAGAAGTCTGATGCACATGGTGAAACACAGCCTTTGCACAGCCAAGTGGTTCCAACACCTGCAGAGAACTGTTCCCCATAAGTACATGGGCCAACCTATTACGAATTATCTAATTAAGTTAATAGTATTAAAGAATGATGCAACATCACTGAGTATTTGCCTCTTTGAGGATGAGATAGGTATAGGTATCCCTGTGGTATGCCTATAAGAGGTATGATAAAAATGTATAATTCAGTACAAGAAGGGTAGGATGGTTTAATGTTTTGATATTCTGGATTTTGTGTTGCAAAGTCTGCTCAAAAATCTCGTTTAAGCACCAATTTACAAAAAACAATTAAGTCCTCATGAACATTATGCATTTGATAGAGTTCATCTTCATTTTTTCCTACATGAATATTTACACACATACAGGAATGCTGTAATTCTTCATACTCTGTAGATTAGTTCCACCTTTATTACCATACCAGCAATATAGATAAACCATTTTTCTTTCATAGGAGCTGTTACTCCTTTTACGTGAAAATAATAATAATAATCCACTTCTGCTATTACAAGAGCATAGGAGAACTGAGAACTCAGTATGACATAGATGTATATATTAACCAAGGCAACACATCAGGAAATAGGAATAAGAAAGTAATTCAAGCAAATCTGCAGATGTACGGACAACTCTGGGAAATGAATTCTACATTAACAAAGGAATATCAGCCTCATAAAGATTTCCTTTGCCAAAGACATAAAAGCATAGTAGCACCTACAGACACTGCTTCTTACAAGGAGCAGCATTTCAACAGCTCAAATTCTTGCCTTTCTTTAGACATTGTGGAGAAATAAATGAAGTGAGAAGAGCTCACTTGAGTGATCTTTTTGTCAAACAAGCAAAAGTAAAAAAAATCAGCGCTCTTTAGTCCTACTGGATCTGCTTGTTCTTTCTTTTTAAAATTAAAAACATGGTTTTCTCTAATGACATTAGAAGAAAAATAGTGAAGTTCCCATTCATAGTTTTAGTTGAGCAAATTGACTTGGTCAAAGTTGTCTATTTTTATTCAGCTTCAGAAGCTTTGTTTTCTGTTTCAAAATTTAATGAAGTTTTTAAACTCTGAAGTTTAAAGAGAGCTAGTGAGATTTGGTAGTTTTCTATTTTCACGACTTCCCTTGAGCTGGTTACTGCTCATATATATATATATATATATATATATCCCCATCATGATTGCCACAAACCCTCTCTTTTTAAAAAAGGTTTTCTTTTCCTTCTTAGAGTTATTCTTGTATTTCTTTCAGAAAATGTTCTTGTATCTCTATAAAAGTAAGCTTTCCTGAAAGATATTTAATCATTTAATTTGTATGTCCTGTGCTATATCATGGGATCAGAGAAGGACAAACACCTACAGAAACCATTACCAGTTTCTTCTCTGAAGTAGGCTTCATGAGAAATTTCTGATTTTGAATGCCCACATTAAAAAACAAACAAAAAAAAAAAAAAACAAACCAAAAAAAGCACAAAAATAAATAAAAAAAAATTCTATTAAATTGTTTAAGTACATATACAAGACATTTTGCTTACATCTTTACCTACCAGTATGTCTTAAAAAATACCCTCTACAGTGGAGTTTATATTCCCTGTGCAGAACCACCAGAAAAATCCTACCACGTGCCTGAGAGCATTAACATAACAAAAACTCTTGCTTTACTGTTTGATGGAGTTTGTTTGTTTTGGTTTTTTTTCCTTTCCCCACAATTCAAGAAGTTGAAAGAAATGAGTCATATCTACTCTTACATAACTGCAGTGAAAAGAGCTTTTATCTTGTGAAGGTTCTTCCTCTCTGTGAGAAACCTTGAATGCAGACAGTATTAATGCATTTTGTTAGATATGATCTTGCTATTTTATCCTCAAGTGCTGAACTCACGGTATGTTTTTTCGCAGCGCATATCAGAGTATCATCAACTGAGGGAATGTGTTGGTTTGTTGTATTTCATAGTATAATATGTTTAATGCCTTCATATTAAACCCCTGAAAGATGTCATTGCCTTTGGATGTCCTTCAGTTCTCTTAGTTTTCTCTTTAAACGAAACAAAACAACCAACCAAATAAAACAAAACAACACAACACAAAACACCTCAAACAGGCTTACTTTTTTTTCAACAATTTCTATTTTGCAGTGAAGTGAAGCTGAAGCAGTAAAGGTTCTAACAGAATGACTTGATAAGAGTTCCTGGTAAGAAAACATTCATACAGCACTAGTTTCCTAATAAACACTTTTTATTAAAACAGATGATAAGCAGCTGTGATAACACTTTCATTTGCCTTGTTTCAAGACCTATTCTGTTACAATAGTGTTCAAAATACTAACATTTTTTTCACTCAGATATTCAGGCTGCCTGAGGATTTTGTTCTGTCTTCAGTTCCAGGCTAGAACTTACCTTAGTTTCCCTAACCTCTACTTGGCCCAGTTTTCTTCTCATATTATTTTTTTCACAGATTAAAATTCCTCATCCCTAAATGAATTCTCTCTAAAAGGCTGTGTCTTCATGACAGTCTTTCCTGACTTTATGATACAGTATCAATCACCTTTTTGTGTGGGAAGTTTGGAGTAAAAAACAGACACAAATACATATTTCTCCTTAAATTCTTAAATTACTGAAAGCAGTTGTAAGGTTAAAATAATGTACTTTACATATTCTGAAGTCTGCAATAAAGTCAAGTTAAAATTAGTGATTGGCTGTTGGGGTTTTTAGTTACAGAGTTGGTCAGGGGTGACATCCATAAAAGGAACACACACACACACATACACACACACACACACGCACATGCACACAGACACATATGTGTGTGTGTATGTATGTCTGTATATATATACACATATATATATACCTTCTTGTTATCTTCTTTGTCATATATGGGCTATTTTACTTATATTGCAGACTATACTTTTCTCTCTTCACTGTTCTCAGAGTCAGTGTCTACCTACTTTTCAAGGTGATTCCTTTTTACTAACCCATAATTGACTTTGTATAGTTAGGATTTATTCTCTTTGGGACTTTCTCCATCATTCTCTTCTCTCAGAGATCTCTAATATATCACCAGATTCACGTTCCCCCCACCAAAATTCAGAGTCGGGAATACATGGGTATAGGTGTGTGTTTGCCTCAGTTTAATACAGCTATATGACGAGTCTCCCTATGAGAACATAGCCATCCATGGCAGCCCATTTGAGCTTCAACTCTGTGATTGCTGCAAGGGGAAAGGGGATGACATCCCCAGGCCATCCCTGTAGGACAAAAAGCCCCCTGGGGTCATGGGTGCTGCGGGAAGATTTAACTCCTTCACTGAGAGTAGGAGGGGAAGAACAGGTGGTTGTGGGAGAGTGAGCAAGAACAAACCCCCAAGGCAGGGGAAGAAGGAAACCCATCTGTTGAAAAACTGAGGGACAGTGATAGTTGTCCAAAACATCCCCCTGCCACTCTGCTCCTTGGGAAAACTACCAACTGTAGGACCAGAGGGTCTTAGTGGGGCCAGGTAAGTGAAACACCAGAAAAAAATGCTTTCATATGAGAAGATTTGAATGCAATGCAAGAAAAATTTAATTAGGCTGAGATTAAAGTCTCGGTACCCATTGTGTTTTCATTTACCCCTAACAAGATTTTGAATGTCACATCTGAGCTGTTCACACCTCAGGTGACAGTTACCACTTAAAATTCAACTTCTCTGTGTGACCTCAGAAGGCAGCATGCACTTTACCAGTTTTGACTGTGACAACAATCTCTACAGACAGTTATAAAGGCTGTCAGCCATGAGGTATAAGCAAAATGGGAAAAGGAGGTGGAGAAAATTTGTTACGGTGCCTTGAGTTCTTGTAGTTTTAATAATCTTGAGATTAAATCTTGAAGGAAAAGAAAAAAAGAAAAAAAAAATTTAGAAATTTATTATCTTCCCTTAAACAACACAGGCTATGGTTGTTAATAGTCTGTAATTCAGCATAGTTACCTTGTGCTTGCTGCCACTCTGCCTGATCTAAGCAGCTGTCCAAGGTACTTTCAAAACACTGGATCAGTTTTGAACACCTGAAATAAGATGGCTAAAACACTCTCATTACTGTGGAGGTCAAATTCTACCCTCCTACAGACAAAATTCCACTAAAAAATTTCACGCTACTTTAATATGGATTCATATGTAATAATGGAGAAATTTGTAGCTTTGAATATTTAATGAAAAAGAACATCTTTTTTTTAATTAAGCTTAATTTGGCAAAGGTAATTTTAATCAGAAAAAAAAAAAAAATCTACCAACTAATCAAAACAATCTCCAAACAGAGAAGATTCCCTCTATTCACTGCTTTCACATAATTTATATTTCATCCATATAAATCCTACCATTTCAACTACATAGTGCATCTGTTTTATATACTAAATAATGTGCAAATACATATCTGTCATCCTTGACCTGATACATATGGCTTAGTGAGACACCAGGAACTGAGATCAAATGGTTATGTGAAAACAAAACACAAGATAGAAAAGTAAAAAAAAAAAAAAAAAAAAGGAACATAAATCATTTAAAGCAGACTGATATGATTGTTCTGCACTTTCCAGATAGGAAAAAATAGTTTTATTTTTCTCTTTTTAATGCAGTTCATGCATATTGTGTTCAAAATCTGGAGACATTCTTTGGAAGTTATTATTAAAAAAATAGTCCTAGAATTTATAGCATATGTTCTGCACAGTTTACTCCATCTTAATGTTAGAAAATAAATAAATGTGTCGATGAGGTTTTCAGACCCCAGAGCGTAGCTCGCTCCGACAGTGGCACAGTGTGGCTCATTTTTAAGCTAATGAACATACATATAGTTATAGAAAAAGCACTGGAGCTTTAAAATTCCACCTGCCTGAAAGCAAATGTTACTTTGCTTTGAGAAAACAGTGTTATTCAATAGAATTTATTGTCTCCTTCAGGAAATTTCAACACTTCATTATTATACATAGAGAAATCAGTGGTGTATTTGTATATTCATATGCATGGCGCAACTAAATATCCATATCAAATGTTCTGCATTCAAAACACTTGTTTACTTTGCATTTGACTCTGATTCCTAAATTTCTAGGGTTTGTGATGTCATTAAAATTAACAATGTTTTCTTTATACTTTGGTAAGGACCCAAAAATAGCAACTTCTAAAGATCCTTAAGCTGAATCCCAAAGTGTGAAAGAATCATTCTGAACTATTAGGACAAAAAATAAAAAAAAAATAATAATAATAAAAAAAAATGGGAAAAAGTTTGCTTATAAATAGAAAGCAAAGGGAACATATTGTTAAGTGTGAACCCCAAATAATGAACCTTAACTAGAGTTTTGAAAACAACTGCTAGAGAAAATTATATGAAATAATTCAGCAGGGTTGTGAAGTTTTTATCATATGGCTTTACTTCACCAAAGGGAAAATATTAGTCATTGCTCCCAAACCTAGCCTTGAAATAAGGAGTGAAAAGCACCATAAACCTTGAATCAGAGCATTTCCTTGAGGAATTGAAGCTAGAAGCGTGAAGAGTATGCCAGAGTTATTGCTGAAGTACTGAGTAAAAAAGAATTGCTTTTTTACTAGCTACTGTTTTTGGTCATAAAATAGATAACAAAATTTGTCAGATACTGTAAGCCCAGTAAGCATATATGAAATATATATGGAAATCTCCTTATGTAAACCTGTACAAGTAACCAATATACACACACCTATGAATAACCAATAGATCTCTACAGATAAATACTTAATAGAAACAGTAGTTCAGGCCTATAATTGGTTTAGTCTGTGTTCTAATTCTTTCTCCTGTATGACCTCATAACATTCAGCTCCAAAAGCAGTTGCACTGAGCCCAGAACTTGCGGCCCTTGCACCTGAATATCACTTGAATATCCGGAGATGTGTGGAGTGTGTGCTGCACTTGGTCATGCTCATGGTCTAGCGCAACCTTTAAAAGGTTACTTACTTTACTCCAGTAAAGTAAGAGAAACTAAATACTAATTCCCACAAGTTCAAAGTGAGAGGAAGAGGATACCAGAAACCATGATTCAGTGCATTGAGTGGCTTTAAGAATTGCCAGTGATGGACAGGAAAACCGAAGTCCACGCTTGTATATGTCAGGGAGTAATAAGAACAAGCTGACCCTTAGGGATGAGGAACCAGGAACCCACAGGGGCTCTCCATGTGGTGTGGCAGGGGTGGACATCCAGGATCCATCCACCACCCCACGCAGGAGCAGGCAGCCAGGAGGCCTGGGCCGCCACAGCCTCTGGCATTGGACACCTCCCAAGGGATGGCCAAGTCTGGGCAGATGCCAGGGTGAGCCTATCTCATCTGCATCCATGGCCAGTCAGGGATGTGGGAAGCTGAAGACTGGCCTTGTTGCAGCATCACTATGGCAGGGGCTCACGGCCCCCGTGGATTGATACGGGGTCCTGAGACATAAGCAGGATGGGAAAGGTTTGGGGGGAGAGAAATGAGGTCCTTGTCCACAGTCAGGTGGGAGAAGTCACAGTGGAATGGGCATGAACAGTCAGGGCTTAATGGTGTGCTCAAGGACCTGACAACGAGCCTGCAAATACTGCTGCATTTGATTCATTGCAGTCAAATCTCTCTTCAAATAGGATGGCACTATTTTTTGTAAATAAGCTTAAACTTGTACAGTTGCACACTTGAGGCTTAATCTAAAATTTAAGTGCTGCTGTATTTTGAAATACAATGTTAGGTATTGAGGGAATTCTGTGTGGGTTTTAGTACCAAATCACTCATCAACGAGCAATCTGGAACTACTCAAGTCTTCTGTTGGTGAATCCTACCATAAAGCAGCAGCAATGATGCATGCCAGATCCAAATAATTTTGCTACTTCTCTGAAGAGCTGTTTATACAGCAGTTTTCCTCTCCAGTATGCCTGCTTGTATACATGATAATTTTTATGCAGGATATTCTTAGTCCCTTAATCAAGAACACTATTTGTACCTGACAGAATTTCCTATGCATTTTCTTTTGTCTTTTTTGTGTGGTGAAGACTTATATACACAAATTAAACTCAGTGATAATTCTAATTATACTCCAAGGAGAAAGAGCACACCAGAAGGGAGCAAGTATTCTGGGACAGGGCTTTGGCTGGAAAAAACTGGCAGAGGTTAATTCTATACCCAGCTGTCTCTAGTCCCCGTGGGCTACCATGGCAGCAGGGCACTGGTGTAACACTGACATGTTCCTATTTTTCACTGCTAACTACAGAAGATGAAGCAATGCTTGGATTGTGGAAGCAGCATAGCTTTTACAAATAATCAGATTTCATGTCTCATTTACTATAGGTGGCTTTTTGGTTAGAGATCTTTTTTTGCTGCTTTGGGCTTCTTTTAGTGGTTCTGTTTGTGCATATTTGTTTAGTTTTTGTTGGTTGGTTGGTTTTGTCTGTCAGAAAAGCTAAAATGTGTAGTCCCATATCTATTCATGACATGTACCTCTAGCTTTTGTGAGCTTGGTTTCTAAATACACATTGATGCACGCAAGACAAAATCTGCTATGGTGATTTTTTTTTTTAGTCAAAGCTTGACTATAACACTGCTTTGCATGTAACTGGTTAGGTCAGTAATAACTTCAGAAAAGGACAAGATCAGTGTAAAGGAAGTGGCAAACTGAGAACCAGATGTTACTACTACAAATTTAATTTTAGGACTGGCTGGACAACGTATTTTGCAAAAATAGAGCTGGTACTATGAGGAAGTGCAATTTAGAAGTCAGAGAAGAGCAACAAAATAGGATTATACACTGCAGCTACTGAAATTCACTCTGAATGAACTGATTTTCTCTACATCGCCTTTCAGGGTGACTTTGGCTAGATATGAAAATGTGTTTGGGGACTGGTGAGCACTAATATACTGCTTTGGGTTTTGTTACTGTACAAAATTAAAATGCGCTCTAACCCAAATTGATTCTCTGAGGGCTCTGTTCCAAAATATTTTCATAATCATTGTTGTGGGATTTTTTTAATCTTTGCTATAGTCTATTCCCTATATAATACTTCTCAGGCAATGACTAGGCATTAGCCCTATTTAACAAATCCCAAAGTGTCAAATCCTTTGTACCATATCAGCAACACTAATTCCTTAATAGGTGCTGCTCTTAGGATTCTAATAGAATAAAATCATTAGATATTCTGTCACCCTGATTTTTTTTTTTCCAATTATTTACATGGAACTTTTGTTATTACTTATGTTGCTGTCAAGAAAATTCTGATGTCAATGAAGTATTAGATAACAAGACTAAATTATCATTTTAATTTATAAATTTAATTTATAAATTTTAATTTATAAATTTATAATGTGGATGAGAAAAGGTAAAAAATCTGTGATGTAACTTGCAAAGGTTTCTAAATACTTAAAAAAATATTCTATTATAATTTATGTATTAACTCAGTGTGAGAAAATATTTCCCATGACTTTTAGATCCTTATATCTGCTTTTTATCTATTCCTTTTTCATTTTTTTCTTTAAAATTTAGAATAACTTAGTAGAATCACGCTTTATAGGGTTTTTTTTTTCTTTTTCTCTGTTATACCAGATGTTTTAGCTTTTTTGTCACATGCATTTCTTTCAGAAGAAGCCAATCTTCTTTCCTCCATCATTATTGACTCCTCACTTCAACCCACTTTTGTTCAAGCAAATTTTAAACATGGCAGAAAAAAAAATGCAGAGAGCAGAACAGAACTGAAAAATTTTCAAAGGGATTTTTCAGTTGATCAGCCTTTTTTTTTAAATATAAAATCTCACCTGGGGCACTTTATCCAATTCTGGTCCTCACAATTCAAAAAAGAAAAGGACAGACTGCAGTGGGTCTGAATTTGGTCCAAACCTCCAGTCTATTAGCAAAGTGAAATTTGGGGAGCATCCTTAATTTTAACATTGGCAAGTTACTTGTGAGTTGTCTATGATAATTACCTATATACTAACATAATTGCATGGAAGTAAAACTTTAAAAATTTATTGTGAGCCTGAAATAAAGAACTTGGAATAAAGGAGCAAAACATTTCTTACTGTCCATATAACCTGTATTTCCCCTCCTCCTTGTACATAAGCTCTAAGCTATTGATAGGGTTATCAGCAGCACTATTCTGTCGTTCATTGCAGTACTCATGGGGAAAGAAACTGACAGAAGCTTTTTAGTAAAAGCTAAAAATAGGGATACGATATCAAAAAAGATGATTGTGAGAAAGAATACAAGAATAAAAAGAAAAAATAACCCCTCCCCCCAAAAAAAAAAAGAAAAAAAAAAAAAGGGAGGTCTTATTTATAAAAGAATCTGTCTTGCAATACTTCTGTGTCTTCCCTTACCTTAAGTTTTGAGCATTTGTCTTCATGGTAACTCTTCGAGGCAGAGAAATGCTGTCATCCCCACTTCTGTGCATGTAGGTCTTCAGGCTTATATTCTCAAAGGAAATCAAGTTCTTAAATGAAGTGCAGCCCTCAGTGAAAGACAGTGCCTTGGCCCCTCAGGTGTTCACTCAAAAACTGACATAGTGCAGGGCTTTGTGGCTTCTTACCAAGCTTTGAACTCCTGAATCCTGCCTTTTGTTTTCCTATCAGCCAGGACACCTGGCTTACACCTCTGACTTAGCTTAATACAGGGTAGAAACACTGCTGATATTCCTAGCGAGAAATAAAGACTAAATTCCCCCTTAGAAATTCTTTAGCATATTATCTATTGAATTGTACTGGCTATGCTCTATCGATTGTCGGAATATGCATCATCTATATACACCAAAATATCAAGGGGCAAGAGTTAGAAGTACTTAAAGATATCTCAACAGGGACATACAATTAGATATTTTGAGTGATTGTTAGATATGTCTTAGCAGCTAACTTACTATAAATCAACAACAATTTAGAGAGTTTGATAGAGAATGTTGGTTATTGGAGGACTCTGCTAAGCCTTGCAATTTTCATTAAAAAAAATTTTGGAGCTGTCTTCTACCAAGGAGTTGCATTTCTCATAGTAGCAGGAGATGTGGAGGACAAAAAAAGGATGCTGTTTACTCAATTAGTTATCCCTTGAATCATCCCTTCATACAACTTTAAAAGGAACTTTAAAAGGTTTTTTATACTATTGTTAAAAATGTACTGACAATAGGGCACACATCAAATAAGAAAAAAAAAAAAAAAGAAAGAAAATTCTATTGTTCCCAAAACAAGCAGGTTATATTACTTTTCTCCTGTGGAGCTAACAGCAGCAGACTAAAGTACAAAATAAAAAAAAAAAAATAAAAAAAAATAAAACCAGCAAAACTTTCATTAAACCTCACAGAGCTTGGAAAATGCAGTTTCTCAGTAAAAAAAAAAAAAAAAAAAAAATAAAAAATTGTGGAGTGCCTTGAATATGAGTCAAACTTCTGAGAAGCAGGTAATCAAAATGGTTATTCTTTAATGTCACTTTTGTTATCAGAATGTCCAAATTTCAAAACAGCAGGAAATTTTTCTTGCTTTTTGTTGACTTCAAAATAGTCAACCTTTCGACAAGTTCTGAATCTGTCCTGTCAGACCACTCTAACTGTAGGAAATATAATATTTATTTCCTTTGGTGCAGAAATTTTTTAAAAAAATCAAAGCTGACTTCCAGCTGGGCCTTTCAAAAAGTCCTGCCCCTTCTAATTAGTAAAGAAGAGAAATAGAACACCATTAGCAATGACAGTGTTGTTCAGATATCAGGGTTCCACCAAGGTTCTGACAGACTGAAATTTATTTCCAGCATTCCAAGATATTGTTCAGTTTGAAAAGGATCATCTTTAAGCTTCCAAAGTTTTCATTGGACTTTAAAGGTATAATACATAGGAAGGCTGTTTTAATCATATAAACAGGAACAATTTGACAAGGTGGTGTGTCTTGACTCCAGACCAGAAACCAACACAGCTGATCACTCACTTCCCACCAGCAGGATGGAAATAGAATTGGAAGGGTAAAATCTAGAAAAGTTGTGTCTTGGGATAAAGACAGTTTAGTAGGAAAAGGAAAACCACGCATGCAAGCAAAGTAAAACAAGGAATTAATCCACTGCTTCCCATGGACATGCAGGTATTCAGCCATCTCCAGGAGAGCAGGGGCAACACAAAAGAGTGACTTGGGAAGACAAATTCCATCACTTCAAATGGCCCCCCTTCTTACTTCTTCCCTTCAGTTTATATACTGAGCATGATGCAATATGGTCTGGAATATCCCTTTGGTCACGTGAGGTCACCTGTCCTGGCTGTGTCTCCTTTCAATTTCCCAGGCACCCCCAGTGTCCTTGCCAGTGTAGCAGTACAAAAAGCAGAAAGGGTCCTGGCTCTGTGTAAGCCCTGCTCAGCAATAACAAAAACATCTCTATGTTATCAACCCTGTGTTCAGCACAAATCCAAAACATAGTCTCTATGAAGAAAATTAACTCTACCCCAGCCAAAATTAGCACACAAGAAATGTGGTCTTAATCAGTATCTGCTGTGATTACTACGAAAGGACAAAGATGATCACAGACCTTTGAGTCTTGCAACGGAAATCAAACTTAAAATTATTAAAAACAGATCAGATACTTCAAGAAAGTCTGTTTAAATTATACTGCAAGATGACTATAATGTGAGAAAGAAGGCAAAATGTATCATCTGCTAAGAAGCAAGAGGATTTTGATGTTTTCTGGATATGCCATAAAGACATATAAGCAATACATGCTTCATGGTCAGTGTGCACTTTGTGAGATATTCACTTTTGAAACTTCAGCACAAAAACTCAGGTGAGAACTCTTTTGGATAATCTTCAGACTTCTGAAAATAATAATTAAGTTTGATATAATTTATTTATTTGAAGTTATAGTCTCACTTTCAAAAACTGAAGATTATCAATATTTTTCAAAAACAACAACAAAAAAAATCCTGAGTAAAGAAAAGAACACTGGGAGATCTAAGTGGGTTTTGTTTGTTTGTGGGGTTTTTTTGTTGTTTAGTTTTTTCTCCATGTTTTCTACATGTCTGCAAAATGCTTTAAAAGGCACATTCAGTTTTAAAGGCATGAATCAGATACAGCCTTCAAAAATAAAATCAATAAGTTATTATAATTTTCAAATGCATAAAATATTTTTAAAGCTTGTACTAATCATATCTGCAGTGTTCACTCACAGTCCATTCATATGTGATGTCACAGGCATTTCAAGAGATAAATGATTTGACCTGAGTAATTTTTGTATGTTGTGTTGGTTTGGGTTGGAAGGGACTTTACAGGTCATCTTATTCCAAGCTCCCTGCTTTTACTTCCCCCTGGAATTAAGTAGAAACATATAAAAATATGGATCTTGTTATGTTCAGATCAAAGTTGTTCTAATTGTATTGCTATGGATTCTGTATTATAAAGTTTGCATTGCTGCAATGTTCTAGGGCAATAATGTGCAATTTACCGATTTAGAATGAAGAATTTTTGCTGTCATAATATGAATGAAGAGTCTATATGTTTCTCCACAAGTAGATACAAATTCTCTCCTAAATCAAGCTCTTTAAAACAAGTACATTGGTTAAGGTGGAGTTCCTGTGCTTTTTCTTCATTTCCCTAAATGATTATTGATGAAAATTCACTGAATCTTAAAACCCTTTAAAGAAAGCACTTTATGTGGAAAAGAATCAAACAAAACACCAGAAAAATTAGTGAAATATATTTTAGTATTTCTTACATTCTAAGTCCTACCTCTGTTTTCCCTCAAGAGAGTTGTAGTCATGGTCGGGAACTTGCCAATTATCAGTGATGAAATTGAATGCTTGGAGGGGAAGCAGTTTGTCAGGGGAGACAAACAGGATGCTCACTGAGTCAAAGTTGCTATTAAATTATGACTAAAAAATTGTGCTTCTAACCTTCTGTCTCTTTTTTGCATAATTTCCCCCTGGCCCCACATTATTGTACATACACTATAAGCACAATATGTTAGTTTACCAAGAATTTCTTGTTGTTATTATTCCTCTCTGACTTGATATCTTTAACCCAAGTCAGTTGATTGCTCCATTTAGGTGGAATTTGTGCCTAGTTCCTAATTGTCACCTCAGACTTATGTGCGTTCTAACAACCATGACTAATTTTGGAACCACTATTCCCATAACCTCTGTCTCTGCCACTTAACAGTGTTCATTTATTTCTGTTTTACTTAAGAATTATTGGCTATACTTATTAGATAAAGGTAGTTCTATCAATATCTTTGTCTTGACCTTCTGTCTGTTAGTCCTTTATGTCATACTGTCTTGTTCCTCTTTTTTAACTTGCTTGTAACAATCCTCTTATAAAGTGCCTCTACTCTTTTTTTTGCACAAGGTCTCTCAAAAGAATCTGATGCAATTCTTTTGCATATAAGGGCTTGAAATAACACAGTTTATAGGTTTAAGCATTCAAAACAGGCAATCCTTGCATCTAGAAAATTGAAAATAATGTCAGAGTGAAAGGACTCCATGATAACATTTGTCTCACATCCTTTCGAATTACTTGGCTTGTTCTGCCAGCAAATGTGTGGTTTAGTGGAAGGGAAAGAAGGAATGGTTACCATAGTAACTGTCATACAATCCAGTGTGGTGCTCATGTTACTGTACCTCTGAGACAATACAAAGCTGCCTTCTTAATCCCTTTAGTGCTCCTGGTTGAATGGTATATGCCCAGTAAAGTGGCACTTGTAGGTCCCTTGGCTGTACATTCTATTTTCCATCTCCTTCTCAGCAAAGTAATGGGCCTCCTATAAAAGAGTGTGAAATAAAAACCCAAGCCCAACATTCAAAGGCAGAAACTTAGTGCTCTGCTTGAAAAACACACAACTTCCCCCCAGACTGTAATGACTGTGATTTTATGAGCTTTTTTTACATCCTCCTAAAAATCTTTAAACACTAAGTGATGTCAATAAAGATACAATGAACCTTGTTCAAAGCATAAGAGATGCCTCACTACAATTTAATTTTTCCTGAGATAATTTTATGTATTTAGTTTGTTACTTGCTAGAGTCAGTGAACTTTGGGGACAAAATAAGACAGACCTCATAAAATTAAGGCTTAGTTGATTGTTTAGTCATAGATTTTGACACATTTAACATCTGCTAGATTTCATCTAACACTGTGGAATGGCTGAAATTTGTGGTCCCAATGGAGTGGACAGTTTCAAATTAATACAGTATTTTGTAGCAGCTTTCTCATTAGACTTTTATGTCAATGCTATTTCATCAGTGTTTTGTACATAGCCATTAGAATTTTCACTAGAGAGGAGACTGGCATCTGTATCATAGGAAAATGGTCCAACAGTTCAGGTGTAGGGAATTTTGTGGAAGACTTAAATGCCTTTTGTTATTGCATATTGCTTAAAACATTCATATATTCATTCAGAAAGAGGATAGATTGAAAAATTAATTAAGCTTGGAAATTATGACGCTTGCCTGAAATGTGGGACAAGGGAATATTTGTACTGCTGAAAATTTCAGGAATTTTCATTTCCCTCTTGTGTCTGAATCATGGTGTGTATTCTAGTTTCTCTACTGCCTTTTATCTCAAGATTTTTCTTTTTTGTTTGGCTGCATCTTAATTTAGGAGGTACTGTAGCACAAACACAAATTCTCTCAAATACCTTAAATTACATCTTGATCCTGAAAATTTTCAGTTTCCAGCAATCTAAAATGACAATTTTGTCCTTTTTTTCAAATGCCTCTATAGTGCTTAGTGGTAGGTCAAATGTGACTTGAAGGTAGCTATGAAAATGCTTCTGCATCTGTGGATGAATCTCTAAGCAGTAGCACAAGTGGAGTTATACTGGCAGTATTTCAATGTTACAGGGTAAGTTATAAATAACGTCTTTACAATTCTGCATCCTACAAAGCATAATGATTTAAAATGTTGAACTTTCCTATTTGCATACATGATGCAAGTTTTAAAGGTAAAATGTAGTACTTGTGTGTCATCAACAACACTTCAAAAACAGTTCTAACAAATACTTGCTTTGTCCTTGAACAGCTTTCAGCATCTCCTTTCAGTTACAAGTGTGAGATCATTGCTTTGACTTACAGAGGAAAAAACCACAATTGAATGAATCCATGAAAGACTAATGGAAACCATAAATATCTTTCAAAGTTAATGGGGGTAAAAACCATAATATATATTTTACCATTTTATAATTTATATTTTGTTCAATACTATAGTTAGCATGAGTACTCCTTATGAAATTTAATCTGAGAATGAAGGGAAGGAAGTGCCTTGCTCCAGACCAGGGTTGTTGACTCTGGTTCCAGCCAGGAAGCAAGGCAGGTCACAGGAAAACTGCTGTGTCTGGCTCAAAGACAGAGGTGGGAAGAGGCTCTGGAGGCTGGCCAGGTAAAGTCAAACAAATTGTTCCCCTCAGGTGCTTCATATTTATGTTCATGTAGTTTGCAAATAGAAAGAATATTGCTCATTAAACACTTCTTTGGTGTTTTTAGTATGGCTAGATAATGGTGCAGGCCTGGCATAACAAGCAGTTTTGATAGCATTCATCCTAAATTTGAAATGTTATATTCACAGGCACTTCATGGACAACAAAATAGAAGTTTGCATATTTCTCTAGAGGCACAAAACCTACCTATAGCTGAAAAAATGCAATAACTTAATTATCAGTTTTCCAATATAAGTTGTGAGAAGAACATTTTAGTTGAATACCTGAAGTGAATTTACTTTGAGGTCATCTGTAACACTTAGTTCAAAATAGTAACTGTTTTAAATGTCCAAGGCTATACCAGATTTTATTTATGATCATAGCCTGTTTTCACGTGTGCTTTTCCAATGGGAAAAGCCAACTAAAAGCATAATCCACATCCCACTTCCAAAGTTCCCAACTTTTGTATCAAAGATCTTCTGTTCATCTATCTGAGTTAATAAAAGTCAAGAAGGAATCTGAGCTGTTGATTTGTTTCTTGCTTCCTCAAAGTTGCTTGACTGGAGAAGTGATGGATTTATCCACACAGAGACACAGGCGTAGGGCTATTATTGTACTATATCATGGTAAAATGCTCTGTGTGCCACTTCACTATGAAATGATTGTGCCTTTTTCACCTATGGCAAAGTTTTTGACACATCCAAGACTTTAAAAAGTTAGATAAGAGGAGAGGAATTGTGTGTGAGCACAAAGAGTAAGAATTCTACACTACCATAACACAGCATCTCTGAGATGTCAAACACAAGTATTAACAGCCCACAGAACATTATAAAGGTCTTTTGGCCAGGAAGGTTACCCTGCTTTATAATCTGGAGAGTTATAATGAGTAATATGAAAGCAGAATGGATTTGAATTGAAAGAAGAAATCCTTTTTTTATCACTTAAAAATATTAAAATATATTTTAGATCTCATCTGAAAGAGTTTGCCTTCAGGACTATAATGTCACTCACATCATGTTGGTTTTCCTGAGTACTAGTCCAAAGGAAAAAATTAGAACTTTTTCATAACCATACAATTTACTGCAACATCTGGCATTTCTCTGGAAGTGTTTTATATTGGTGTGACCTGACCTCCTATTTTCAGCATTTCAGAAGGCCTATCATTATATTGCTACTCAAAATATAATGATTCACTTTCATTTAGGGCATTACTACTGAAATTTTATAGCTCTGAAATAAAATTTAATTGAATTTATATAGAGTTAATCATGGAAACTATTAGTAACTTCATAGATGAATGATCTTGAAGATTTATATTTTATCCAAGCAAATGATTTTATTTGAACAACTGTTGATAGAATTCTCTTTATGCCTCCTTTGGTTCTCATAGAATGTAGAATATTTGAAATGAAGTTATGGAAATTTAATTAATATTTTGCTAAAAGAGTTTTTGAATCATCACCAAATAATTTGATATATTGCTATTTTATCCCTCTTGTATCATAGTTTGCATGAGTATTGTGGTTTTTTAACTCTCTTTAGAGATTTTATGCTTTTTGCTTTCTGGGGGAATACTTGTGCACAATTAGTAAAAGTCCAATTTTTGATAAACTGTTTAAGATTGCCAAAATATATGTTTTCTGTAAAAGAAAGGAAAAATGAATGCTATCTAAACCCACAAATATTTAAATGGGGTATTTGGAAATTTGCATTTCATATGAAATTTTGTGTTCACAAATTTTCTTCAAATTATTTATTTCAATAGAGAAGAAAAGTCTGGAAGAAGAAGAAGAAGATCTTTAAACATTGCAAATATTTAATATAAATAAAGGCTTTGATTCCCAGCAGGATTTGAAACTTCCTAAGAATTTTTGTTTTCTTACTCTTAAAGAGTGATTGTCATTGTGTAATGTCTTTCTAAATGTCTTTACACATTTTACACATTGCTAGGTTAATATTCTGATTAGATTGTAGTTTCCAATAATTTCTCATTCATAATAAATTTTGCAGAAGAGGCTCCACACAAAAAAAAAAAAAATTATTATGCAGGTAGAATCTATAATATACTAATATCAAGTGGTTCAATAGTAAATGTATTGAAATTAATGTAATTATATTAATGTAGAAGTTGTGTGAGGTTATAAGAAGTTATTTTTCTGGTTTGGTCTTAGTTTTTTCAGTTAGTAATATTTTATGAAGAGGTTAGTTTTAATTGTGGGGTTTTTGTCTGTCTTCAAACTGATGCGATTTTTAGAGAATCCCATGTCTTTATATCTCCCTTGATAAAAATTTAAATTATGATAAATTAAAATTATAATCATAATTCTGGTTGCAATAAAGAAAATATGTAATCTAAGACAGAGATGAAAAAGGATAGTTTGCTTTGGTTGTTTTAAAAGGGTGCCTTCTAAAATATTTAATATAATTATAAAACCAATACAAAATTAATTTCTTAGTTTATTTAAAAAAATAAAAACATAAAAAAGGCCTTCACTACAGTTAGAATTAATGGGGTTTTTTCACAATGAAATAAGTTAATATTCTTCCTTTTAGCCAATAATACTCAATTTTGACATGCTATGTAAATTAGAAAAACTATGCAGTCTGTCAGCACCTTGCAGTCACAGATGTAACTATCCCTCTCTGTTAATAACCTTACACAGAAATTGATTTCAAATCTGGAACTTGAAAGATACCTATGCCTATTTCTTGAAGCCTTCTGGGTGCAATACTCTCAGGCATTTATTTAGCTAGCAAGGTAAGGAGTGGTATGGAGGGACAGCAAATGCCAGGACTCTGAACTTCTCAAAGAAACACTGAGATTCTTTGATGGTGTTCGCAGCAGTTCATAGTTGAGCGCAGTTTCAGGCAATCTCAAAGCTCTCTGAAGAAAACAGTGACTTCTAATAGAAGTTGTAAACAGAGAAACATTTAACCTTAGTGTACCTTGTTTGGAAAAAGAAATCAACCTCTGGGGCTAATTGCCATGGGCAGTAGGAGCCCAAAACCCAAGCACCAGTGACAGATACTCTTAACGACTCAAATATCTGCTCTCTTGGGTAGGTCCTTGTGCATTTGGTTAGATCAATTTAGGACATACTTGTCTTGCTATTTACAGTCTTTTACAAATAATTAACCCACAAGAGAGCAAAATAGTTTTTACCTAAGACAAGTAAAAGTCAGTAAAACATTGCAAAAGATTAAAACACTATTTTCATTCCCAGTAGAATACGAAAAGTTACCTTGTATTAGTAAGGACAAGAAATGGGAAAAGAATTCACAAAATAAAATTATAAATAAGCCATGTGGCTGTGAGGAATTAGGGAAAACTTAAGAGCTGTGAACCACTGTATGGAAAATTGCAAGCATGGAACTAAAATGAATCATATCAGTTCATCTGTAGAGCTGTGTTTTACCAGGAAAATTAACTGTTTAAGGAGTTAGAAGTTCCTTTTTCTTTTATGTTTGAAACTTGAATAATTTGGATTAGAAAATACTAAAAGGACATTATTTTCAAATGACGCGTTTGTTAAATATGAATACATGTTATTTATTTTTACTCCTTTAATCATATGCGATAAACTAAAAAGTTAACACGTTAACATGTCTCGACTACCTGTGTTTGAGGCCAGCTCTGACACTGTGAAGCCAGAAAACCTTGCATCAGACTTCTGTAAGAAGTCTGTTATAGTGCTGTGCAAATGTTTCCTTGGGGAAAACACAGCTTCAAGTAACTGAGTAGTTTAATTGAAGATCATGTAAATACAAATATATTTCCATTAGGAACTTGACTAGGAGATACAACTTTTCCATCAAAAAGAATTGAAGGAATCCTTTTTTCATGCCTAAGTGCAGGATTCAATCTCAGTTAGGAATATTTGCAAAGTGCTTGTAAAATGGGTTTCATGGAATCATCACATTTTTGATTAATATATGGAATTAATATATTGTATTTATAACTGATTCTAATTTCTGCACAAATATTTCCCATAGTACATGCATATGAATATTTAAAGGTACATATTCTAGGTTTTGACATAAATAGTTGGGCATATATCTTTCATTTCTACCTTTTATATATGTAAAAAATAAAAATTATTTCATGTGGTGAACTTGGTGAACATATAATCATGTTACTTCACATTTCCATCATTACTTCATAGACATTACTATTGATGAGGGACAGCTTGGTGTTTACAACTAAAGAGCTATATGTTCTCAATCAAAATCTTATTTTAAGCAGTTTTTAATTCCAAAAATTTGAATAGATTAATTTTAATGGATATTATTTTTTCTGTAAGAAGTAACAATAATGGTTATAGTCTTAGTAGAGCAACAGGCACTCCCTGTACATTTCTTTCTTTCTTCCTTTTCTCCTCTTTTTGAATAGAGGACAGCATTGCATACATGTTTAATTGCCCACTAAAATTCTGTGACTGAATACAATAAACTTATTACCATCATCCCCCAGCTAATTTGAAGAATTCAGCATTAAGGCATTAAGAAAATGAGAAAAAACTGTATTGATTTTGTGTGGCTAAAAACTTCCCCCATTATCCTGTCTCTCATGAAGAGCCAGGATGGATGCACATTGATGGCTACTTGTATTAGAACAAGAACATGACAAGCATGTGTAATATTCCTTCCTTACATTCTCTCAGTCTCCAGCTATTTTGAACGATTTTCTGGTCCTCTTGAGGTTTGTATGTTTGTAAAGTCCTTGAATCTCTCTGCCCATAATTCATCAAAATGGCCTATGAAAACACAATAAGATTCCTGTGCCAAAGAAAGTCCTTTAGATGAGATTTCTGTAGGAATACTCCTGTTGAAAAAAAAAAAAAAAATAGCCTTTTTTACTTCTTTATTTTTATTGTGCACATAGCATTTGGTACTTTGTCTGAGCATTTGTTAAAATTGTTCAGCTCCACTTGAACAAATGCTTGTTTTCTTCTTCCATTTTGGTTTTAGGATTCAATTTTCAGTCACTAAAAAGCAGGGAGTTGATAGTAAAATGAGTAATAGTAGTATAGTAAATTGAGTAGATGAGCATAGATGATAATCTTATACAACAAAAAGAAAAGTTGTGGGACTTGAAATATATTCCCTCCAGTAAAATGAGGGGACTATTGAGTCATAGAATCATTTAGGTTGAAAAAGACATAAACTGAGTCCAAATGTTAACGCAGTTCTGACCAGCCCACCAGTAAACCATGTTCTTAAATACCACATCTACATGTGGTACGGGATGGTGACTCCACCACCCCCCGGGAAGCCTGTTCTGATGTTTGACAAACCTTTCAATAAAGAATTTTTTCCCCCTTATATCCAATCTAAACCTCCCCTAGTGCAACTTTCTCAATACAAAACAGTGGTTGATTGCCACCTGCAGTCTGGACTAGGGCAGGACCTGCACAGTACAGACATGGCCAAATTAGAAAGGGAGAGCTCAATGCTTTTTCTTACCTTTTCACACTTAAGTTATCTAGACCTTTATTTTATGTTTTCTTCAAGAAATTTAGGTGGTTGGGGGTTTTTTGCATGCTTGTTTTTTTTTTTTTCCTGAATTTGAACTAATCAAAAGGAAGAAATGGTCTCTATAGCATGAAGAAAAAGTGATGTCCCAGTGTTTCACTGCTGATAAGAAAGTTTCATTATCACTGATAAGCACAATCCATGGCACTATGAGATTTTTACTGTGGAAAAAAAAAACCCAAAACAACTACTGGTGTCAGATCTATGGTAGTCCCAGTGATTGGCTCAAAATAGAGATATAAAAAAACCTGGTATCTAATAAATATTTATAGGGGTTTTCATCTTCACTCTTTTCCTAGTGAATAAATGAATGAGCAGACAATACTATTTGCCTGCTGCCCTTGAGTTAAGCTGTAGAAATACAACTTAATTAAAAAAGACTTTTGGCAGGAGGACTGATTTACATAAGGGTTAGATAGGTTAGAATGCCAGAAATAACAGCTGTTAAAGAAGAGGAAATGAGCTGGCTTATAAGGAAAATGTACTCTGTTACTAAGCATTCCAATATTACAGGATGTCAGGGGAAAATAAAAGTACTGGTCTATACACTGCACGGAAAGAGAGTCTTTCCTAAATAATTAGGAGGGCTGTTCAATGAAAAAGCCAAATGAAATCTATGAAAAGAGAAATGTTTCCTAAAACAAGCACTCAGCTTATTTTTTTACCAGCAAATGATATGAAAATTAAAAGGCAGTCATATATTTATTCTTGTCACAACCAGCAATTTCAGAAATCATGGGATTTTTTAAAGAAATACTTTCTTTCCCTCTTTTTTTTCCTGTCACGTAGACAATAAATATATTGAAATTATGATGAAAACTTTCTTTGCCAAAATAGCAGTAATTGTCCTGGTAATAAACATTTGCTTCCCTATGAGGAGTACATAAAAATAGAGACATCAAAACTGTCTTCGTGACAGGGTGGCTGCTATTGTCAAATAATCTAAAAGTGTTCAAACTGTAGCTATTCACAAAGCTTAAAAACAACTCAAAAAAACTTTCTAAAAAAATGTTTCCAAACAATATTCCCTATTTATTCCATAATCGTATGGAATGTTTATGTTTATGTTTACAAGGTATCCCACTGATATGTGTGTATTTTTAATCCCACTTCCTCTGAAAGCTGCTTGGGTACAGCATCTCCTTTATAAATGCCATCAGTACTCTTGCATCAAGCTCAAAATCAAGAACAGTGGGAACTCAGTGATCTTACTTAAATTCTGTCTCTAGGCATAGGTTTAACAGTGTATTCTCAAAGCTCTGTGTAACTTGTATTGCTCAAAGGAAGAAATATGGCTTATATCATGCTTATATTGAATGTCTTAGAGGAGATAAAAATCTTGCAAGTATCCAGTGATTTCTCTCTTAGTCTTAAATGTGCAACTTTGAAAGAAGAAGAAAATCCTAGCATAAATAAGTAAGGAGAATTTTAAAGATCAGTTTCTAAATTTCCCACTCATAATCCAAAGAGAACTGGATAGGTTCATTAATTCATAGCATCATAGAATCATAAAATGGGGGTTGGATTGGAAGGGACCTTAACGATTATCTAGCTCCAATCCCTCTGCCATGGGAAGGGAACCTTTCACTAGACCAGATATCTCAGAGCCCCATCCAACCTGGCCTTGAACACTGACAGGGATGGGGAGTCCACAACTTCTCTGGAAAATAAATCTCTTCCAGTGCCTCACTACCCTCACATAAAGAATTTTTTTGTAATCTCTAACCTAAGCTAATCTAAACCTACCCTCTTTCAGTTCAAAGCCATTCCCCCTTGTCCTGTCACATGCCCTTGTCAAAAGTCCCTCTCCAGCTCTCCTGCAGCCCCTTTAGGTATTGAAGGCTTCTACAAGGTCTCAATGGAACCTTGTCTTCTGAGCTGAACAGCCCTAGCTCGCTGTCTGTCTTCACAAAAGAAGTGCTCCAGCCCTCTGACCATCTTCGTGGCCTTCTCTGGACTCACTCCAACAGGTCCATGTCTTTCTGGGTCCATGTTGGGGGACGCAAAGCTGGATACATCACTCCAAGTGGTGTATTACAAGAGCAAACTTACCTCCCTTGACGTGCTGGTCATGATCTTTTTGATGCAGTCCAGGACACAATTGGTCTTCTGGGCTAAAAGCTCACATTGCTGAGTCGTATTAAACTTTTTATCTAAAAACACCCCCAAGACCTTCTCCTCAGAGCTGCTCTCAATCCATTCTCCACTCAGCCTGTATTTTTGCTTGTGATTGCTCCAACCCAGGTGTAGCACTTTGTACTTGGCCTCACTGAACTTCATGAGGTTCGTGCAGACCCACCTCTCAAGCCTGTCCCAGTCCCTCAGGATGTCATCTCTTTCCTCCCATGTATCAACTGCCCCACACAGGTTGGTGTCACTGTCAAACTTTTCTGAGGGTGCACTCAACCCCGCTGTCCATGTCACCAACGAAGACACTAAACAGTGTCCGTCTCTATACCAACCCCTGAGGAACACCACTCATCATTGGTCTCAAGTTGGACACTCAAAATATTCTAGAGCAGAAGTGATGGTAGAAGGTTTACATTCTTCAGAAAATGTACCCAAAACATAGAAAGATTATGAAAGATAGCCACCTTCCCTCACAATAACAAAAAAAAAACCCAAAACAAAAACCCAAACAAACAACCCCAACAAACTACCAAAACTAAACCGAAAAAATCCAGATGCATAAGTTTAAAGTGAGTAAAGAAAGAAACAAAACAGCCATCCAGCAGACTGGAGTCCGACAGAGACAAGCGTTAGAATGACTGTTTATTCAGAAGAAAAGTGGCCCTGTGGTGAGAAAGAAGAGTCCCAAATAGCAAAATATGTATGGTGGTACAACTGAAAGTTCTAATAAAGCCTTCAGAAAAGGTACCATGACCCCTCAGTGTTACAATTTTTAGAGAAGACACCTCAATGCTATCAGATCCTTAAAGTTTAAATCTCACAGTCAGTCTTGGTTTAGTTTGCTACACTGTTTGGAACTTGTTCCTGTCACAAAAGATTTTGATAAACTGTACACATAACCTGGAAGAGACAATTAAAAAAGTTTATCTTAATATAGTGATGAAAAACAACAGAAATGCTGTAAATAGGAAGCACAGATAATTGCTTCTATTCTTTTCATCTGGAGGGATTTCCAAGGCAATTTACCAGCCAGAGCTGAATGCTGAGTGCTGAAGAGGCTGAGTGATTCCCAAGTGAGTCTCGGAAAAGCAAGCTCTGATATATCTGCAGTTGTTTGCACTGATATAGCTATAATAGAGACCTATGACATTGCTTCTAGAAGGCTCATTATATCATACACAAAAGACTGAACAGCTAGATTGCCAGAGTGATGTGTATGGGTGGCACTAGACTGTGAGAAAACAACTATAAATGTAATAAGCCACCTCTTATAAAAGTAGGTATGATTAAAGATCACACTTAAATCCCTTCCTTTTTAATAATTCTGATCATCACTAAAACTTAGGGTTTGAATGAAGAAAATTCTTAGTTCTTCTGAAAGTGTTATATCGTGCTGCCAAGATAGTCTGGACAGAATTATATAGCCAGAACTCAAATATGGAGGAGCACTGTCTACTAATGATGCCATTCACTTAAGAGCCATTTTGGAAGACAAACTTGCCCAGCCTAATAAATGACCTAAATTTCTCCTTGCCTTTCCATCTTTCCAGGTTCATCAATGTTCTGACCCCTCTTCCCTTGACCACAATTTCTTCTTTAGCAGCTCATGGAAGGTAGAAATTAAAATGCAGCAGTTGTGCCGTGTACACAAACATTTTTTTTTTCCCTCCCATATCTAGATATGTAAGATTTGAGATGGTAAATAGGTTGCTATTGTTTTTTATCACTGAGAGTCTGGGTAAATCTACTTATGATGCCCATAGAAACTGGACTTAAAAAACCCTCAGTGTATTTGTTTGTTTAATGTAATCTCTGATATCTATGTATCAGCAGTGATTACTGCCCACACAAAAGATGTCTAATACACAAAGCACCAAGATACAGTTTATGAAAATTTAATCAGAAAGTACTCGGAATTAATTAAATGGATAAGAAACCAGGCAGCATATAGTAATCATAGAGATCATGTCTCTGCTACCCAGCAGAGACAACAGTGATTGGTTATATGTAGCATAATACAGGAAGTGCTGATGAGATACAGAATTACTACTAGCATTAAAAAAATATTCAACCTGCAGACATCTGCAATAAATTTTAAGATATAGATGTAAATTTAAGCATTTTCTATGCAGAAATGCATGTGTGTGATTACAAGACAGTTGTGAGCTTAAGTACTGTACATTAGATCTTCAGATGACAGGTGTCAGGGTAGTTTATCTCCCCATTTCCTGGGTATTTTCTATCCATATGGTGAATTTTTGACAAGTGTTCTCAATGTCCCATACAGGATGATGTATAGAATTTATTTTAAAAAACAAAAATCTTTCAAGCAACTATTCATAGTGATGTTGCAAGAATAATTGTTATGGAAGGGTAACATTTGTTTTCTGTTCCACCTTGAAGATGATGAAGGGTGAAGGTGAAATATTACAGAGGAAAATCAAAGAAATGTGGCAATTGCAAAGGCTAATAAATAGAATGCCAGTGTCTGTCCACTTCTAGTTGATCTTTTGATGGACACGCCTCATCTGTGTAATCAGTGCATCATCAATACTTTAAACCTCTTTTACTTTGTGTCTACCTCATGACTTATTGTGTGTGACAGAAATAATTAATAATAGGAAAAAAAGAGGTCATAAAATAGACAGGAAAGGACAAAACAGCTGATTTAAAGACAAGTTGTGCTTTAGAAGCAGTTCTTTGGAAATTTTGGTGAAAACTTAGGCTATGAAAATAGTTGCAACATTCTGGTATCACTAGGTGTGAAAATAGAACCTCAGTGCAATGAAATTGATTAGTGAAACTTCTCAAGTGGCCTTTGTGACTTCCTACAGAACTGAATTTAAACTGCTTCAGGAAGTCGCTCCAAAGTTTTAAATATTCCTTTCTGTTTCAACCAGTTTTAACTGAAAGGCGAAATTCCAGCACCAGAGCTGGGTAAGCAAAGCACTGATATCAGCAGAGTGGAAAAAGGTTAGACAGAGTTGTGAAAATCTTTTAAATGAGGAAAAAAGTGAAGAGTTCTGAAGCCCAAAAAGCATAGATAGCAATTTTTGTAAAATAGTTTTAAAAAATGTCATTGTTCTTTACGAGACTGAGGCTTGGAAATGTTTTCTTTTGACAATGGCTCTTTTTTTTTTTTTTAGGTGTTATACATCCCTATCTTTTTTTCTTTTTTTTTTTTTTTTTTTCCCACTGCTTTTGCAAGTAATATGAATACCAAGAAGCTGAGAAAACAAGCTTTTTGAAATATGTTTTCCCAGCCATACCTTATCTGTGAACTACTACCTAACTTTAATATTCCTGTAAAATATTGAAAGAAGAAAAAAAAAAAAAAGAAGTGGAAAAGTTCTGCCTGTGACTAAATATTGTTATCTTTATATTAAAGTTTTTCAGGTTATATTCTGTTTACATCAAACTTAGATAAAGCTCGACATCCAATTTTGGAGGTATGAATCTGCTGCATTAAAATATCTACTCTCATTAGAGTTCAAATCTTGAGATTTATTACATGCATTTATTGTCTTTCTATACCATATATATTGTTTTATTTGGCACATTTTAAAGAGAGGTTCAGTGTGCTGAATAAATCTTCTCAACAGTCTTCTAGCTATTCCAAGACAAAATTTCACAGAATTTTGGAGTCATAAGGAAGCTTTAGAGACTGGTCAGACACTGCAATATGTATAACTTTCCTTTACATCATTCTTCAGACCTTATCACTCCATATGACATTTTAGACAACATATAGCCAGGAAAGAAAAAAAAAGAAAAAAATAGATCGCATTTTGAAGCTAATTTTATTTTTGCTTTGTAAAATCAAAGTTTGAATGGTCACTAAATTGTTTTATGAGCTCATGAATAAACACAATTTCCTTTGAAAAAGAAAGACTTTACAACAAAACATTCACATTTAAAGATGTGAAAGGCCCTTTCCAACCTAAATGATTCTGTGATTCTATGATTCTATGGAGCTCTTCTACATAACAAAGGCACACTAATGTTACTGTGCAGTTTTACACTTAATGACTAGTTCATCATCATTAGCCCAAGAAAAAGATATCGTTTGAAGGGAATCATCCTTCACAATACTTCCCATTTAAAGAGCTGTTAGTGGAAATGTAAAAAAACCCAAACCCCTAGTTTTAAAACAGCTGTTGTTCCAGTGTGTGTAATGATTCTAAGGTTGTCATTTGACTAATGCTTCATTGTCTTTATCAGAAAAGGATGAGGGGGAGCACAAATACAGTTCAACAGGAAGAACTGAGCTTCTGAAATGCCTTGTCTTTTCTTCACCATTGCCTATAGAAATCACAAAGCATGGACACAAAATCACAGGGCATTTCTGTATATTATGAATTAATTCTGCTGAGTGTTGAAGAGGTTGACTTCTTTTTCAAGCTTGCTGCCCAAAATCACCAAAAGGACAAAAGAAGCCTCTGTGAAATTGTTCTTTATAATTTGTAAATAACACTGCTAGATTTTCTGGATATTTTATTTGAACTGTAGATTTCAGAGGACTTTGCAGATATACCACTAACATTTTATATGTGAATAGGGAAGGAGTTTGAGGGGTTTTTGGTTTCTTTTTAAAAACTGCTTTACGAACTGAGGATCATGTCTTATTATCTGATCTTAAAATTTTCTTCATTATTTCATTGGATCATCTTCTGGGGATTAACAGATTACAAGAAAAAAAAAAATTGCCATCAGTGCAGCAGAAAGCTTCTGTATCTAAACTGAATGGATACCATTTTTTCCTCTAGTCTTCTGATTATCTAGGCATTGTTTGTATAGATTTTGGAACCTCTGAATACAGATGGGAATTTGGCTTTCAGAGAGACTGTCATGCAGCAGGACCAGATCAATGTCTATAAGTCTCTCAAGGGAGGGTGTGAGAGGATGAACCAGGCTCTTCTCAGTGGTGCTGAACAACAGGCCAAGAGGCAACAGGCAGAAAATGATGCACAGGAAGTTCCACTTGAATAGGAGGAAGAACTTTACTGTGATCGTGACTGTACACTGGAACAGATTGTCCAGAGAAATTATGGAGTCTCCCTCACTGGAGATATTCCAGAACCATTTGGTCACAATCTTTGCCATGTGCTCTGGGATGACCCTGCTTGTGCAGGTAGGCTGGACCAGCTTTCAATCTTACCCACTCTGTGATTGTGTGATTATCTTTTCTTTCATCTTGCCAAACATCTTTTTAGTGCTCCTTAGCAGGATGTCCTGCCTATTTGCATCCTTCTCTTCTATGTGGAGACTTTGTTGCTTGGGCGCCTTGAAGGTGTAACTATCCCACTCCCTCCTGTGTTTATCGCATATACTGATGTAAAATTTTCTCTGATTATGCCATCACAGTACTGTAAAATGTTCACATCCTGTAAAATGCTCACATACTTCTGATGGCTACACCACTTTAGCATGCTTACTAGCAAGTTCAAGGCAAGTCAATATACTAATTCTAACCTAAATTGTACATTTATAATTTACACGCATCACTGACCTCTGCATTGGCTACAATGACAAGATCTGTCAATATTTATAGATTAAAACCATTGTTTGCATTTAAAGTGTCAATGTAAACTAACTTATTGACAAGAAAAGAGTTCAGTTTTGAAAAGTTTATGAAAGCCTCCTATGTCAATATCCATCATGAGATATGAATGAGAATTTTCCAATGACTTTGTCTGCTGCTTGTCCTTCTTTCTTCCCTGATTGATGTGTTAGCTCTTGGTATCTTTTAAAGTATTAAATATTTTTCTAAGCACAACTATTTCCTTTAGTGAAGGAGTTCTTTCTGCCTTTCTTTTTGCTTCTCCACTCTTTTGGCAGAATACTGTTTCATTTTTCTTATGAATGCTAGCATTTCTTTTACTCTCAGTATCTCTTTTACTCTATGCATAAACCTTAAGACATTTCCAAGCAGGGGTTCAGAAGTGTTTTGCTAAATTCATTCTTCTGTCATTGATTTTCTAAATCTTCTGGTTGACTACTCTTCCCTTTCCCTACTCAGCAGCTTCTCTTGCAGAAAATTTCTCAAGGGAAGGACTTTTACAGACTTCTACAACCTTTTGCACAAAATTCCTTACATGTAAATACTTAAGGATCCCCTGCCATAGTCTCCTACTTTTCAAAGTCTCCCAATTAGAAAATGGAAAAGAACACAAATGAAATATAGAAGCACTGGTTTTAAAAGATAGCTATGGTATAAATCTTATTTTTCTTCATACTGACAAAATCTTTGGAGAATTCATTAAGAAATTTACAGTTTCTGAGAAACTTCCTTGTCTGGTTTAATGTGCTCCAAGTAAAAAATTGATATAGAATGCAATGGCTTCTTCTAATTCCTAACTGCTAATGAAAGGCAAATAATAATAATAATAATAATTAAAAAAAAATGTATTTTCAGACGACTTATATAAAAGTAGCTGAAACAGAAATTATTAAAATTCTCTCAAAAAACTGTTTTATGTCTGCATAGCAAAAATGTATTTTGGATGCATAAAATGGTCAGCAAATAGGCATGGGCAATAGTGTTGATAATTAAAATAGATTCTTTCAAATCAAGAGGTATTTGCATAGTGTAATGTTAGAATTAGGAAGAGCATTGCCAGCAGGTCAGGGAGGTGATCTCCCCCCTCTACTCAGCCCTGGTGAGGCACATCTGGAGTGCTGAGTTCAGTTCTGGGCTCATCAGGACAAGAGCTCCTGGAGTGGGTCCAGATGAGGCTACAGAGATGAGGAAGAGACTTCTCTCTTACAACAAAAGGCTGAGAGAGCTGGGCCGGTTCAGCCTTGAGAAGAGATGGCTGAGAGGGGACCACATCAATGTCTGTCAGTGTCTGCAGGGAGGGGTCAGGGGATGGACCAGGCTCTGCTCAGTGATGCCCAGCAAGAGGACAAGAGGCAAAGGGCAGAAACTGATGCACAGGAAGTTCCATCTGAATAAGAGGAAGAACTTCTTTACTGTGCAGGTGACTGAGCACTGAAACAGGTTGCTCAGAGATGTTGTTGAAACTCCCTCACTGGAGATATTCCAGAACTGTCTGGATGCAATTCTGTGCCTTATGTGCTGGGATGACCCTTCCTGAGCAGAGAGGTTTGACCAGATGACCCACTAGCTGGACCAGATGACCCACTGTGCTCTCTTCCAACCTGACCCATTCTGGAATTCTGTGATACAGACAGACTGCTGAAATCAGCTTAGGAATATCTTTGCTTACTTAGACTGAATTTCAGCTGTTATGTGAGGTTGTGAAGTAGGTGAAAATTTTTAATGGTAATGGGGACAGAACTTTGTAAAATGGTTTTTTGCTCTTTTTTTACAATACTAAAACATGGCTTCAAATTATAATGGAACAATCACAGTTTCTGTGGTGTGTCAGTTCATACTGAGAAACGTTGACCTAAATTACAGACGTTGCAGAAGAACTAGTGGCAAGAAGTCCATAATGAAGTCAGTTGTTTCTGGATCAGTTTCAGTTTTCAGAGGCATTTCTTTTTCTTGTGTCTGAAAAAGGTAATGTTCAGATTGATTAGGTGGGTTAATATTAGGTGGGTCACTTATTTAGGAATATGCGTGCCATGGCTAGGTGCAGGATAATGCGGCGAAAGGAAGTTAGAGTATTTTTATACTCTCCTTATTCTTTGTTCATTTGAAGACCGATGCAGTCCTTGGGATAAAACAGTCTGCCTGCATTCCCTGTAGCCCTAGTCTAGCACAGAAACAGCAGGTCTGACACTTTGAGTTTTTCAGGGTCCCATAACTCACACCCAGCTGTATTCTTACATTTCTTTCACTTACCTCTATCTGACCTGTACAGCCAACTCTGGGAAGAAGCTGATGTGAGAATTTACCTGGGGAAATGCTGAAGCCTTACCTAGGCTGTGATAACAGAACATAATTCCTGAAACATATATAAATCTTTCTAAAAATAAATGCTTTTCTTGCTCAGAAAAGGGCGGGAGATTTCTGACAGAAGAGAGGAAAGGAGGAATAGTTCCTTCTGAAGAACTACTTGCAAATTATTTACTATTTTTTGCAGGGATAGGTCTTCTACTCTACTCTGCTACTGTTATAAAAATGTCATTTGCCACTTGGATAAGGACAAGATTGGTGTTGCAGTCCTCAATATTGATACAATAAGAGTAATTTCGTTTATTTCTTATGGTTTGTATTTCAAAATACAATATTTAACAAAGTGCTGGACTATTTCAGATAGTAATTTACATTCTTACAAGTCAAATAGCCCAATAAATAAAGTAGCCTAACCTCATGTTCTTTAATTTAGACAATAGTTTTTAAAGCTGTTTTGAAGGTAGTGTACTAGCTAATAATTTGTTACTTGGGAAGAATGCTCCTGACAGTATGTCTCTATGAACACTAGTATCTGAAAGAAATATGAATTTCAGTGCATAGATCTTGTTCATTTAGATTTATTTTATCAGGTTTTGTTCTGGTGCCTGTGATTCACATGTAGTCATACTCAGTAATCAAATTTATTTCAGTTCCATCATTATTTTTTTCTTTAGGTTGAATTAAAAACTCTTGATAAATGAATCCTCATCCTGTGAAATTAAGGTTTAAATGTAGAGCATAATTTCTTTTTTCTAGAGTATTTGACTTCAACAACCAATATTACTGTTTGTATTAAGTAACATATTATTTTTATACACATTTTAATATATTATCTCCATAGACTTCAGATAGTGTTAAAGTAACAAAAACAAAGGAAAAATACTTAAAACAGTAACAAAAGCTCAGTAAGGCCTATTTTGCAAAATCCCTTTGTCCTCAGAATTCCCCTGGAAACAGAATTAACCCCAAAGTATTCCTGAGAGTTGAGGAACCACATTACTATTAATTTACTAAACAAACCTGCTTATTGTGCAGGTGAGAACTTACGGGCATTTTGTATGTGAAAACAGATGCTTAGTAACTGACACTTTTCCTCATCCTCTCTTTTGTCAAAAAGTGTCTGGCTGGTTTTTTTGGCCTAAAGTACCAGTGCTCTGTGGGATCCTCAGTGTCCATGTCACAGAAAAGTGATTTTGTTTTGTTTCTTTTAGACATTTGCATATTTATCCCTTTCAAAAGTCCTGTATATAAAAATCTTACTGGATATAAATTATCTTTTCAGAAAATTTACTGAAGTATGTAAAATTATTATAAGACTCAAAGTATGAATAATATGTGGTGCCAACACATGTTTAAAATCTTTTAGACCTACAGACACAAGGTGGTAGCATCAGCCTTTAGTAATAATTGGTTGGGGTGTCCTTGTTTTTCATTAATAGCCTTTGTTCCTTCTCCTTTCCAAACAACAGCTAGAGAAAAGCCTCATCATTTGATTTTGGTCCTGCTAGCATTCAGTGTATGTCTCAAACTACTGATGCACCAATCAAGCAGTAAACTGGTAAATTACAGACATGCAAATGAAATCAAAGTAAGGATCTTCATCTCATCCAGGAAGATAAAGAAACTGTATCTTTTTCTGGTTTGTCACATTCCTTCATAGATTCTTAGACTACTGAAGAGTGAAAAAAATAAAAAGAGGTTAAGATAGTGTTTCAGATTAATAGATTGCCTTAAAAATACTATGTTTACTATGGAATATGAATCCCATATTTCTTGCATTCTGACAAATGGTCAAGTCATGGGTAATTTGTTAGGAAAGTGCAGGTATTTTACTCCATAGAAATCTCACAAAGAACAGGGATCTTGACTGCTAGACATTGTTAACCCCCTCTCCCCCTTCTACTGACCACCTTCTCAAGGGAAAAAAGAGACAAAACATTTTTTATGCATGCAGAAAGAAAAGCACTAAGTAAGAATCTATTCCTTAGCATTTGTCCTTTTTTTTTTTTTGTTTTTTTTTTTTTTTCCCCCCAGGAAGCATATTAGCAAGCTTTAAAAATAATTCCTTATTACTTAATGCATTTCTACTCCATTTATGAGCAAGATTTTAGGCAGGCCTCATACTTAATTTGTTCTTCTGGTGGACTGTCTGCAGTATGGTATCATATTCTTAGAGTCACACCAAATTGTGGGAGCTCAATCCAGTGATGACCTAATACTCTTGTACTACCTCTAAGAAACTCCAGACCTTCAGAATGCTGATATTTTTTTTTTCACCAGTTTGTTGTGGTCGCTGCTCTTTCAATCCCCTCAACTCCAATATACTCTGTGATATTACAGAAAGTTCAGTTCATTCCTTTTCATTTGAAACCTGTAAAGGAGGAAATGGTGATGTCTGTATTAAAATGGTAGGATGGTGAGTTGGAGCAGGTTGCTTAGGGCTGTGAGAAGTCAGGATTTGGACATCCCTAGGAATGGAGACTCCACAACCTCCATGGGCAGAACTCATTGCAGTGTTCAACTGCTTTCTTAGGAAAAAAATTTTCCTTAATTTTCAATGATATTTCCTGTGTCTCAGTTTGTAGTCATTGCTTCTTGCCCTGTCACTGGTCACCACTAAGAGTCTGCCTCCCTTTTCTTTCCTGCCACCATCAAGTATTTATACACACGGATAAAATTCCAGAAAGCCTTTTCTGGTCCATGCTGAACAGTTCCTGCTCTTCAAACCTCTCTTCATGACACAGACAGGACAAGCCTTGATGGCCCTTCACTGAACTCACTGCACTGCACATCCCTGTCTACCTTTTACTGGGGAGCCCAGCACTGCACACAGCATGCAGATGTGTTTCTGCAGAGCTAAGCAGAGAAGAAGGAACACCTTCCTTGACCTGCTGACATAAAGCAGTCCAAGATGCTCTTGGCTCTTTGGCACATGGGGGACATTCAGAGGGATGGCATTTGTCTTCCCAAGTGACCACTACACATGATGGGGCCCTGCTCTCCTGGGGATGGCTGAACACCTGCCTGCCCATAGGAAGCAGTGAATGAATTCCTTGTTTTTCTTTGCTTTGCATGGCTTTTGCTTTTCCTATCAAACTGGCTTTCTCTCAATCCATGAGTTTTCCAGCTTTTACTCTTCCAATTTTCTCCCCCATCCCACTGATGAGGGCAGCGAGCAAGCAGCTGTGTGGGGGTTGGATGCTGGCTGGGGTTAAACCATGACCCAAGGCTACAGATCAGGAGTGCCAGGTTCTCCTAAATGAATGCCAATAAAAACCTCTTATGAGTCTCAAGAATGGATTATCTGTGACAGGATGATTGAGCAATAGCCAGAGAATGGCTGAATAAGAATAGCTCGTGGAAAATCAGCCCATCACTTTGATGACTGAATTTTAATTAGAAAGCCCTTGTGTTTTCTCTAGGACTTTGTTTGAACTATGTATAACTTGTATGACCTGATTCAATTAGATGAGAATTAGGAAAAAATCTTATCTCTAGGATAATTTTAGTTTGATTAGATATGAATTATGAGTATTAGAATGGTCAATATTATCAAATCTAGGCTCTCTGTTGATATAGGGTCTGAAGAATGACTTGTATTTGCCTATTATAATATTTCAGTAGTTTTGGTGAAAGCTCATTTCTTAAGCAGTGAAATTCTGCTGTCAAAGGAGTTTTTTTGCATTCCCACCATGTAGGCCAAACCCAGATTTTAAGATTCTTTCTAAATAAAACTGACTTTATGCAAAGTGTGAAACAGTGTGAGCTAGAAATTCTAGAAAGCTGTGGAGATATGGAGATCTAGGTCGGAATCCAAGCTTCTTGAGATCCAGATCCAAGGCTTTTCTGAGCAAAGCAAAGCTTTAGCTTGAAGCACTAATAGTGTGAGATGAAAGAATTGCTAAGATTGTAGATAGGCATTATTTCTCACTCTTTAAATTTAAATGGATCAATACTTTGTTCTTAAATTATATTTTCACTATAAGACAGACAGTCACTTTGCACCAGTTGCATTAACACTAAGTGCTCACAAATTTCAGAATGAAATAATTTTGTTAAAATAATGTGTGATTGAAAATAGTTACAGTTATATTGATTTACACTGCAGCTCTGGGAATGGGATTTACAGTCTTGGCAGGTTTGTAAAATAGAACCTTTTAATAAATCTAGAAATATTTGTTATACTATAAAGTCAAGTATTTAACTATTCAATACAGCATTTAGCTATTAAAGAAACAGAAGCACTAGCAATTTAAAAATGCTCTGATTTCATCAAGATATATTAATCTATATGCAGGAATATATTTCTATGATAAAATTAGAAATAGAGGATTTACTTCAAATCTGGATGTAGCAACTATTTCAAATGTGAGAAGAAAATTTAAATCATGAATCCTGGAATATTTGTGCCCTTGTGAGTAGATCGGATGTGGGCACAGTAGAGTGGGAGTACATCTGGATTGCACTTTCCAGTGCGAATCATTCGTTTCTCATGTAAGAGAAATGCTTTTCAAATATAAAATTTGACCCAAAGTGGCGTCATTTTCCTCTCCTCCTCTTCCTTTCCTACAACATAGTCTGAAAAGGCATACAGTCTAGTGTTTCAGGGGTTTTGGCAGTTAAGCTTTAGTTTTATTTTACCTTAAATTTTACTCTGGATCTCAGGGTACAGCAGTTCCACTTCTGTTTCATTATTTGGCTATCCCACACTACAACTAGTATAAATTTAGGATCAAGACCTTTTAGTACTGACATTTCAGATGTTTAAGGAGATAATAACTCTCCAGTCTCAGATTTACAGAAATCTAGATTTCTATAAATCTGAGACACACCTCTTGTATCATTGCATTATCTAATTATGCTCCCCCATAAAAGGAATTGTACAGTGTAGTTCTTGTTTCTCATAAATGCTATTTATTATCTAGCTTTACATTTATCCATAGCTTCACATATAACATTCCTTGTGCTGCCCTCAAAAGTGAGATTTGCTTATGGAAGGTCTTCTCATGATAATCCCAGGAGCCTTGCCTGATGGTTTCAAATTCAAGAGAGAGAAAGAGTTCTAAGACTAAAATTCAGAGATCAGAGAAATAAATATATGAATTGCAAATGAACTGCATGGTTTTTCAAGGTCACTGTTAAGAGTTTTATGTACAAAAAAAGCAATATTGCTTTGTTCAAAATAAATTACTCTAAATCAGATATCGTACAATTTTTGAGAGGAATAATCAGTGTTTATATCTTTGCTATGTGCTGTAGCTTCATCTCTAAATTTTACAGCCCAGACATTTTAAGCAAGGGAAACAGTAGAATATTTTTTCTGCCTAAACTACATGCACAACAGACAGATTATTTCTCTTTCATTTTTAAGGCAAAAAAAGATTCTAACCTTAGTAAATGGAGATTAGGTCTTTTAAAGTGACAAAATCTTGACTATTTGCAACTTTTCCAAAACTTCAAGCTGTTTCACCCTACTAATAATGTTAAGCAGTGGAAGTATGAGGCTAGCTTCTCTTATGGTTTCATTCAGAGAAAATTTGTGTTCCTTCTTTATTAAAAGGGCAGTTAGATGGAAATTTAAATGAAGGAATACTTCTACATCTGACTTGCTGTTTTCCCTTTGTTTCATAGAATCACAGAATGGTTTGAGTTGGAAGGGATAGTCTCATTCCAACCCCATGCCATGGGCAGGGATATCTTCCATAGATCAGGTTGCTCAGACCTCCATCCATCCTGGCCTGGAACAATTCCAGGGATGGGGCATCCACAAATCTGGGAAACAAGCTCCAGTGCTTCACCACTCTCATAGGGAAGAATTACTTCCTAATATCCAATCTAAATGCACTCTCTTTTAGTTTGAAGCCATTCCCCCTTGTCCTGTCACTCCGTGCCCTTGTAAATAGTCTTTCTCCATCTTTCCTGTAGGCTCCCTTCAGGTACTGGGAGGCCACAATTAGGTCACCCCAAAGTCTTCTCTTTTCCAGACTGAACAACTGTAATTCACTCAGCCTTTCCTCATAGCAGAGGTGCTTCTCCCCTCTGATCACCTTGGTGCCCTCCTTAGGACTGGCTCCAACAGGTCCATGTCCTCCCTGTGCTGGGACCCCAGAGCTGGAGGCAGCACTGCAGGAGGGGTCTCACCAGAGCAGAGCAGAGGGACAGAATCCCCTCCCTGCCCTGCTGCCCACACTGCTCTGGATGCAGCCCAGGACATGGGTGGTATTCTGGGCTACCAGGGCAGATTTCCAGCTTTAAAATACTTCTACTAATTATAGTTACTGAGCAAATCAAATTACATTAGATGCATAAACAATTACATAACTGTTTTTTTTGTTTGTTTGTTTGTTTTTTATTTAGAACAGACTAGTTGTTTCAAAAAAATGTCAATCATAGTCTTGATTGTCAATAATGCCAAGTCACGGAAGAGTATGTGAAATGGGTAAGAAAGAATGGGAAATTAAGTGTGCATGCTCTCATTTGCTGTCCTATAACACTGGACCAATGTAAAAATATTAGGAAATCTATAATTGAAAAGCTATAATTTTAGATGGCTTTTCCATTTGGTGTTTCCTATTAGTCTCTATTGTCTTCAAGCTAAGGAAAAAACTCAGATCCTCTGCATGTGGAGAGAGATTTTAACTGCTTGGTGTCATTCTGCCCAACATGTAGGAACAGGAGGTACAATGGGATTATTTTACACATAGATCAGTATTGTGGAATTTAACAATCTAGTTTCAATATGAAAAATAATTCTTTATGGAAATGTAATAATATCTACTCTGCTGTCAAGTAGTACTTGAAGTATTAGAAAGATAAATATGCAGACCTTGGAACAGACCAGAACAGAAAAAGTAGGTGGCATGAACTCTGCTGTCAAAATGAGACTTGTTTGGAGGGCTCCAGGATACCTGTGATGATCTAAGCCTAATTCCTTTTTTAACAGCAGACTGGAGAAATTCTTACATGTATTTATTTCCCTAGAGAGGGAGCCTAAATGCAAGTCCTCTGTCCAACAATTGTCAGAACAGCAGTCTTCATTGCATGATCTTTTTTACCCAAACAAGAAATTTTGAGTTCTAAAACAATCTGCAACCCTGTCATTCCTGCTTAACCTCCATTAGAGACTTCAATATAGCTGTCTGTCTTCTTTGAAGACTAAAAGCTGTTTCCTGATTGTCGTAAACTGGAATGGCTGATGGTCATAGCTACTGCAGAGGATAAATGCTGGAGCTGAGAGGTAAGAAGAATTAAATCATGCTGCTTGCTTTGTGTGTGCTGCACGAAACACTACAGTGAAGATGAAGTATAAGCTTTTGCATATCAAGTTGTCATTCTGTCAATTTTCATATGTAGGCCTTCAAAACATTTAAAAAAGGGAGGATGATTTAAAAAAATCAGTTGCAGTTCTTCAAAATATGAGGTATTATATTACTGACAATATGTAATTATAATTCCCTTTTATCTTTTAGAGTATTTAAATTACCTAATGTTTTTGAAGGAAAGGAATGTCATGAAAAACATACAGTAACATGCTAAAAAGTGCTACAACAAAGAATTTAAATTTTCAGTGAAGAATTTAAGTAAAGAATTAAGATTTCAGTGAACTCAGGTGAACTGGTTCTAATTACATGCATTCGGTTTGAATTTCAAATGTGGAAAACCACAGGAAATCAGGAGCATATTTTGAAATGTGTTTGGTACATTAGAGAAAAGAGAAAAAAATTCTGAGGTAAATGACTACTAAAATATCAACCAGAGTAAAAAGTACATAACTGTCAGGCAAAGACACTCTCCCGTCTATCCCTATTCCCCTTGAGACCTTTTGTTTTAAAAGACATTTTGCTAGAAATTATATGCATAAAATGAATTCTAAATGTTTTAAATTTGGTTGTTTGTGGTGCTAAGATAAAGGTACAGGGAATGAAAAAGAAAATTTTACTTTAATGCATGATTTTAGGAATGCAGTGGCAAAACTTTCAGAAATTGCACTGAAATATGATGGGAAAACACTCAACCTTTCTCTTGGTCTACAAAGAAGGAATTTCTTATTCCGTATCTCTCTTTTGTATCAGCAACAGAGTGGCCAGCAGGACCAAAGCAGTGATTGTACCCCTGTGCTGGGCACTGCTGAGGCCACACCTCAAATCCTGTGTTCAGTTTTGGACTTCTCACTCCAAGATAGACACTGAGGTGCTGGAGCACGTCCAGAGAAGGGCAACAGGGCTGGGGAGGGTCTGAAGCACAAGTCTGATAAAGAGCGGCTGAGGGAGCTGGGAGTGTTTAGGCTGGAGTAAAAGAGGCTCAGGGGAGACCTTATTGCTCTCTTCAACCACCTGAAAGGAGTGTGTACCCAGATGGGGCTTGGTCTTTTCTCCCAAGAAAAAAATTAGGCAGCATAAGATAGAACAAGAGGAAATGGCCTCAACCTCAAGGGAGGTTTAGAAGCGACATTAGGCATAATTTATTTAACCAAGTGGTTTTCAAGCACTGGAACAGGCTTGAAGCACTGGAACAGGGAAGAGGTTGAGTCAACATCCCTGGATGTATTTCACAGATGTGTAGATGTGGAACATCGACATGATTTTGCAGTGGGCTTGTCAGTGTTGGGCTAACTCAATGATCTTAAAGGTCTTTTCCAACCTAAACTATTCTATGATTCTTTACTTTTAAAGAGAAATCTGTTCCAATCCTACCTGCTCTGCTATTTGGGGGATTGAATGTCCTGCCTTCATCTCTTATCTCTTCAAAGAGAAGAGGGACATTACACTCATTTTATTCTTCAGGTGGAATGTCCCAGCTCTCACTTTCTCAAAAGCAAATGAGGTGAAAAGTTCTACCCTGACATGTAGCTCCCTCTTTTTCCATTGTGTCAAGCACCTTGATTTAATGAGTTTTCCATCTATCTTGAAACAGGGAAGCTGACATTACAGTTATTCGTTTTGTGTACACTCTTGCTTTCTCTTTTAATGGTATACACAAACATACATGTTTTTTGGTTTGTTTTTTTTTTTTTTTTTTTGCAGTGCCATGGAAAAATGAGGTGTTCTGAAACACTTCAAATTGAATGCTGCTCTTTCTGATATGTTCTCCATATCATGCACCACCACAAAGCGAGGTTGATCCACGTGTATAGTGAGGGCTCTAGCAGTACTTATTCCCAGCACTGGTTCTGCACAATCTTTTACTTTCAAAGTAGACTAGGGGACCAGATGCTAAAAGATAAATCAGGACTATCAGTGATCAGAACTTTTTAAAACAACTATTTCTCATGAGTTTCTTAATGTTTAGACCTTTCTAGTACTAGAAAAAGACATAGAGGATGGAAAGTTCTAATCTTGTTTTGTTATTATTCTAGTCTTATGTGGCCATGTGAAAAAAATAAAAAAAAGTTTGTATTCCAACGTGGGATTACAGAAAATTTGGTACCTCAAGACTCCTTTACCCAGACAAAGTTTTGATCCGGTCCCCTCAGGAACAGATAAAACAAAAAGAGCAACACCTCATTTTGTTTTTAAAGTACATCTTATTTTGAAACCAATAAATGAATTCTCATAGCCATTTCAGGTTTAGGAACCAGAAAAAAGTTACAGCCTAAGTAAAATCTAAACTAACAGCTCAGCTCCATGCTCTCATTTCAGATGTGGCTGCTTTCCTTTGCTATTATTTACATTCTCTGCAGCTGCTTTAAAACTGGGTAGTTGATGAGAGCAGTGTTAATCACTTTTACTTCTTTGAAGCTGCTCACAGAGGAGTAGGAAATAAAACTTTACTGGGAGTTTTTAAGGAGAATATATTCTCTGTACTAAATGGCTGATCTGGTTTTGTTGTTCCCTCTTCTGCCAACACATTAAAGTTGTGCTCTAAAAAACTTGTTACTTATCCTCTAACAAAGAAACACTGAATTTGTTGAATTAGGGAATAGCTTATCCTTGATACACCTTTGTATAGGATCTTTGTTAAAATATGAATGGGGCGGGGGGGGGGGTGGGGGGAGTGGGGAAGCATTTATTTCCCAGTATATATGTCATTTTATTGTCTCAATAGAAAGATTTCATCCCTTTTTATGAAAAAGAACATATGCCAGATTATATATATAAATGTTATTGAATCACTATTAACTGTTCAAGAATTTTCCTTTCATGTTTTAGTTTAAACGTGACTCAAAACGAAAATAATATAATGAAGCCATTCTTCTGCTAACATACAGCTACTATGTGCAATTAACTAATTGGTAACTCATAACTGTGCTGAAAATTTCCTTTCACTGTTAGTTTAAAAGATCTTCTGTGGAGCATCTTGTCTTTCAAAATACCTGGGATGCTACTACAAAAAATGTTCAGTTTTACATAGCACTTTTTTTCTCTTGGTTGGTCTCAAGAATTGCACCTATGAGATGTTATATTAAGATACGGAATTCCAAATCTGCATGTGGTGCTAATCCAAATTAATGAAATGCAGCTGAGTGAAACCACCGGCTAAATATAGGAATCTATATAATTGAAGATACTTTAATAAAGATAATTTTTAAATGCAGCTATGGGAATTTGGAAATGAAATTAATGTACCACAAGCATGATAAATAGATGGAAAAATTCTGGAAGGTTATACATCAAAACTGGTCCTTATTTAAGAGTTTTTTTTTTCAAAGATATTTTGCTGCTTCAAATGTTAACAGAAATATGATTAGTAGATTTTCTCTTTTGGATTTCATATGACATTGTAAGAATGTAAGTTTTGCACACAGTCACACGTTAAGAAAAAGCAAGTAACCAACCAAGCAACTCAGTCTTCCACCTGTAGTAATACATGCGAGTTCATTAATTTAATTGTTTTAGGTTGCATTTGCTCTCCATTCAGTGATGCTGTGCTGGGGGTCCATGCAAACCAGGTCTGGTGATTATGGACAGAATTACTGTTCACACACAGAGGAACTAATTCTCTCCTTAGACAGAAGAAATAAACTGAAAGAGTGGGAAAATATAAAATTCCAAAAGACGAAGCATGGACTTGTGACTGTCCACACTCAAAGCAGAGCTGCCGAGTTCATTCCGAGTCGGCAACAAGAAGTCAGAAGAGTAACTCTGATTTCAGTGGAGTTTGGAGTGGGCTTATACTGCGAGGATGTTGTCTTGGATCATTTGGGGAAAGAAAGTGCTTGTCACAGCAGACTGCAGCACTCTGGACATAGAGCCAAAATTCATCTACTTTATTAACTGTAGATTCTATTTAAGGTATTGCCACATTTGAAGAGTATTTGATTAATGTATCGTTAAATATAAAATTTGATAAAATAGACATCATTAGTAACAAAGGCAAATGAATATGCAGGAGGAGAAAAATCAGAAAACGAGTGTTGTCACTTAGGATAATATGTACTGGCAACCATTCTAACTAACATGGGCTTAAATTTTAACTGCTCTGCCTGTTTGAAGACAGCTAAAGGTATAATTCAAAATAACAGCACTAAGCAACTCTTTTTATTATTATTTTTCATGAAGGTTCTTGAATACAGAAAAAACAGAATGCAAGGTTTACACCTAAATCAGTTTTTAGGTCATAAGATTCCATCACTATTACTTAAATTAATTAAATTATATTGATTTTCCTTTTTATTTTCCTAGTCATAAGAAAATAATTTTAAGATTTTGGAAATTATGTTTGATAGTGTGTTGAGTCACAAAACAATTTAAATCACCAACACTTGCAATCAGTTTGCAATCACTGCTTGCTCTTCATTATTTTTAGGAAAAAAAATTTCATAAATTGATAGTAGGGTGTTTTCTTTCTAGTTCCTGTGACACTGAATACACCGTATGGATGCATCTCTTTGCAGCGGACTATTTACCAGTTGTAAACTAAACATCCCTGATCCTAATTCAATCATGTTATAAACCCATTTCTCGAAAAATGTAATACTAGGTATTGATTTCCTTATAGCATTAGATATAAGCAGCCTGTGGTAATTAAGGAATTAAGAACATGAAGTTAATATAAAATGTATAAACATTAATTTTAACAGCCATAGTTTAAGAGAGAATGATGATGATCAATATCTTGCAGTAGAAATTCTATTGTTGCTGCTTGCAAATAATTGATTAATTATTAATCATGAAGCTGACACAGGTTAACATTCGATGTAATTAAGGGACAGACTCAATGAGATGCTCATTAAAAGTTAATTGAACAATGTAAAAATTTAAGTTTTCCTAGAATCTTGACTTCTATACTGGATACACATGGCCTGCAGGGATGTGCTGCTGAGGAGCAGGTTGACATTTATAGCTAAGGGAAGAATTTAGCCTCAGACATCAGCTTAAAGCCTATTGATCTTGTTAAGACTCACACAGATGTTATATATTAAAAAAAGCAAAGAAACAAACAAAAAAACCCCCAAAACTCAAAAAAAACCCCAAAACTAAAAAAAACAAAAACAAAACAACAACAACAAAAAAAAAAAAACAAAAAACCAACAAGAAACAAACATATTTTTCTATATCTGACAGTTAGATATGAGAGAATTTGATGGGTACCTATTCCACCTGTATTTCATATTTAATACCAGTTACAATGCAGGTTGTAAAGCCGAAAAGTCCGTGACATGACTCATCTATCGAAATTTCATTTGATATCTGAGATCAATGGTGTATTTAATGCATCTAGAACCATAGATAACATCATTTTAATTAAAAATGCTAGCAGAGTAATTACTTTTTAAGCATATGGCCGCAGATAAGAAAATTGAATGACACTTAAACTGGGTTTGTGAGAAAATGAATTTGCATTAAAAAGTAGCTATTAGCCATTTCAGTGACAATGTGGGAGATCAAGGTTACAGATCTTTGCTCTGTAGGTCGGGAAACCTGTTTCAAGTGAGGTGATATATTTGGGTTTTAAGGCAAAATGGGGTCTCAGTGATTTTCCTCATCTCAGCTTCAGTTTAATTAGTGTCATCACATAGAGTAGCATTTTTTCCTTTTACGGAATAGCAGACAAATTGCCCCTTCTAAAATCAGAGGAAAATGCCATGACTCTGTAAATGAAGCAAGTGGACAGTCAAGATTGGGGGTGAAGGGACTGTTTAAACTGATTTTTGCAATTTTTAAAAATTTTAAATACAATATTATTTCCATTGAAGTTTTGGTATAGCAACATTCGAAGGAATAAAGAGTGAGGAAGAAAACACAGACAACTTTTCCTGATGTTTCATTACCACTTTTCTGATTCAAGATATTTTTTTCCAAGTGAGAGTTGGCATCTTAGTAGCTCTAAAATTTCCTTTGATTAATTCTTATTATATATAAAAAAAAAAAATAAAGCATTGTTTATTTTATTAACTTATTGCTCAGCTTATCTCTAAATTTTCAGATCAAGGGTATAAATTCTTATGAGGGCATCAGGATAAAAAATAGATGTTATTTTTTCAAAAATTAAAAATTTCTATTAATTTCTACTTTCAGGAATTCTTTTTTACTATTTAACCGTCCAACAATAATAAGTGAGTGGGAGCTGAAAGCACTTACTCTTTGCTCAAAATGTTTTTCTTGGTAGATTTCCTCAGAAGAGAATCATTTAAAAGCCTGAATTATCCTGAATATCAGCATCTTTTTTTGGGCTCTTTAGTTCATATTTACATGTCATATGTTAAGTCCTATCTTGTGCTCTTTAGAAATGAGAAATTTTTATTATTATATTATATTTTATTTTTTTTCTATTATTTTTGGTGCTCTTTGGAGCACTGACATGTTAAAGCTTCAAGTGTTTTACACAAGAGACTCTTCTTGGAGAAACAGCAACTGCTATGCTGAAATTAAAACCAAAGTAAAGCAGGATACTTCTCATTGTAGAAAGGGGGCAACTGAACTGAGTTGCTCAACAAAACCAAGCAATATTCTGTTTCAAAACTACAATCTTGTGACAGTCTATCCGGGTCTATCTAGAGTGTTTCCATAAACCTGTGCAGCCCAAAAGATGTTCCAAAAGTTCTGGCAGGCTTGGCTTGTGTTAAGAATGTGCCGGAGTAGACAATAACCATTTTACTGGCAAATTTAAATGCCTGCACCTGTATGTGTTTCCCTGTCTTCTTACTGCCACATAGCAAAACAAAAACCAAACAAATCAAAGAAAAACTTATTGTGCATGCTTAATTGCATATTGCTTCTTAGAATAATTAGCAACTAGTTTATTTATTTATTAATCAAATAATGTAACTTTTTTCTTAATTATTTTTCCCCTAAGGTAACTTGTGGCTATTACCACAAATACTTGAAGCTTCTTGAAAAGTTCTTCTCTCTCCTTTTATCTTTTTAGCTTCCTTTTGCTGAAATTTGGTTTGCATATTCCACCATGAATATCCATAAATGTTTGTTATTGTTGAGATTGTTTTCACTAATGAGTGGTGCCATCCCAATAGGTCTATGCGTTTTTCTACTTCTTACCAGCAAATTTACGTTTTGTTTCCTAGCAAATTGAAAGTTAATTATGTGGAGCATCAGCCAAAACATACAATAGTTCTAAAGGTTGCCAGCCCATGAGAGTTCTGCATATCTTCTTGGATATGTTCTTTCCTTTTTAGCTGCAGATTCTAAGGCAAATTTGCTTGGTTTAACATCACTGAGATCCTGAAACTTTGCTGTGCAGTTTGCTTCCTGGAAGTGTTGATTTCCTCTTTTAACAGAGAGTCAGTGCCATGAAAGTTGGAAGAGATATCCTTCCCAGAAATCCTCCCGTTCAGCCTCCTGCTGACAGCAGGTTAATTAGTGCAAGTTGCTCAAGGCCATATCTAGGAAAGGTCTGAGTATTGAAGAGGACAGAAACTCAACAACCTCTATAAATGGCAGTAAGATCCTTCCAGATCTTATTGGATTTTCCTTCTGAAAAAAAAAAAAACAAATCCTCTGAGCCTCTCCCCATATGTCACATAATGCAGTCCCTGATCACTGGACTTATATTCCAGTATGTATATATCTATCGTGTACTTGAGAACTTAGAAGTGGACACAGTTCTGCAGTCACGGCTTCACAAGGAGTGAATGGAGTAGAAGTATTAATGACATTACTCCAGTGTGCCCCTGTCCTTCATTGCTGGAAAAACAGGCTTCTGACTTATGTTCAGTTTGTCCTCTAGGACCCTGAGCCTTCTGTAAAGTTTCCTTCTATCCAGCTGACACCCAGCCTCTATGGTTGCATAGTGTTATTCTGTACAGATGCAAGATTTAGCATTGCCTTACTTCACTGAACTACATGGAGTAGTTCATGCTGCTTCATGACTGCTTCAGTCTGTCTAGGGCCCAAAGTATAACACCCTGGTTTGGTATTGTCAGCTCCAGGGCGTGCTCTGGGCATCTCTAGCAATTGCCTGCCAGTTGGAGTTTTTTTCTGCTGATTGCAACTCTTTGAGGCTGACAGTCAAAGTAGATTCATATGTTGTGCACCCACCCCACTCATATCAGTCCACTTGGATTAAAAGGCACTGTTTGCCTTTCCATACCAATCATTCATCTCATCCTAGAAAACTGTCAGACTCATAAAGCGTGCTTTGTGCCTTAGACTGGATGCTTTGTTTTCCTCTAGTGCAAGAACTTGGAAATTCATTTACCTAGCTGATATAAATGTAATGAGGAGCTATAGATAAATATCCAAACATGTTATGAGAATTCTCATTAGAGGATCTTCTTTGACATGTTTCTCTTTGGCAAAGAGGGTCTTCTCTGCAACACACAGAGGAGAGTTTATCTCAAGTTATTGGAGTAATGCAAACACTTCAGGAATTCCTCCAAACTCAGCCTTTGTACTTATGGCAAAAAATCTCAACTAAGCATCAACATATTTAAAACAAGTTTAAAAACATGGTCATCATGCATCAGAGATCATGACATGAATATTCAGAGCTGATCCACACAGCCCAAGAATCCTACTGAATCAACAAATTGCAGTAAATACAGGTTTAGTCACTTAGGGTAAAACTGATGAAAGGCCTAGCAGATTGCCAAAAAAACATGCAATGAGCTTGCCTTTTTTTGCCTGTACAAAACAGCATTTGATGACAGCTGGAAGGTATTAAATTTCCCTTTAAAGAAGATTTCACTTCTCTTTTGAGTGAATTATTCACTCACATTTCACAGAATACCAGCTCAGCACTCTTCTGTGCAATCATGCTGCATAATGGTTTTTACTTAAATGGGACAAATAATAGATGGTCTAATCCCTAAGTATTGTTTCTTTGTTAGACTTGCTCTCCTTTTATATATTTTTATCACAGATGGAAGAATGCAGCTGTAGTAGAAAGCTCTGTTGAAGCATCCCTTTCCTCTTGTCCACCCACATGCTCATCCCCTTTCCTTTTTCTTCCTTTTTAGTTGCAAATGTAAGACATTCTGCCCTTCAGAGTCTCACGTTATACCATGAAATTATGGTTGAATGCTATTAAACACACCAAAATATCCATTTCTTAATTGAATTAGTCAATGGTGCAGATTGCTTGTGTAAAAGAAAAGAAAAGTCAGTTTCAGTATCTATGTATGGAAGGTTTAGTTTGTTTTTGGAGTAAGGAACTTTAATATCCATAATAAACTTGTTGTTCTAGCAGTGTTCCCTCTTTTCCAATCACCTTCCTGTAGAAAGGTCAATCTACGTTATTTTTCTTAGCTGAATGCACACCTAAGTCAATAAAAGTGTATCTTTTAAATCACCTCACTGTATAAAAGGCTGTAAGGCATTACTGAGTAAGCAATATATTTTTTTTTCCGAATTTTTTATACTTAGAATTAATTTTAACACAGTAAATGAGAAGTTTTGATACTGGCATTACATTTGCTGGTAATATTTTTGGATCTAAAATAGTGTAAGAGATTAGGGCATAAAACAGTTTCAAAAATGAATATACAAAGAATTGATATTTCATTTCCATACGAAGTGCAGTGACATTTATATACAGCATTTTTCAGATGAAAGAGAAGACTTTAAATTATAGTGCTGACTTTTTTTAAATGAGTTTTATAGCTCAAGCATGAGGCTAAAGAGATTTGCTACTGGTTTTGGAAATCTATTCAGAATTATTTTTTTTTTGCTGAAAATTGTGAATTTTACTTTATTGTTTGAATTACAATTTTCTAAGCCTGAAATAGAGAAGGACATCTATATTTACATGTGTTGAAAAAACAATTTTTTTTTTCCTAAAGTATTTCACAGTAATCTCAAGTCTAGAGAGCTTTTAATAGGAATCTAGAAAAAAAAAAATATACGTTAAGTTGTTAGTAGGCAAAATATGACTGGATATAAAAGAACAGTTAACATATTAGTAATTAAAGACTTTCTGAAGCCTAAAATAAGGCTTTCTAAGCAGAAGTGCTTTACTGATTAGATAAGCTTTGCAAATGATGATTTCTAAAGGTTGAGCACTTGCTGATGAAACCAAGTTAAAGTTCAAATTGTCTTGTTCCACAAAGGGTGCTAAACCTGATGGGTGCATGTAACAGCATTAGGTTTCCAAGATGGGGAGTAGGTCAGGCACAGGGTAGACACAAGATCTCAAGCAGTTCTTTGCATGGTATGTTCCAAAGAGTTTTGTTTGTTTTCTTTACAGATAAAAAAGTTAAGACCTTTTTCAACAAGAGCTAAATTGACAGGAGTATGTTTCTTTTCAATGGAAACTACAAAGCAAAGCATTTAAGAACTTCAGGTTTTTGTAAACTGAAATTATTTGCAGGGGCTAGGGAATTAACTGATAAAGTTTCCAAGAATAATGACGAGCCATTATAATCTTCTCCTTTCCCAGAGTGACATTAACACATTGATAGCTCTGTTCTCTGCAAAGGCCTGATCTCTTATCATTGATGATTACTCCTATGGGATTCTTTTTAGCCTGTAAAAATAATTTTACGTATGACTCAGTGACTATTGATATACTATATTTGTTTTCCTATAGGAGCTTATCCAGAGTTTTGTTCACACATGCTACCTCTGAGACAGATCTTTGGAGACAGGTTTTAAAGGCAGAGGAAAGAAGAAAAGACAGACCATGTCCACAGCCTGATGACTTTTCAAGCTCATCTCAAATGTCAGGGTTTAAGTGGTGCAATTATAGAACTATAGAGTAAGAGGGGAAGAAAATGCACATTTTCATATGACAAAACATATCCTGCAAGCTCTTAGTAAAGCTGTTAGTAAATTTTTGTGGGAGAAGACATACCTTGCCTCTCTGCTACAACGCCAACTTTTTTCCCCAGTAAATTCACATAAATTTGACCGTATATCCTATCTAATTTACTAGAGATTATGTTTCTTTGTTCTGTAGGGAAGAGGGAATCCTTACCTGCATATTTGACTTTAGCTTTATTATATTTATTTAATTTTTAGCAGCTGTATTTTTAATCAATAAAATACATATACTTTCCTGGATTTTTTTTTTTTTTTAAAGAAATCTAACTGAATGTTAAATTAATAGGATTTTAAATTGTTCTTTCTCGATATTTTACAAAACTGTACCAAAATAATTATGGATGTTCTTCTCTTTCAAATGTTCTGTCTTTCAAACAGTACCTACAGTCATTCAAACTTGTTACAAATTCTCTCTGAAAAGTTTCATACCATTTATTTGATGATTTTAATAATAATATTAAAAAAAATTAGAGTAAGGAAGTACTTGGATTTTCTCTAATGTGCAATCACATTCACTGCCCAGAGCAACCATTTTGTAGTTCTTTACACTAGGGAAAATATCTAATCATTAGTTTCTTTAGCTAATTCAGAGACATTTAGCATTTCCTAAAATATAACTGTTAAGTAGGTTAAGAATTCTCTCATTAAAATATCCACTGTTCCTTGCATACACTATACTTTAAAAAGTAGGATGCTTGCTTCAAATATATATATATTTTCAGCCACTGTCACACCTTTCTTAGTTATTATTTGCCCAATTCTCTTTGTGATTGACCTGAGTTTTGAGTCAAAGGTTATAGCTGAATTTAATGCCCTTGGTTAAAATTCATATTTTAATATTCAGGTGTTGAACTGACTTTTTAATGAAATAAGATCCTTGGTAGATATTCTTCCTTTTCCATGTTCCAGCAGACACATTTCCCAAGTGTCACCATAAGTAAGTGAAGAGTTTAAAAGTTCTAAAAGAACTTGGTGTGGAAAGCTGTAAGTCCAGAGAATTTATGAGCAGAAGTAAGCACAATGGCAGCTATGCAGCCTATTGCCTTTACAATGTTTTCTTGCATTGCAGAAAGTTGTGGGAAAGTTCTTAGTTTGTTTATTTTAGTTTTGTAATCATGCAGGTAGACCAGGTTAAAGGCAAGTAATTAATTATGGGGTTTTGGGGTTGTTTTTTTTTTTTTTTTCCTTTTGTTTTCCTCTTTTTCAAGCAATATTTTGTTATACTGAATTTTTTTTTCTTGATCTTTCATTTTGTCCTCACTGTAGCATTTCTGTCTGGTCTCAAAAATATCTAAAAGTGTTATATGTAACAGCAGAGTTTTTGAGGTCTATGTGGGTTCATATAAGCATTTTTATTACAATTTTATTCATGAAATAGTTAATACTTTCCATCTCCAGAGATTTTATTCCTTTGTTAGTCATCACATAAGTAAAACGCTTCTCTTGCTGACAGAATAAATGCTTTATGTGCCTTGACTGTGGTCTATGGATTTGCAGTTTTTCTTTTTTTGACTTGCAGTCAAACATTACTAATTTTTTAATGTCTCTCACTGTGTGCCACAGTGCAGTTGGGCAGTATAAATCACAGGCAATAGTCAGCTTGCTGGCTTTGTTTTGTGCCTCTCAGACACACAGACTAACTAGGATTTTCAGGGATTGTGTGAATGTCTAAAAGGTCAATTTTACCGTGTCACCTATCATGCCCATTAAATACAGTTATTCTTATCTTCTGGCTTCACTTGTCTGCTGAATTTGTAAGTTTTACTAGAATCATAGAAAGATAGGATTATAGAATCATAAATAATTTGGGTTCGGACTTTTCAAGGTCATCCTGTCCAACTACTCCTGTAGTTAGCAGGGACAACTAGATCAGGTTGCTCAAAGCCCCACCCAACATGACCCTGAATGTTTCCAAGGACAGGGCATCTACCACCTCTCTGGGCAACCCCTTCCAATATTTCACTAACCCCATTAGAAAAAAGTTTCTCTTTATATCTAGTTCCAATCTGCCCTCTTCTGCTTTAAAACCTTACCCTTTGTCCTATCCCTACAAGGCCTACTAAACAGTTTGTCCCCACCTTTCTTATAAGTCCCTCTTGGATATTTAAAGGCTGCAGGGAGGTCTCCCCAGAGCCCTCACTTCTCCAGATAGAACAACCCAACCCCCTCAGCCTGCTTTCATACCTGAGGTGCTCAAGCCCCCTGATCATTTTTGTGGCCCTCCTCTGGACTTGCTCCGACAGGTCCGTGTTCTTCTTATGTTGAGGGATCCAGAACTGGGTGCAGCACCACAGGTGGGGTCTCACCAGAGCAGAGCAGAGGGGCAGAATCCCCTCCCTCCCTCCCCTGCTGCCCACACTGCTCTGGGTGCAGCCCAGGACATGGGTGGTTTCTGGGGTGCAAAATGCACGGTTGGCTCATGTGCACCATTTCTTCCACCAGTACCCCCAAGTTCTTGTCCTCAGCACTGTTCTCTATTCCTTTATCTCCCAGCACGACCTTTCACTTGGCCTTGAACTTCATGACACTCACAGGGACTGAACCTCCCTCTCAAGCCTATCCAGGTCTCTATGGATGCCGTTCCTTCCCTCAGGCTTGTCAACTGCACCACTCAGCTCGATGTCATCTGCAAACTTGCTAAGGGTGCACTTGTCCCCACTGCCTGTGCCATTGCCAAAGTTATTAAATAGTTTTGGGCCAAATACAAGATGAGAGCTTGAGTGCAAAACCTTTTGGAGTAAGAATAGGCTCCCCTTGCCCAGGCAGCCTGTAGTAAACATCAGCCACAATGTTCCCACACCATTCCCGAAATAACATTTTAAAACAAAAAGGACACTGTATTCTATCTCTGTCTAATCTATATTTATATTTAAAAATGCAGACATGGAATTTAAATAAATTGTAATTTTAGTTTGTTTTATCTTTTGTCAAAAGGCAAAGAAAGATGTTGGTAAATAGAAGACTACTCTTTAATTGTGTCCTCAAAGAAGGTATTTTACCCCCTCTTTCCTAACATAGGAAGAAATACTGTGAATTTTCACTTACCTTGTATGGTCCCAGCTACATTCAGCATTCCATCACTGGATGGGGTGATCTTCTTTTCTTCTTCTTTTCTTCCTTTCTTCCTTTCTTCTTTTCTTCTTCCCCCTCCCCTCCCTTCCCCTCCTCTCCCCTCCTCTCCTCTCCTCCCCTCCCCTCCCCTCCCC
>JAWWTY010000001.1:13203666-13312483 GCA_035222235.1 Margarornis squamiger
TCCCCTCCCCTCCCCTCCCCTCTGCTCTCCTTTTTTCCTTTTCTTGTTTTTAAGGGTTTGTTTTGTTTGTTTGTTTGTTTTGGGTGGATTTGGTTTTGCTTTGGTTGTTTATTCAATGTTTTATTTATTTTAATGTTATTTGGTTATTTGGTTATTTTATTTGTCCAAAATGTCTGAATTTTTAAGAAATAATGTGGGCCCCAGTAAGTGTATAACTACTGAAACTTAATGTAACTTTATTCTTTTTGGAAAAGGGAGAAGCTGTGTGGGTGTGGCAGATCATATGTCTTGGTGCTTCCTGTATCAATCTCAAACAGGTAGAATGGCCTTTTAATATATTAAAAAGGTAGTTGTACATTGGAGGGGAATAGTGAAAGTACCATTCACTTAGTGAGACTCCTTATCGTGCCCTTTTAAGGGTCTTGGAATGTTGCCTGGAGCCACTGTGCTAAAAAGGCCCAATGCAAACCCTGTTAATGTCAGTGGAACAACCCCCATAGACTTACATGAACTTTAAATCAGGATAAGCAAGTGCTCATGTCAGTATTTTATCTGAGTCATACACAGGCCCACAAAGGACTGGAGAGGTTTGCAAACTAGAATAGAACACATTCAGTTCCCAGCAGTAAATCTCACTAGGTACGATGTTATGGTCCTAAAATGTACTGAACTCTTTTTAATATTGGCATTAATTAACAATATGAGCTGATCAGTTCTAGCAGACATGCAGAATGAACTTATATGGACAGAAAGACCCCTGTTTATCAAAATAAATTAACTTACAAGACTTGTAAAAACTGTCCTTCCTTTCTAGAAGCTTTATTGTTTCCCAAGTTTTTAGAAGCTCTCCTATATCAGAATTTAGTGCTGTTCTACATCTGAGGCAGATTTTAATAATTCCTTTTCACAGCACAAATTCTAATGGTGTGATACTTGGATGTATCCATATTTTCAGATGGTAATGAGCAGTACTTTCCAGATACAATTACAGCCGTTATTATTCACTGACTAGATCATGAATTTTTACTGTAGCACAATTGAGTGGTGTGGTGATGGATAAAGAAATATCATAACTTTGCAGTTTGAAGGGGAGAAATGAGATGCTATTGAAAACAGATGTGTTAAACTTAATTTACTTGTGCTTACCCCTGCCCCTATCATACTGAAACAGCAGCAGGGTCATGTGCTTTCTTTTTTAACCAAGCAAATACAAATATTCTATTTTGTGAAATGCCGCTGGAAGTGTAGACATAAAAATTCCTGTGGAATACAAAAGCTTATTGGACACTCAGAGAACATGCACTGTGGGTCAGTAACAAGAACAGTTGATGGTCAAATGGTAGCAACCTCTTGCCTGTTAGCAAAAGTCACATCTTTCTGGGAAGGAGAAAAAAATATCAGTTGAACAGACGATGCAAAGTGCAGCTCATTGTGACAGATTGTCATTAGTAGTTCAGAAAGGATATGGATCTACCCTGACTTGTTACCATTTTTTTTTCTCTACTCTTCTCATTATCAAGTCATTGTTTATTTATATTTTGGAACTTCTGAATATAGGCCTTAGATACAGTTGGGAATTTGGCTTTCAGAGCAACTGTCATGCAACAGGACCTCATCACTGTCTGTCAGTATCTGCAGGGAGGTGTCAGAGGATGGACCAGGCTCTGCTAGGTGGTGCCAAGAGATAGGAAATAGACAATGGGCAGAAACTGAACATCTGAACATCTGAATATGAGGAAGAACTTCTTTACTGTGCAGTGACTGAGCACAGGAACAGATTGCCCAGACAGGGTGTGGAGTCTCCCTCACTGAAGATATTCCAGAACTGTCTGGTCACAATCTTGTGCCATGAGCTCTGGGATGACCCTTCCCGAGCAGAGAGGTTGGACCAGATGACCCACAGTGGTCCCTTCAAACCTGACCCCTTCTGGAATTCGGTGGTCCTGTAACAGGAGCTGCTGTCATATAAGAAGTCCCATCAACTGTGGAGTTTTTCAATATAGGGTGTAAGGTAAGAAGAAGGACAGAGGTCACGGGAAACAGTGTATGTATTTGATTTATTGATAGGTTTAGTATTGAAATTCTTTTGCTGTATTAAAGACTGGAAGATTATTGACTTCTTAACCTAACGATCCCTTTTGTTCTTTCCAAACATTTTTTTTGAAATTGAAATCTTGAACAGATGAGACATGTCCTTAACAAAATCCCTGTGAACATGTGAAATACAGTTTTAAGACGATCACAAAACAGAATATGATTGTCTTTCAGAATATCTCTGAATTGTTGCTTATACTATAATAGAATAAAAGAAAGGTACATCATTGGCTCAGTTTTAAGACTAATTGCACATCATACTGTAGTGGTAGATCTGCCAGTGTTTGTGCATTATTACAGACAATAAAAGTGCCAAAGAATGAAAAATATACTTTACAGTGGCATAAGTAATTGAGTTTGTGTGCTTTAAGGAGATCAGAATACTTGTCAACATCAAAAAGATTAATTCAAGACCTAAAATGTACAGTGAGATCAAGAACAACTCTGGAATAAATTTCCACCTCTCCGTATTTAGAGTGAGATGTGCAATTTAACAGTGGGTGTTATATGAGTGGTTGGTGTCCATGTCCCGGATGAACTCTACTGCCACCAGCTGAGGGGAAGATTCATTCTCTTTCATTGCAAATGTTCCATTTGGGAGACATCCTTCATTGTACAGTGAGCTGAAGGAAAAGTACATTTACATTGGAAACAAGTGCCAAAGAAATCTGATTATGATTAGTCAATTTGCTTCCAATAAATTTAACCAGCATCAAGATACTAAAAAAACCCCAAAAACCTCAAAAACCACCCAATAAAAAATCCCACAGGCAAACAATCAAATGAAACCAAACCAAACCCATCAATTAAAAAAAACAAAGCAACACCCCCCCAAAAAACCCTCCTGAATTACCCTCCCCAAACCAACCAACCAAAAAAAAAACCCAACAGTAAAAAACTGAAGGAACAGGAAGGGTTTTTCTTGACTGTCAAGTTCAATTATCTGCTACTGTAGTTTCCTTGTGACATAATCTTGTTCATATACTTACATTTGCCTTCATTAGGACTAGTCCATCTCTGCAGGGTCTTCCTTTCAGGTGCTGATTCACAACTTCATTTTCTCATGGTTAGAAATAATCTTCTAATTTACAGTGCAATTTTCAGGCCAAATTACATACCTTTGTTCTAGCGCTGATACTGTCTTTTAGCTTTAATAGCTCTTCCCTCTCCCTTGTGTTTGTTCCCAGAGGTACTTACAGAGAACAATCATCTCTCCTCTTATCTTGTGTTTTGCTAGGCTAAACAAGCCAAGCTCTTTCAGTCCATTCATGTAAGATAGGCTTTCCCAGCTATGTACTAATTGCCTTTCAAAAAAAAATTATCAGAAGGCACAGTTATTGGAAAATAAACTTTCAGTGTCTGCTGCAGAGCATACAGAAAGCCTTCCAAATTTGTTTCAGACCTAAGCCTAAAAGTTTGTACAAGAAACTGTTTTTAAACTACAACTAATTAAATTTGTGAGTTGAAATGGCAGGTAATCTAAGTTCAGTAATAATGATGCTACTCTAGCTACAGAAATTTCTGGAAAATTAGACTAGTCCAATTAAATGTGCAGCACAAAGCAGCCAGGAAGACTTTATTTTCCTTGTAGAACAGGAATGGAACTGAATTAAAAAAAAAATTGAATCCAAGAATATAACATTGCCTCAATAAAAAAAGCCAGGTGTCTACCCTCCTTTTCCCACCAAAAAAACCCCAAAAAAACCAACAAAAACAAAACCTCAACCTATTGAAATGCAGTCCAATATATATGTTTTTATCTCAGGTTTTACGCTGGAACCATGTATAGGGCATATCTGGCAATGTTTGGGTGTCAGGGAGATGTGAAAGGAGTCCTTGAGCTGCCCTTGGCCAGATTGGCAAAGAGCAGAAACAGTCCACCGGGCCCCAGCACTGCAACAGGCTCAAACATGTTTAGGAAAGGTCAAGAGCAATGGAGCATGAGGTGCAACAAAGACACTCATGAGAGGACAGAAGGACATACAAAAGGAGACACTGAGGTGGTGTGCAAGGAGACTTGCGTGAGGAAAAGGGACGAGACATGGAGAAGACACATGTAAAGGTAAACCGTGAGGGGTCTGTCTGGAGATGTGGCTGGAGATGCAGCCCTAGAGGGGGTGCTTCATGATAGAACCAACATCTCTTGGGGATCTCAGCCCATGGGGAAGGGCACATTAGTATGTGGATGATCCTGACTACAGTGTGCACCATAGAGGAGTCCATGCCAGGGTGGAGATCCCCAGGAGACTGTGACCCATGGAGGAAACCATGCTGGCATGGGAACACCACTAGAGGTGGGTAGACTGTGTTGGTACAATGAGAATAAACCAGTGAAAGAAAACACAGGGAGTAGCAGAAATAAAACATTGCTGACCTTGACCTCCTGTACTACAAGAAGACTAAACAAAGGGATTTGGAGAGACTGTGTGTAATCCTGGCACAAACGTAATAATCTGAGCAGAGGAAGGAGAAAGGAGAGGTATTGAAGAGGAGTCAAGCCTGAGAAATGGAAAGATGTTTTCCTAAATCTTGGTTTAATTATTTACTGTCTTTTTGGTTTTGTTTTGGTTTGTTGTGGGTTTTTTTTGTTTGTTTGGTTTTTTTGGGGGTTGGTTGGTTTCTTTTGTTTTTGTTTTTTTTTTTGTTTTTTTTTCCTTAAAAGCTGCATCAGCAATTAAAAATTATTTTAATTGGTCATTAAGGAAATAAATTACCTGTGTTGAGACTTCTTTGTCTATGACAATCCAACAGGTTATTGAGGCTGGTGTTTGAGATCAATTTCCCAATTTAAACACAAAAGTGTTACATTTAGAATCTCGGAAACTAAGCTTAACTGTCATCCTCCAGTGACCTTAAATCAGCTGTCATCTAAGTTTCTGATAGTATTTAAACTATTGGCTTCTGAAGGGCATGTCCATGAGGACCCTGACTCAGAGAGGACCACCTCTGTGTGTGAGGCTCAGCAGCTGCAGCAGTCACAAAGAATATAAAACTGTAATTCAGCTCTCTCCTCTGAATGTAGTTCAAAGAAAATCTGAGTCACTTTACTCAATTTGTTAATTAAACTCATTAATGTTAAAGGTCTGCCTCTGTATGTCTTATCCTAGTTCAGCCAACAACAAGAAATAGTTTCTGGATTACAGACCACCCAGCCTATTGAAGCTCTTGCTGTAAGAAGGGTGTTTGTTTTTATTTGCTTATATTGATAGTGATGAGGTGGGTAGAGAAATCTGCATCTCAAGGGTCTGATTCTGAAGGATGCTAAGGATGAAAACCCGTGTATACAACCCCATTATAATGTTTTTGCAGGACTCTGTGATAGCTGCTAGTAGCAATGGCTACATTTTTGAAGTGTCTTTCATGATTGAAAGAGAGTAGGTTTAGATGAGATATTGGAAAACATTTCTTTACTCTGAGGCTGATGAGGCCCTGGAACAGGATGCAGATGCCCCATCCCTGAAGTGTTGAAGGTCAGGCTGGATGGGGTTCTGAGAAACCTGGTCAAGAGAGATGTGTCCCTGTCTATGGCAGAGGGGTTGGAACAAGACGGTCTGTACAGTCCCTTCCAACCCAAACCATTCTGTGATTATGTGATTGCAAATATAACATGCTCTTAAATCTTTTCTTAGTGTCAGTTTTTAATCCATTTGTGTATGCATATACTTAAAATTTTACTACTCTTGCATATACTACTGTTTTACTGACTCTCAAAATTTTATCATCTCTTACAATATTTGATGATAAATTTTCATTAAGCACAAAAAGTAGCTGAGCTGAAACAAGTGGAGTCAAAATTTATTATAAGCACGGATCTTAAAACCCAGCTCACTGAACCATATATATGAGACTCTATTTTTTACTGGCATTGTACATTTGTAGCCATCAGTGATGTTGTTTATAAAGACAAACATTTTTCTTTTTTTTTCTTTAAATTCTAATGAAATCAACTTGCTAAGAAAATGTAATCAAGAGTCAAAATTATGTATCTGATTTCAGAAAGTGATTATATATTTCCAAAGTAAAAAAAGCTTTTTAGTCACATCTCAGCTAAATCATAGATTTTCTACAGCATATATCATTATTTATGTATATGTGTATTCACACACACACATATATATACACATATACATATAGTTTTTACTCCAAACTCATAAGTAGTCAGTAAAATTAAATTGTCTTCAAATAGTGCCCCTTTTATGTTGGATTAAGTCACTTTATGTAGCTAAACAGACTTTTGGACTTACTAAGAAAATTTTCATTACTTCATTACTTTCATTACTTCAATGAGATACCTCTAAACTTTTAACTGATTTCATGTCCCATAATACAGTTTATTAAAGACCCAGAGATGTTATGCCTTTTTGATGTCATATTTATCTAAAAAATGGATCTATGTTACATCTCTTTTCTAATATTCAATTATATTTCCAAAACCTACCAGCTCTTAGAATAGGTTAGGCCCATTAAATGTCTGCAATCTTGTATTTCTGTTTATCAAGAGAGGGACAGAACAAAGCAAAAAATTAAAGAACAATTAGTGAAAGAAGATAAAAAAAAAAATCTTTAAAAGTCTAAAAATCTGTTCAAATTTAAATAGCCATGAATCCAAAATAAGCTTAATCAATTACACACACCTGTCATCTGCATGGTATTTTTAAGATACAGCAAACAAATAAAAAAGCCAACCTAAAAAAACCCATCAATATAATGTCCTAAGGAAAGCATTTATCTTAACATTCATAATGACCCTCTATGTAAGGTACTGAAACCTACCCTGTGTTCACTGTTGTCAGTCTGTGTTCGGTCAGAGGGCAACCTCTGTGTGCTACAGAGCTGATGTGTGACTTGGTATACTCTGCTATTGAACGGGAAAATTGAAGTCATCCAGGAAAATGTTCAGAGGTAAGAGCTAATGTTTTGGGTTTGGTTTAATTTTTTTTATTTTTTATTTTTTTCTCCCAGAATGACTTATCCTGGCATCCCCTAAAGGATGTGTTTCATAGAATCAGATAATTGTAGAATGGTTGATGAAAAGTTCAACATGACCTGGCAAGGTGCTCTAACAGCCCAGACAGCCCCTCTCCTGGGGCTGCAGCCAGAGCAGTGTGGGCAGCAGGGGAGGGGGTTCTGCCCCTCTGCTCCACACTGGTGGCACCCCACTTGGAATATTGTGCCCAGCCCTGGGCCCCCCCAGAGTATCTCTTAAGTAGACGGATTGGGAGAGTTGGGGTTGCTGACAATGGAGAAGGGAAGGCTCTGGGGAGGCCCTACAGCACCCTTCCAGTATCTGAAGGAGGCCCAAAAGGAAGCCAGAGAGAGTCTTTTTACAAGTGCATGTAGTGATAGCACAAGGGGGCATGGCTTTAAACTGCAAGAGAGTCGGTTTAGATTAGATTTTAGAATATTTTATTCTGAGGTTGGCGAGGCACTGGCACAGATTGCCCCGAGAAGCTGTGGATGCCCATCCCTGGAAGTGTTCAAGGTCAGGCTGGATGGAGCTCTGAGCAACCTGGTCTAGTGGAAGGTGTCCCTTCCTGTGTCAGGGGGGAGTGGTAATCAGCTGATTTTTAAGATCCCTTCCAACCCAGACCATTCTATGATTCTATGACTTATGACTGTGTAACAAGTAAATATGGAGTTCTGAAGGCTCAAGGTCACTATTACCAGATGAAATAATCAATGACCAGTGTGGCTTGATTTGTTTGTTTGTTTCTACCACTGTACCTGGTTGAATTTAGGTTGACTGAATTCACATATCAGTTGACTTCTTCCATTGTACATGTAATACAGGAGTTTTGATCCTAGGGAAACAAAGCCTGTCACTACAGAATTTTGCCTTTTCTTTTCTTTTCATGCTCTCAGCATACAGGGCAGTCAGTTTGTGAGGCAATCAGGTTATCCCCCCTCACCACCACCTCACCACCTTCCTTTCAAGGCTTAGACAAAGAAGGGGAGACAATTAACCTTGTGAATAGTTCAGCATCTTTCTTTTTTCACTGAACAAGAAGAATTCTCAGTCTGAAAGGCAGTCAGTGTATTGCCTTGTATAATGTTAAAGCTATATAACTTTGTATGCAATAATTTCTTTTACCTTTATGCTTTGGCCAGAGGAAGTACAGCAAGAATCAGAATGCAAAAAGAGGCTATGTCTGAATGAAAAGCTGAAAGATCAATGAGGCTGGCTTGCAACTGATTCATCCTCCCTTTCCTTCTGCAGCCATGCTGATATCCCCTACCATGACGAAATGAAATTTAAGATCTGCTTGACTTACTAGAGTTACTTGCATTTTATCACCTACTGGTGATGACTGGCTGGTAATAAAGCTTCAGAGTTCATATCTCAATAAAATTCATGTTCCTGTGCTTGCTACTGCTTGATTATACCAGGCCTATGCATTCAGACATCAATCTCCATAACTGGATTTTCCTTCTGGATAAAAAAAAGTAAGGGGGATGACCGAGACACTATTTTAATATCAAATAAACACTTGATTGTAGTGATAAAACTCACTGGAAAAGATAAAGGGAAATATTTATATAGCAAATATGGATTTTTTAAAAACTTAAAATATGCTTACAAGTTGTTTCTGATGTGCTCAAATAGCTAGATATATTCTTAAAACAAGTAATTAATGAGACTGGAAATTTTGTACTGTGTTTGGCATGTGCTAGGATCATGGATGAGTACTTTGGATGATAATGAAGGTTCAGCAGACATCTAAATTATTCCTCTTGATATATTCTTCATGAATAGGAGAAATATCAGCTTAAAATCTTTTCAAAATATCTAAAAATTCTTGTACTCATTATGTGTATAGACATAATATGAAGACTTGAACCCTTCTGCTAAAATGGACAGTAGAACTGTTTAGGATTTTCAGTTAAAATGTTTATTCCCCTGATAAAAATGCCACATCTTGAAAAAAATGAGTTGTATTATTCAAGACCTTTAAGGATTTTCTATCTAAATTGTAAGACACCTTGAACAAAATAGGAATTGGTTTTATTTGTTTGTTTCTTTTTTTTTTTGTTTGGATTACTCAAATTGCAATCTGAAGATACTTTATAAGCATGTTATAGCAAAAGAAAGATATCCTAGAGACAGAAATTTATTTTATATCCCCTTATTTTGTAGATGAACATAGTGAAATGCAATTGAAATATTTTAGTTAAGGATATGATAAACTTTGCTGAATCTTGCAAGGTGGACATGAAGTGAGAGTTGAAACAGTCACTGAGGTAGAAAGTTCAAAAGTGAGTGATATTAAATCTTAGATGATGCCATAAAAATGATATAATAATACAGATTCAAAGCTATATTATAGGAAAAAATGTAAAATGGAATTTTTCATACACAGGGCTTGACAAATCGTGTTGTTTAATTTGGTAATCAAAAACATTCATGAGATTGGGTACAAGTTGGAAAATGTCTACATGAGTATCAGAACTAGCTATGCTGATGTAGAGAACATTGTGAGAGGCTTGTTGCAGAAAATGCTACAAGAGAATAATTTCATAGAGAACAAGGACAAATAGGAAACCCAAATATAATTGATAAAAGATATATATTTCTCTTGAGGGGACTAAATGCATGCAAGAGAAAAGAGAAACAATAAAAAGAATCTAAATTAAAAAAAAAAAAAAAAGAAAACATAGCAAGACAACAACAGGAGAAAAAACCCCACAGGAGATCCTGAGACATAACAGGACAGGACTTATTTCTGTAAGTTTAACTCTGTTCAGGGAATCTATACAACCATGAGGAGTTTTGATCAGTGTCAATAAAGAGGACCTGAAAAGCTTCTTCTGAAGTTTTCCAGCACAACTGAAGTGGAACTAACTAAATGAACAGACAGGTTTTTTTCTAAAGAAGCAGTCATGGATGATGTAAAGTCATCTGGAGGTAGGAAACAGAAGAAATTTGCACTATAGAATGTACTTATACATTTGTAGACTGATAGGTAATTGATAGTGACACAAGTAAGATTAAATGTTAAGATATGTTAAGTAAAAGCATCATGCTTATCAGGGTAAATTATGCCAAATTACAAGACAGTTTCATACTCCTGTTATCTTCTAACAAATAGAGATAATAGTAACCTAACTTTTCTCACTTTGTGCAGAGTAAAATTATAGTCAATTAAGGAGAGAAAAAATATGTTAATCTGCCCAAATGTCTGGCATATTCATCTAGCCTCATTTTGTTGAGTAGGAGGAGAAGAGGGGAAAGGGAAAGTTATTTTAAGGTCATCACAATTTACATACAAGATCAGGTGAGGTCAGCAGTGACTTTACCACTCAAGTTCTGGCAGGGCTAGACTTCCCTCTCCTAAGAGTAAAAGCTCACATGGATAAAATTAAATTCATCACAGGGATATCACAGCTGGTTGTCTCAAATGTGGACTAGAGATGAACACAAGGTGGCTGATTTAAGGAATTTCTTATTAATGTTTAAAAGCGGCTCCACTGGAAGCTTGAAATTAGAAACAGTTTAGAAATTAGAATAAACAAAGGTTGCATCTTTGTGGATAAAAGAAGAAAGTAACTGAAATATTCATTTCAGGGGGCTTTTTGTGTTTTGTTTTTTTTTTTCTTTTTTTAATAAAACCATCAATGTCAACCACATTCTATTCTTTAAAAATAAACACAAAAAAAAACCCCGAAAACAAAACAAGAACAAACAAACAAACAAAAAAAACACCCCAACAAAATTAAATGTCCTGAAATATATGATTTGGGATTAATGAGAGAGAATTATTGTAAAAGTCAGAAGAATTCAGAACAAAAAAAAAAAGTATAACTGTTCTTAAAAAAAAAAAAAAAGGTGTGTTGTTCCTCATATTTGACGTAGGAGTTCAGGAATTGCCTCGGTACAGAAAATGTAGGAGGTGTTGCATTGAGTCCAAGAGTGAGTCAGGATGTGCTCAAGCCGATTTTCCAAAAATAGTGCCATCAGTAGCTTCTGCACAATGCTGCAGAAGGAAAAAAAACAAAAACCAAAACCAAAAGCAGTCTGATGAATCACCCTTGCCAAATACATGGAAAATATCCTAACAGACAACAGAAGGGTGCAGAGGAGGCAACACCAGAAAAAAGAATAAAACTGTTCACACCTCTCAGAGGTTCATTTCACCATTTTCCCTAATGTGTGCTAGGTGTCAAATAAATAACCTGGATCTTCTGTGCTATACTTTTCACGTGTCTGTGAGTGTATGGATAAATAAATAAAGAAAGTTTCTAAAACTTTTTCTTATTGTTCTATTTTTCCAACTAAGTACCAAATACGGTATGTTAGAGGGATTCTTCTCTTGGTTTTGTTCTGCTAATATGTTAATTTTACTATGATGGGAGAAGTGGCAACTGAGCAACATGAGAAGCTGGAGGGTGAGGGAGTGAAAAATACTAATTTTCTGGAAAATCCCTGCTGCAACTCGTTGTTTTCCTTGCCCTCCAGTCACCTGTTTGCTCCATCTCCTTTTATGTAGGTGTGGCACTCGGGTGGTTCTGCTGTGTCGGTTGACAAGCTTTTTTCCAGCATTTGTAGGATGAGGGATTAATGACTGCAGTGCCTGCGGGAGAGCTGGCAAACTTGTTACACGGCTATATTCGACTCTCAGAAAATAGGTAGTCACTGAAAATTACATTTATCTGCAAAGATGCCTCCCATTTTGAAAGGAAACCAATACTGTTCACACACTGAAAGTTAAGAAATGCATTTTTTTTTTTGTGATACCGGTGAACTTCTACTATTCAAAAAGCACATTAGAAGAAATGTAATCCTCTTTGGCAAAAATTGTTTTTTATGTAGTGAAAGTCAAATTATATTAAGAGCATTCAGACACCGTTGAAGTTATCCCTTTATTTGAACAAGGTGATAATGCCTGTGTGTTTTTATCTACGCAGTCAGAATTTATGGAGTTTAAACTCCAGCAAAGAATGAAATAATGCACCCTAAGGTTTAGAAAAATCAGTCCATTGAAATAAAAAAAGAAAGGATAATTCTTACTTATTTGATTGTTTAATACAAGAGACTTTGTGTCAGAAACATAACACATTAAGGACATTTGATCTTAATAAAAATGTCTGCGTGAAAGCAGTTAAATTAGCAGATATTAATGCAATTTCAGAGCCATTCAGAATTTTTTGCCATATGTGGCCTTGAAGTTAGAATCACACTTTCATGTACTAATACTTACTTTTCTAAAAAAAAAAAAAAAAAAAGACTAGATGTATAAGTATGGTCTGTGATAATTTAGAATTAAAATGTCTGACAGTTAACTAAAACATATTAGTTCTTTTTTAATAGATGGACTTGGGCTTCAGGTTTTATGTCCTTTTGCTGTAGATCGTCTGTTAGCAGGAATTCTCAGTAATGAAAGTTTGGATATGCATGAGATTAGGACTGCATAAGAAAAATAAAGACTTGTGCTCTTTGGATACTGGAGTCAGACTCTATGTAACATCCTATTTGCTTGTACTGAGAAACTACTTAAGTTGGGAGTAAAACACTTTCTTTTTCTTGGGCTTTCTTTGCATCTCTCCTCTCTGGGCATGTGGAAAGGCTGGCCCCAGCTTTCTCAGACTGCTTACAGAACAGGTGAATATATTATTAACTATTCCCTTACACTGACAGCAGATGACAGCTCGATCATTGTCTCTTTCACTCATTTTCAATAACTAATTAATCATCTGCAATTTTCGTTCTTTTTTTTTTTTTTTCCCCAGACAGTATTGCCTGTTAGTGGGGGAAAAAAAATATATATGATCTCATTTTTGATAGATGGAGACTTGGCATTTACACAAACAGATTGTCAAGAGATTGTTTGGTGCTGTAGCATTGAAAATTGATATCAAAATAAATTTGTGTTAGTTAAAAGAAATGTTCTGTTATTTCAATCAATAAAAGATTTGTGACAATTCCTGGCACTAACATGAAATTTAGTTGTGGAGCAGATTTGAAAAAGAACAATACTGTTTTGAGTGGTATACATCCAGTAAACAGTGTCATAGAAAAGTTTGATATAAATTGGATAAGGTGGCTTGAAGGTATTGCAGAACTCTTCTTTTTACATTGAAGTGTATGATCTTCCAACTATGCTGGGCTTTCCTGAGGATTCAATCTGTAATATTTCCAAGTAAACCAAAAATACCTTAAAATTTTTCTATGCCTTACTAATTGGGCACGCTATCTATGCAATGGCACCTCATGCTTGCTTCCAAAGTCTGGATTGTATACTTAAGATTTTTTTGTAGGATATTGTAGAATGAGAGAAGGCAAGACTGAAAGAACTACTAGAACATGCAACTGAATAGCCACCTGAATCTTCTGAAAGGGTGACCAGCTTTGCTCATTCTTAACCAATGCTTCTCTAATCTGTTCTCAAAAGACCTCCAGAGGCAGAGGCCCTATCCAGTCTCCATCCAATGCATTCCATGTCTTCCCTTTGTGTCTAATGTTTAGACTGACTCTTCCTTGCTTCAGCTCAAAACTCTTACCAGCCAGGATGAGAAAACAGAGAAATAATGTCTGTTCAGTTTACACCAGGGTAGGAAGGCTTGAGAATACACTGGAGCAGGGGTTTAAAATTCAAAACTGCTATGAGAAGACGTGGGAAAAAAATGGGATGAAGTATTGTAAGGAGAAGAGTATAGTGGCACAATGAACTATTTGATACTTTGCTGCCCTCATGTTCTTGTTATAAGTGTATTCCCTGCCTTGCCCCTGAGCATATTATGGAAGTGTTCCTTTTCTTCTAGGAATATTCAAAACCTGCTATTGCCTCCTGTGAAAGGAAAAGGTACGTATGCACAGAAAGACCATTGATGGTGTTGACTACAAGGAGTCTGAGGTGCCCCAAAAGAAGTTGGTTGTAGGTTGTTGTAGGTGTTGTACGTTCATCAAAGAGATGATCACATACTCATTTCTAAAGTAAAAATACCCAAACAGTGAATAAATTTCCACTGACTCTCAGTACATTGTTCACTGTAAGAGCATTTTGCTTTGAACACATCAAGAGAAATGTCAGTAATAACACCACAAAATGTGCAGTTATATGGAATTGTGTTCCTGAGGTAAAAATCAAATTTGTTTATCATTGGACTTATCCTGTGGATCTGTGCATTGTAACACAGAAGGTCAGCTGAGCTACCACACAGTTGTGGGTGTCTGAAATGCAAGCTACTGTGTCAGAAAATCTAATCACCAGTGCTTCCATTCCTTTCCACTTGTTTTTAAGTGTTCTCTTAACACTTAAAACACTTCTTTTTTTTTTTTTTTGTTAGCTGATATCATATGCATCCAAGTGTTGCAGTATAGTTATTTTTTTTAATCTGAAGCCAATGAACCTACTGAGATCACTACAGTTCGTAAAATTTGTGATCATACACACATTGTATCTATCATATCATAAAAGTGTCACAGGCTTAATCTGATATTGTATTCTAATCATATCATTAGTGATTGTGTATAACTTTTGCTTGTGTGTTTCATATGGACAAAATGGAGAAAAGAATCCAGTTTTTACTGTCCAAATTTCTGTTTTCCTAGATCTGTATACTTCAGGGTTTACTTGTTATAGCTCCTAAAATTTTGGAAAGATAACATTCAAAACACTGGCCCAGAAAATGTTTATTCTCAGAGATAATAGTTTCTTGAGTGTGATAGAAGAGGAGATGCAGATTCATTTTTCAATAATGTTATTAATTTTAAGAGGGAAAACTGTGAAGTTTATTAAGATAATGGTGTATTAAATGAATTATATATGCTAATATATCAGTTAATGATATGTGAAATTATACATTATCTTACATACCTTTTAGCTGCCACTCATCTTTACCCTAAATTTCTCAAGGTCTCATTGGAAAATTGTAGATGAAATTATCTCCCTATCAAGAGAAGTGAGTAGAATTTTTCCCTTGGTAGAAGCTGTAGGTTAATTAATAGGCTAATAAAGCGAAATTGTACTTACTAAAAATAACAAGCAAAAATCTGCATATTGACAAGACATTGAATATCACTCCTTATTAGTTTTTGTCACCATCACACCACAAAAAAAAAATTTCTTTTAGCTACAAATAGACAAAAGCCTGAAAAAGCCTGGAAAATATCTAAGTAAGATTTTTGAATTCATGTTAAACCAAAATGTACAATTTTAACTCAATTTGTGTTATTTAAATATATAAATAAATTAGGGATCACATTAGATATTATGCAATGAAAAAGCCCATCAATGGATGTGTGGTTGCAATTGGTTTTCTGAGAGACTTATTATTATGCCAAAAGATTTTCTTATGGATAACAGAATGACATGCAAACATTCTATTTATAAAAGCATAGAAAGTAAAAAAAAAATAAAGGACTAGATATAGTTCAAATGACAGCTCTTTAAGTAATTGTAACAAGTAAAGTTTCAATTCAACAGTTCATCTCTTGCCCCATAGAATACAATGGAAAACCACTGTATTAAAATCTATAAATTCCTTGGGATTTTTTTGTCACAAAAAGTACTTCAAATATGAAATATCCATTTAATGGAAACAGCCACAATAACAGTAGCCTTTTCAAAAGAAATCTTTAATATTTTTTTTCAACTCTGCTGGTTTTATGGCCTTTTGTTGGTAACTCAGACTTCTCTAAGTCACTGAATTAAATGTCAGTCAAAAGAGAAGTCTATCACTGCTCAATTCTCTCTTATCTTTGCATTTGTTTGTATTTTATTTTTACCCTACACAGCATAAAAGTATTTCATTTTCAAAATCGAAGGTGAAAACAAGAAATTCTAGTGTCAAAGGAGAAATTGTGTGTGTGAAGTGCAAGGAATTACATGGTTAATAGAAGGTATTTACACTGTAATCTGTAGTGACTGTTTCAAATTTCAAGGTGGATAAGAACACAATCCTCAAATAATTTTGGAATCTTTGGGGAGTTTGTGATGAAGAATACAGTTAACTAGTCCTTTACTCTTTATAAGAGATTGTTGAAACAGTTAACTTTTTTCCCTCATCCAAACAAGTGTCAAGAAAAGTATTGAAGTTTTATAACCACATATATGAACTATATAGAAGAATTAATTGAAATATTAAATCCTATTGGAAAAGCCAAACTGGAATTACAAACCCAGTTACAAACAGTACCAGAAACCTGAGAATTTTGGGGGGAAAAACTGGCTGAACATTTACAGTGGGGTACAGCTGATGAACATTTACACTCAAAGACAGTATATGTGCATATATATATATATATATATATTTGTGTGTATATATATATACAAGAAGAAGGTGTCAGTGAGCTAGATATGGGCTAGACATGTTTATAGATTCATATTTCAAGTATTATTTTATTTAGAAAAATATTTTTTTACCCATTTTGTTCACTTCTATAAAGAGATTTTTTTAGTTTAGTGCACTTTATATAGACTGCATGGAATAAACCATTTGATGTTATTGCATGAAGAGATCAAGAAGATGCTTTAATATTTCAGTAAAACCAGGTTATAGAGGTAACTGCAAACTAAGCTATGTGCTTATCTTTCTGGTGTGGGTGCTCAGTCTAGTTTCTGTGGTACTTACTCAAATCTTGCTGTGGTACTCAGTCAAATGCTAGTTTCTGTGGTACTCACTTCAGATTAAGGTTAATCATAAGATTAAAGGAGAAGAAATTTTCATTGAAAAATTTGATCTTTGAAAAATATCATATTTTGTACCTGATAGAGATATTATTATTATTATTATTATTGAATACAAATTCAATGCATAAAATATTTCCATATCAACTCATTCTGGTTTGAGATGTACCTGCTAATTTGTGCAGTATGTCTGGATCTGGATGTCACACAACCAGAGCACAAGCTGCTTACAATTAGTATGTCTTTCTATAAACTGCTGGTGGAGCAAGTTTGTTATATTTGGGCTGGAAAGGCCACTCATTTCCTCAGGGGCTCCTCAGTCATGATTCACAAAATTTTGAAGCCAAAGATGTGTATACTGTTTTATTTTTTTCCAGGGAACTATCAATCTGTGTACTGTAATGAAGTCTAAAGACATTCCCTAGATGACTCTTTATTCTGACACCCACATATCTCAAATGTTTTCCAAGTAATTTTGGGCTCACAACTCAAAGTTGTGTTTTACTGAGTTTTAGATTTGAGATATAAAGTTAATTCAGCTGGAAATTATTTGTTATTCATTAGTCTATTAAAACCATATTACATGAATTGAAATATTATTAATCTGATTGATAAAGAAGAGATGTTTTTCTAACCAACTAGCGCTAGTTATGTATGGAACCAATAGAATGGACTGCCAGGATGGATGTGTTGTCTTGCTAGCCTTTAGGAGAAAGTTTTCCACTGGCTCAAGTTACTGTTCACCTGTACAACAGCACACAATATTTCTCTCAGATCTTAGTAAATCCACCACCAGCTAACAAATTCAGTATAAGTTCAATTTGCAGCTAATTTTCTACCATCATGACTTCTTCACTGGAACATTAACAGCAAAAGAATGTTGCATGAATATAAACCCGTAACAATATAATTCATGCAAGAAACCCTACCTATGTTTTATTGTGATATCTGTCATTGTTAAAATCTGTTAAATGAACTTTAAGAAAGGTTAAAAAACTCAAGGAAAACATTCATTGTTTGTATGTAATTTTACAACACAGTACTATGAATTTGAATGTAGCTTCTTCCTTTCCAAAATTTCCAAAAATATTTTCACTTACTTGCCTGACAAGTTTCTCAGGGAAAAATCTTTTATCTCTTCTATAATGCTTTTGGGTTTTATTTTAATATTTCTTTCAGTGAAATATTCATTTTTTATGCTCTAGATCCAAACATAAATTAAATTGCATATTAGAGTGTGAACCTCTTTTCCTGAACAATGCACAATACACACTAACAGTTATACACATTTTCAAGATTACAGGCACCAAAATAACTCTTGAAATATGTACAGTACCAGTTCTTCACACTGAGATCTAGATTCTGTTTAGAAAAAGATTTTCCTTTTGTTCCACACAAGTTATTTGCATTGCAGATGTGTGCTGTATCCACCTGAAAAAGCCTTTCTTTACTTCCTGGGAACTCAAAAGTAGGAAATTGAGGTATGAGAATGCCTTCAGCATTTGAGATTTTGGAACATTTCATTGTTGAGCCAGAGCAACAGGAAGAAGATTTAGATTCCATGCATTTCATTTCCTGGCAGTACAATCACATGTTGTTCTTTATAGTATTAATGTAATTGACAGTTAATAGAAAAGACATTGTAAACTTATTAAAGCTTGGGGGAAAATTACATTTTATGCAGAATCCTTTTTAAATTTTTGAGAGAATATTTGCGTGATCTCCTGAGCTCTATCTCATCGTGACATTTTCTCAGGTTGTTAGAGTCACATTTCACTGTCCTCTCTAATACTTCTTGGCAGAATTCAAGGGACACAACTTGATTTGAGCTGTCACAGTACAATGTGTCCTCAAGACAACTTTGAAAACAAAAGAACAAAGTACCATAACACAGACTGTGGCTTTCCCAGTCGGAAAGAGGAGGGTTTGGGGTTTTTTAATAAGCAATGAAAGCACAAATTGAAATAAGTTCTCCTCACTGTCTACCTGATTTGCATATTTTTTCATATTAAACAGTGGCAGATCCCTTCATTTTCAATGAAATGGTAGCAGTGCAGTCTAAAGAAGTATAAGTAGTTCAACTAATAATCTTTGTCAACCTCTTAAAATGGTGGAAAAGAAGATATCTCAGCATGCAAATTTATTGCTGCTTATTGTTGGCTACTGAGTAGCAAGTACCTGGAGGATTTGAAAGAGCTTAAAGTTCTTGACAGTCAGTTGTAGTTTGGTGACACCATCTCTCTATGATTTTTGAAATTTCAATTTATAATGGTTATGGAAAGCGTGAAACTGAGAAACTTTGAGGGTGAAGTTTCTCATTATCCCACAGGAGAGGTGGTGTAGGGGGGCTGGAAGTTCATTACTCCTCATTTTGTCTTTAGTGCTTCACAAGCCAGGCACGGAAATCTTTCTGCATAGGTGAGATCTATTCTTTCCACTTGCACTCAAGTTTTCAGGATCTGCACCAAGGTATCATCCCTTTTGTAGACAACACAAGGATTTGGCTGTTCATCTTCAATGATTGTACCTTGCCAAGTTTCCTGCAATATTTAATAATTTTAATGTCTTTTTTCTTTTTTTTTTTTAATGAGTTGTTGAGATTTAATATTACCTGTACATTGATTTGTACAAGGTGGTATGAAATCTAGTGACAAAACCTGCCAAATTGAGAAATGTAGTAACATCTTAATTTCCCCTTTCATTTTTTTTTTTTTTTTTTTTTTTTTTTTTGCAAAAAGGAGTTTTCTTAAGGAAAAAAGGTCTTGATTAGTATTTATGATTCCTACTTCTTCATGACATTCTGCAACTTCCTTTTCAACTTGCTATTCTGCAAGTAGTTTAATTTTCCACCTTAAGCAAATCAAAACCCTAATCAAAATATAACTTTTCATCTATGGCCTTCTACCAGTTTTCAAATCATATGCTACTGTTGATAACTTTGCAAATGAGCATGGTTGGTTGTCGTCCAAGAAATCTCTCATTAATGATTTCTGACCTACAAATAATTATCAAAGAAATGTTACCTTGGATAAAGTAATATGTTACGGTATCACAGTAAAGGAAAATATTAATTTACATCTGGCCTCAGAGACTCAGAAATTCAGAAGGGCTTTGTATCAGAATAAACCAATAAAAACTGTTTCAAGACTTACATAGAAGCAAACACTAGGGTGGGAATGGCTGCCTTTTATATATTTATTTGTTTTCATTTATTTATTTATATGTTCATTTATTTATTGATTTATTTTTATAGACCAATACCATAAAATACCTAGGTAACCTCTCTAGATACATGATGACTACTTCCTGATAGCTGTATCAACTTAGGAAAAAGTACTTTTTTTATTGGAAAAAAATGTAATTTTGGGCACCTCTTACCTGTCCAGCACAAGTAAAGATACCTTACAGAGAAATGCCCCCCTGCAAAGCCATATGACAATGCTCTGCTCTATCTCTAACCTCTCTATGGCAGACTTCTGGGGGAATAAGTCCTGGAGTCTCTACCATCCCTTTTCTCTTAGGGAACCACTGCTAACATGCAACCACAGCTTCATATTTACAGGGAGAAAATGGAGAGAAGGGTCAGAACAACCCTACTACACAATGTAATATACTATTTATACATATGACTTCCTGACCATCTTGAAATCATGTAAAAGTACCTCAGAGTCCTATGAAAACTGAGTTATTTGTTATTATTTATTATAGCTATCTTCCAGCTTTTAAATAATTATTTTGATTCCTGTTGTATAATTACTAAAATGTGGTATATGCTACTTGCTAAAACTGGCTCTGGGAAAAAACAAAAGGAAAAAAAAAAAACAAACAAAAAACCTACTTTGTATTCTTTGTTTAAAACTCAGAAAAGAAAAATGGTTTCCATACACAGTTTAAAATTAAAATTGGGAAATGGATAAATAAAAAGCCTTTGTACAAAAGGCAGAAGAAAAAGGGTGGAAATTTTGCAAGACATAAAGCAAGAGAAGCACTGAAAATCTAAATAAACTTAGATGTCAGATGCAGACAAATTTCACTGCTTTTTAAACCTTAATATTCTTCACTTGGTGAAGAAAATGTTTTTTAAGTTCAAAAAGGATAGATCATTACGCAATAGAGACCTCACTAGTGGCTGTCTATGGGTCTGTGAAGGTACTTGAGGCTGTAGATTCACTGGTCTAATAATTTCTTATGCCATTGAATTTGCTATAATTTTAATAAAAAATATTTAATAGGCAAAATTTTCATCACTGTTCATAACAGAAATCATATTTTCTACTTTTAAAGATACTTTTTCCTTTCAAGTGAGAGTTTTTCATTCCCTGTCACAAGCCATGGTATACTTTATTCCTCTTCTTAAATCGTTTTAACTTCTAAGGAATCACAATTAGTCTTAGAGCTGGAAAAAAACCTTTCAGTCCAAAAGATGACTACATGACTTTCAGGTAATGAAAAAAAATTACTGTCCTTCTGCCTTTTCTCTGTCAATTATCACATTCTGAAGACATCTGAGTGTTTTTAGTCTCACTAATGGTCACTCTGATGGTTGATGGTTCTAGTGAATTGTTATTAAGCGATGCAGAAATTTTATTTCTGTACTGAAACTTTGGTTCCATATTCCAGAGCAAAAAACCATCAGAAAACACATTCCAAGCACAAAGGAATTTTGCATAAGATGTTATTCATGCTTGCTAAACTGCAATGCATTATATGATTAAAACAAGAAAAAGTAAACATCATGGTTTCCATAAAAGCTCTTTTCCATTTGTTTAGTTTATTATCTCCTTTCTTCAAATTATAGGGTAAGTTAACTAACGTAATTTGACAAGAAATTTGGTTGGGAATAGATTATGTTCAGCAAATTTAATTTTAGGAAAATGTCAAGTATACTCTATGTATAATGGATGGAGTTGCTGATTAGAAAATATATGTACTGAATTTGATGTCTTTTTCTCCAATACAAGATTTTATGTACTAATCTTTCTGCTCTTAATGACCAGCTGACTCTTATTTTATGTTGGGCTAGTGTTATTTTTTTTTTTTTTACTCTTTCAGTTTTATATTACTCTTCCTATTTGTCTAAAAGGAAACAAATCCCCTATGGGACGTCCAAGCGTGACTTTCATGTTTCAAGAGACAATAGACTAAAGCTCACTTGTCAGAGAAGAGTTTTATTTCACAGAAATAATTAATGGAATTTATTCAGAATTACCTCAAATATACAAAGCAGTCATCCTGTTGATCAGCACTTCTCTAAGTCTCCCTGGTATGTCCCTCTTTGGGAACATATTTCTTCTCTGGCAGTTTATCAGTGCCCTTCTGGCAAAATGAACCTCATTATATGATTTCACTCTGTGATTACTGATCACTAAATTTGCTAACTTGGGCATAAATAATTATTCGGCATAAACTGTCATTGCTATTTCAAGAAGCAAAAAGCCTTTCATAAGTTTCAAATAACTGGCCCTGTTTTATAATCCAGATTCTTCCATGCTGGAGGCCAGACCCTCAGTTACCTTTGTGGAGCATTCAGAAACACACAGGTGTGAATGAACTGATCCAGCCCATACCCCTGGCAATGCTACTCCATAGTGAGAGGCAAGAGTCTTATCTTTTGTTAATTTATAAATAGCTGTTTCTCATGAAGACCCTCCCTACCGAGGTCATTATAACATTATAATTGTTGAACCACTTATTGTTTATGTCTCTTACAAGTCTGGGCTTGAGAAAATAAGAATAAATTTTTTCAGGGATACTCACGTTTGATGAAAGGAAGGGGTCACTTTCATATAGGAAAGCAGTGTGGTTACTTATTTTCCTATGGACAAACTGCTTTGAAAGCATATATTGAAGGGTGTACAACTTTAGGTATGCTGCATGAGTTATCTACAATGATAAAAATAATTAAGTGAGGAAACAGGAAATGCCACAAGAGCTAAAATTAACCTTTCTAATTGTTAGGTTGGAACTGCCACTACAAGGTTTTCATACTGACAAAAGTGAAATTTGATTTCAAGAAGAAAAATTCATGCTTTCAGTCACTACCCCAAAATCTTTTCAAAACTGAACAAATAGTTTCTTTTTCATTATCTGACTTACAAGTATTTATTTTACTCTTATCATGAAAATACAGACCTAATTATTTCACAGTTTCTTTGAGTGTTTCTCCATTGCATTTGGGATGAGATAGGAAGAGCATGCACATGAAGTGATAAAGCACAGAAAAGGATAAGGAAAATAAGCACTTATTTCCTGATGGAGGAGGAAGTGCCTCCTAAGTCTGTTTGACTTGGACAAAACAGCAACAGCAAACAAAGTGTTGAAGTTCTTGGAGTTTGTTTTAAGAATGACATATGAATATATTTTATTTCTCATAGAGGAAAAGAATTGGTCAAATGCTGTAAAGATATTTATGTTCACTTAGCTTCATGAGAATGATGAAAACAAGGAACTCTTACCTCCTTGCCATTTTAACTAGTAGGAGAAACAAACTGACATAACTAAAAAATGTGGCAGTCTTTCTTTGCTTATCTGTATAAAACCAGTGGATGTCAATGAATGACCTGGAATATTGTAATCATGTAAGAATCACATGATTTGTCAGAAGCATTATACATGTAACACTTTCCCTCATCAGTGTTTACTTAATTGGGGAAAAAAAAAACAAAACAAAACAAAAAAAGTCCTTATTTTAAACAATTTCTTAGCAATTTTTTGGAAATTTTTGAAAAATGGAAAATTTTTGAAGAATAAAATATTATGGGAATGTTCATAGGATTTATGGGACAGTCATTTCTAGGAAAAAATAGCTTTGAATTTTTTAACAGTTCTTTTTCAGAAGAACTGTGCTTTTTTGTTTGTTTTTTGTTTGTTTCTTGTTTGCTTGGTTGGTACTTTTTGTTTGTGTTTTTCGACAATCCCATCTTGTCTCTTTAAAACTACACAAAAAGATTGGCTTATGCACAGTCCATATTTCTATTAATATATCATTTTTATTTATATCCAAATAATAGATTTAGATTTCTGGAGGGAAAAACTAGTTTTATATTGTTAATTTTTTCTTTGGTCAAATAAGCATTGATACCCATTATTCTGATTAACTCCTCCAAAAAATGGATTAAAAATAAAATATGCAGACACTGGTCAATATAAAATGCAAGTGGATTAGGAGAGTCCAAAGCTCTGTGCAGCTACCATTTAGAAATCAACTGCAAAGATAGGGTGTTTTTTTTTAATCTCAGATATAACATATTTCTTTTCTTCAAGAATATACAGTAGTATTTAAATAGTTATTAGAAATTTACATGTAAATAAGTTAATTTGTGAAATTAATTTTCCTTTAGTTTTTCTCATTTAATTGTTGGATTCTTGGCTTTATTGGCAATGGATCATCCTCATACAAGATAAGATTTTAGTCTTGTGAAACTCACTGTTCTTCTTTTCTCCTCTCAAATGATAACGCACACTTAGAAAAATTATCAATTGTACTATATAATTTTTAAAATGAGTTTTTCCCAACCTCATTGCTCTCTTCTTAAAATTGGCAGAGTCTCCTTCCCTTAAAACAGATATTATCATACTGTGTCTGGAAGAATGAATAAGGGTATTATTTATTACCAATATACATAATTAAGAGTGCTTTCTCTTTTATTAACAGCATTCACCAAATGGAATTTAATCTGAGGTAAAATTGACAAGTAAAAGAAGGAAGAGAAAAAGGTAGTCTCCAAATGACTGAGATTGACAACTCCATTTCAGGAATGCATTCCTATTCAGGGAGCATAGTACAGCCTTGGTAATTTCAATATTTGCTAAGAGTTAAGCAGTTGCCAAAGTGTTTTTCCCTGCTAGGGAAGAAAGCCATATTCAAAATATCTTCATGAAAAGAGTATTGATATCAAGCTGAGTCTTTCACAGGGTTCAAAAGCTTGTCTCGAAGCCTACGGCCAGAATTTTCAAGCTGCTTTATTAAACCTTTGCTACTCAGGTACTTTTTAAAATTTAATGATCTAAAATAATTGTAGCTGTATTATTGTTTCAAAAGCACAGGCTGAAATGTTCAACCAGCTTGTCCAATCAAAATATCGGACCCCTAATGGTATTTGACTTACAGATGGGTTGCCCCTTGAAATATGTCTGTGACAAAACTTTGTGGGTTACAATTACTTCAGACATTTTCCTAGAAAAATCAACTTGTCTGTTAACTCTCAAATTCTTCAGAATTTTAATGAGAGACAACCAGTGAATCTCTTCATGGATAATCAGGGGAAACCTATTTTCTCACTTCTTTTGTTTTGTTTTGGTTTGGTTTGGTTTGATTTGGTTAGTTAGTTAGTTAGTTAGTTAGTTAGTTTGTTTGTTTTTAATGACAGAGTTAAAACTGTGAAATGAGACTCTCTCATTTCTGCATGGTTTGTCAAAATTAGAGATGTTAATTACCAGCCTGACTGCCGTTACGTGTATTCTTTTCCTTTTTCTTCTTAATAATAAACCAACTTTCATTCTTGCCAACTCCAAATTTTCAGAATGTGTTAACATAAAACAAGTAAAAAAAGCATAAATACATCAGTTACAGCTTTACATTACTATTAATGAGAGTATAACTGGGGCTTTCATCATTTTTGAGGGAAAGAAATTTAGAAAATTGTGTTCAGGCTGACTCAAGAATGCAAATAGATGCAGAGCCCAGTTTGGAGATGCTTGACTGAAACCTAAAATCAGTAATGTTGGATCAATAACACAGTTCAGCCATATATTGCTTTTGTGGGTTCGAGGTTTGTGGGAGGGTATTTTTTTTTAATTATGGTGAGGAGTAATTAGACATATAAATGCCAGAGATTAATTGAGATCCCTGTTTATCTTTAATTGCAGAATAAACCAAACAACTTCACTTTTGTTTGTGGACTGTTGTGTTTTTGTTTGGTTTTTTTTTCAGAGTCTCTTTGCCTATAGTAGTTGCTACACTATAAATAAAAGCTAAATGACCTTCTTACATTATTCAAAATAATTACATAAAATTTTCAAAATAACTGCACTGCCTTCATTTCTCTTCCCAATTGGTAATATATGGGAGTTCTGGGGTTTTTTTTTTGTTTTTTTTTTTTCCCCAGTGAATTTAATGGGAGCTAGTAGAAAGTGTATTTGGGAGTTGCATCTGTTAAATGACAACTCAAGGACATTTCCAAGTTTTGAATCTAATCCTTTGAGCAGTCCTTGCCTATATATAAACACAACCAAAAGGAAAAAATGGTTTCAGCTTTAAAGAAAGAACTTTGACTACTTCAGTCATTGCCCCAGGTGATACATTCAGGATAATTTCCTTCACTGATTTTTTGTTTGTGTTTTGTTTTTATTTGAGGTTTTATTGGTGTGTGTATTTTCCAAATCATAAATGACATAGCAGGTAGTGTTTGCCTTCTGTATTGATTTTCAAAAAAAAAAAAATTGAATAGAAAGAGTTCCCAATTTTTAAAGTTGTTTCACAAACAGTAGCATTTTTCAGTCAGACTTTTTCAATTTTATCTTTCTTCTTTTTCTGATAGTGCATGAAATAAGTTGAAGAAAAAGACAGACCTAAAAGTGAATATGATTTCGCAAGGTTTTATATTGTATTTGAAAAATTTTATCAGAAACGGTGGACTCACATTGAAAAATCTCAGGAAGAGGGCTCAGATAATATCTTCTTAGAAATAATATACCCTTGTATGTTTTTGGTTTCCTAGAACCCTACGATATATAAACAAGATTAAAAAAAAATAAATAGTTTCATGCTCTTTAAGTCAGAAATAAATCTTTCTAAGGCTCAGCTGGAAGGTGGCAAATTATTTATAGTTTCACTGTAATTTTGTTAATTAATAGTAACTCCATTTCAATTACTGGGAGATTTTTGAGATTGATTGAGGCCTTGATAATTGAGATCTTACTGTCTCTGACCTTTATCTTTACCTACAAGGCTTGAGAAGCATTGGCAGAGTGTGTTGAACTGTTCACTTTGTTAAGCTGTAATGTCTGGAGGAGATTTGAAGTGCACTAGTAAGACATAATAATACATTCAAACTTTTCTTCTTTCTCTTGACATTTGAAATATCACGAGTAGTACATAATCATTTCCCACTGCTCTTCCTAGGGGTTCTTGACATATGTCAAAAGCATGAAAGGTAATAGTGCAAGCAGTTGAAAACTGAAACCAAAACAACCCCATCCCAATCCACGCCAGGTGAGTAAAAGATGGTTGCATTTTGAATCAGTGGTTTTTTTTAGATTGTTCAGAACTTTAAGGATTTTGCAGTAAAATGAAGAAGTTGAAGGTGATAAGGCATTACTCCAGGTTGTCCAGAGAAGTTGTCGGTGCCCCATCCTTGGATGTGTTTGAGGCCAGGTTGGATGGGGCTCTGAGCAACCTGGTCTAGAGAAAGGTACCCCTGTCCACAACAGAGGAGTTGAAACAAGGTGATCTCTAAGGCCCCTTCCCTCCTAAATCATTCCAGGATTCTATGTTTCTATACTTACTGGACTAAATATTTAATCGTGTGACTTGCATGCTAATGTTAGTGATTTCAATAAATCCTTGTTTGTCTAAGCTCTATCTCAACGGTTTTTTTGGTATGCATAAAGATAATAGAACTCTCAAATGCTACCTTGAAAGAAACCTATGAAAGCACAAACTTTTTTTGAATTCTGTTTTGGTTAAAATACATGCTCTTTTCCTTTTGTTTGCTTGTTTGCTTTGTCCTTTTCAATTTCTGCTACTAAAAACTTTCTGCCTACGTTGGTGATGAAATTCACAAAACTTTCATGATTGGTACATGGGGTGAAGTGTGCCAGATGGTAAGATCAGCCTGATTCAAGGAAAAAAATATATTTATGGGGAATGTCAGGAAAAATTTGGAAGAGCACTCTGAGTCAATTACAAAGCATTTTTAAGGGTAAAGCGCAAATTTCCCTTCTGTTTGGAAACATACATATATAAGGAATAGGAATGAGGATTTCAGGGCACATATCTTGGAAGTGAAATGAGTTTAGCTCAAAAGAATTTAGCAATTTGTTTCAAAATGTTAAAGCAGTGAATATGACACAATCCTGCTCATGACAATGTTTCTTTTGAACTGTTTTCTCTGCTTCCTCTTTTTGAACTAGCAAGCATATGGAATTTTCAACTGAAATGTTTTGAGCATCTGCAGTGTTGGAGATGGTTGTCTGAACTTGTTAAATGTGTGCTGTAGACATACAATCATTTCTCTTCGATTTTCCTGAGAACCATTACCATTAAAAAAAAAAAAAAAATAAAAAAAACTCACCCTACAACTCTGCGGAGCTCCAAAATTGCAAAGTCACTCTTACACTGCTTAAAACAGTGAGTGGTGAGAGTGAGAAGAAATTCAGAATCTTCTCCAAAAGCAATTCTTTTCATACTCTAGTCTATATATCCACAAATGCTGGGACTTGATACTTACAAACTACTCATTTAGAAACAAAAAAACCCCACTATGGATGGTCTGTGTAATGAGTTTCATAACAGAAGCCGCAATTCCAATGGGTGTAAAAGGATCATAGAGTCATAGAATCACAGAATCACAGAGTGGTTTGGATTAGAAGGGACCATCTAGTTCCAAAACTCCTGCCACTGGCAGAGACACCATTCACTAGACCGGGTGGCATTGAACACTTCCAGAGATGGGACAGCCACAGATTTTCTGGTAAACCTGTTCCAGTGCCTCACCACCCTCACAGGAAAGAATTTGTTCCTAATATCTAATGTAAACCTATTCTCTTTGAGCTTAAAGCCATTACCTCTTGTCTTGTCACTACAGGCTCTTGTAAAAGGTCTCTCTCCATCTTTCCTATAGACTCCCTTCAGGTACTGGAAGGCCACAATTAAGTCACCTGAAAGCCTTCTCTTCTCCAGGCTCAACAATCCCAATTCTCTCAGCCTTTCCTCATGGGAGAGGTGCTTCATCCCTCTAATCACCTTGGTGGCCTCCTCTGGACTTGCTCCAACAGGTCCATGTCCTTCCTGTGCTGGGACCCCAGAGCTGGAGGCAGCACTGCAGGTGGGGTCTCACCAGAGCAGAGCAGATGGGCAGAATCCCCTCCCTGCCCTGCTGCCCACACTGCTCTGGATGCAGCCCAGGACACGGAGGGGGGGTGGTCTGGGCTCCCAGTGCACACGGCCAGGGCATGGCCAGCCTCTCACCCACCAGTCCTTTTCAGCAGGGCTGCTCTCAGTCTGTTCATTCCCCAGCCTGGATCAATACCAGGGGTTGCCCCGACCCAGGTACAGAACCTTAGACTTGTTAGTCTTGTTAAACCTCATGAGATTCCCATGGGCACGTTTGTCAAGCTTGTCCAGGTCCCTCTGGATGGCATCCCTTCCTTCAGGTGTATCAACAGCACAATTCAGCTTAGTATCATCTGCATATTATCTGAGGGTGCACTTGATCTCTTCTCCATGGACACGCCCTTGTCGCAGGGGAGAAGCTTGCGTGCCCTGATGAGGTTGCGAGCTGTGCTGGTGGTGGTACATGCCTCTGGTAGGGTCTCGCATGGTAGTCAGGTCTCAGCTGAAGGGTCAGACAAAGTGTGTCCACGGGCAGGATGGGCTCGCTAGCTCCCTGGCAACCATTCTAGGAGAAGGACAACTCTTAACTCCAAACCCGGGCAGATGGTGCTCTCTTAGCTCTGTAAGGCCATCCATATATGAGAAGGACACTCTAACCAAACCTACATCCTGAGTACTTTGCTGTCACCGTCCAAGCTCGCTTGGCCCTGGCAGATGAACCTGAGGAGTGAAGGGTGGGGCCAGTTCTGTGCACGCTGCACCTCACCTAAGAAATCCATTGCGCAGGCTCGAGGGATCTTCCCACACTCACAAAGCCCTGTAGTGACAGGTGAGGGGTGAAATGGCAGGTGATGAGGTGCACTGGAAGCTGCAGCCCCAACCCTGCATGCAGGCAGTTCAGGACATTGGTCGCTCGAGACTGACCCAGAGATGACAGACTGGTTTGGCAGCATCCTGAATGACCAAGCAGCCTTTTCCAAGGAGAGCACTGCTTGCTCCACATGGAGAGGGGCCTAGAAAAGGTGGCCTGACCAAAGCTCATCTCCACCCTTCACCTGGTTGAACTTGCCTATCTCACTTTGGCCTTTTTAGCCACCAGCGTGCTTGTAGCAAGTGTGGGTAGAGCCCTTCCCAAATCTTTGTTTGCGAAGCCTAGCCATGATGATGATGATGATGATGATGATGATGATGATCCCTTAATCTAAGTTATTAATGAATATATTAAATAACACTGGTCCCATAATACTGTCCTCTGAGTGACACCTCTTGTCACTGATGTCCATTGTGTCTTTGAGCCACTGACTACTACTCCAGTGGTGTATAACAGAAAGCAGAACACCTGGAAAGAAAAGAAAGCAAGCTTGTCAGCATAATTTGAGATAATAGTAGGAGGAAGCCAGTCACTTCAGATGACATTTTGGATGTCGCACTTGTAGACAACACATATGGTCTCATGTATTTTCTAAGAAAGGGTTGTTTTAAATCCACATTGTTTACAATACTTGAGAGCATTTCACTTCCTGACAGGTGCCATAGAAACATACTTTGATTTTTGTGGGCTGTTGTTTTTTTTCCTGCAGTGCCATGCAGATTAAACTCATCATACTTATTTTATGAATTTCTTAAATAAATACATAAATAGAAACTTTGAGGTTAAATTAAAAAAAAATAAATATTTGCATTTTTTTTGTGTTGACTTTAGTGGAGAAACACTGAAGTTCAGTGCAGAGCAGCTAAGAAACATGTCATTAAAATGCAGGAGCTGACATATCAGTAGTCCCACTCGAAAAGGTTAAATTAAATGATCATAAAATCAATATCCTGCAGTAGAAGGATTGAAATGAAGGTGAAGTTGTAACATGGTTTTGAGATTTTCATTTCTTATGGGAAATTGTGTGAGCACGCTCTATTTTGATTGCACAAAATTCAGATAGATGTTAAGACCCATTAAGTAATCATTACACAAAAGTCCATTCCAAGAACCATTCTCTGATTTTGTAACTCCCTGAATCCAGTTCAGCACACTATAGTATCAACACAAAAAATATTTCTACCCAAAAAAGAAAGTTCCATTTTGAGCAAAACTTTTTATATGTAAAAGTACACAAACCCATGGAAAAGAATATTGTTTACTTTTCATCCTCTAAATCAGCCATCAGCTCAGAACTTGCCACATGAACACCAGTGTTCTATGGGACACACTTCTGTGCTCAACAGTTCTAGATTGAAGCCCACTCATAGTGTGAATTAGTACACAGTCTGCATCATTTACCATGCACTATATCACTGCCAACTCTTAAGAATGCTTAAATAAAATAAAACTGACAACATATTATTTATGTACATAGAAATAATTGAGATAAAGGCAACCGCACATTTGTCTTCTGATAATGCACAGAAAGGAAGATAAGCTCAGAACTGTTGATAGTACATATTCTTAAATGAGAATCCAAAAGGCTAAGTCTTATTCTCTAGAGTGGGGTGCACATTCTTGGAATATTCTGAAATTCCGATGAGTGTTACAGTAACTTCCTAAAATACATGAAAACAGGTTTTAATTTTTTCAAATTTGGTGATTAATAGAAACTTTCCAAGGCATAAGATCAGGAAATCCACACTCACTTTCATCACTACTCCTAAAATTTAAAAGATCTTATTTGTCAGCCCCAAGAAAACATAAAATAATAACTATCACCATTAGAGATCTAAAGAAATAGTGACAAACATGGAAGAGGCCATATGTCAAGGATACCTTACTTCTTACTTTTTTACATGCTCATAAAAATAACACAATTATGGAAATTATATTGTTACAATGTACTGCTACTGCCTACAATGTTCAGTCTATTTTTAACATTCTTTTGGTAACTGCTTTGAATTTATTTGCCTTTTTTTTTTTTTTTTTTTGTTTTTGTGAAGAGGATCAGTTGAACTAAGGCAGAAACTGGTGTGCCTAAAAGTTTTCCCAAAATTCGTAGAGAAATATTTTTGAAGATAGTTCCTAATATTCCAATGTAAATCTGCTAAAGCTAATACATTTTTCTTAATTCTCCTGAAGATCATTTTAGTGTGAAATATAGGTAGCTAAAAACTTTAATAAAGACTCAGGTCTCTGTGTCAGCTCAGCTCTTATCTAGATGAGCTGAGGCCTGTCTGAGAAACTGTTGTCCCTGGCATATGGAGGGGAAGGACCTGTTTTTCTTAAGGGGAATTTGGTGAGAATTCATTGTATTAGTTACTTATTGAGCTTTTCCCTGAATTTGCAAGTGTGTATATCTGTTTTGTTTGCTTTTAACCATTTCTCTCCCATTTCCTTTTCCCCCCTTTTCCCTTTTGGAGTTGTTTGAGGTTCTTATTCTGTAGATTCATAGTGTTTGATTGTATATAATTGTAAGATATGTGAATATATATATATACACACACACACACACACACACTTTTACTACAATTGTCTTTTGGGTACTTTTTTTTCCCTTCTCTTTCGGGAGGCGGGGGGGAAATCTGTGTGGCTGGCAGTTGGGTTTAGCAGGGAGCCATCCAAACCTCCACCTCACCCCCCCAAAAAAACCACCAAAACAACAAACCCAAACAAAAAAAAAACAAACAAAAAAAAAACCAAAAAAACCCCAAACAAACCCAAACTTAAATCATGCAAAAAAACGTACATGCAGTGGATTTTTTGAAATATGGTTACTGAGACTTAAAAATTGTGATGCAGTTTTCAGGACCAGAATGTTCCATTCTGCTGTTCAGTGACTTGCAACAATATTTTTGGGTACTGGGAGGACCAGGAGAGAGAAAAAAGATGACTCTCCCCTTGGATGAATCTGGTTGTACACGATGTATTGGCAGATGTAAAATCAACGAAGACTAATTAGTCCTTGGTGTTCTCAGAAGTAGTGAGTAACTAATGCAAAGCAGAATTTTGGAAAATAAGGTATCTGTCTTCTTGTCACATGGGATTTCCATGAGATCTGTCTGCGAGTATGTGAGTACAGTATATGAAATAATCTTTATGGCTAAAGCTTATCACAGAGATGTGCTATCTTTTCATCAATGTAACTCTGCTCTAAAGAGCTCTAAAGAACTTTTCCCTAATGGAAGCAAATGAGAGATTATGTTACTCTTCCTTGCTAACTTTCTCATAAATTCTATTTCATTATTTTATTACCTTTTAGATGAAAATGTTCGCCCAATTATAACTTTTATCAAAAAAACCCAAAAAGCATAGCTTAATACTAAAAGCATTGATATAATCTGAAAATCATAGTGAACAGAGGAAAAGGAAGAAGGGATGAGAGTCTTGATTAGGGAGAAAATGTTGAAGAAAATTAGAAGAAAAAGAAAAAAGTCAAGAGCATAAGTGTGACATGGAAAGTGAAAAAAACTCGCCACAAATATTTATCTTAAACGATTTGGTTTTGTTCCCTTCTAATTAATCAATGACTGTTTATTTCTTGCTTTTATTTGTTAGAATCAGGAATGGAAGATATTGACATTATATGATATTACAGACTCATTGAGATAAGCTCTAGGGATTTGTCTTTATAGTGCTGTTCCTTCTGATTATCATATGGTTTGAAATGGAAGTGCAATTAGATCTGCAATACTTTATTAGCTTTAGCTACGGTCACTTTGTTTCTTAAATGAAGCACTCACTTTTGTGGTATTCTGTGAATTCAGACTCTCCCCGCATCTCTAAATAGTTTATATACCTATGGTCATGATCCACTTACCAGGTGAAATACAGTAACTGAAAATTAGCCACCCATGGCTCAGAGACTCAATCTTTGTATGAAGAATTGATCCAGTTTAACCTGTTCTGGGCCTAAAACAACTGTTACACAAACTAATGCAGTTTTATCTGATCTCTACATCACACAAAAATTGGCTGCATTGGCTAATTTCTTGAATATCTATATTTTCTTTTAAGGCTTTCTATTCATCTGTTCAGGGCTTTTTGGTTTTTATGTGTGTTTGATTGCTTTTTCTGAGTGAAGGAAAGGATTTCTGTCCCTGCTTAATGTTTGATCATATTATAGACTTGATTGAAAATTGGTGCCATTTAACAAGTAAAGGTAAAAATATATTGATCTGAAAAAAAAAATATGATTTGTTACAGTTCTTTAAAAATGCATTCATATCTTGTAGAAAATGTAGACATTTGCTTTCCTATACCTGGAAAGAAGTTTTGAATAAGTAAATCAAGTAAGTGAACATTGTTTTTCAAAGAAACTTCTCAGCAAGCCTGTGGCATTGAGTAGCTGGAAGGTTTCACAGAAGTAATATGAAAGAGAGGGGCCCACAGTTAAATCCTATTTATTTAAACCCAAAATGAACTTCATTGGGATTACTCACATCTTAAGAAGGTGCATGCATACATGATTTTTGTTACTAGAGATTAATTGATTAGTATTGTAAAGACTGTATGATTCTAACCCTCATAAGCTCATTTAAAATATTGTTTGCATTCCTTTCTTTTTGTTTTAATAACTATTTTCTAACTAAATTATTTGGGTTGGGTATTGACATCACTATTACACTTTCTCTGACCTATGATATCTTGTTTCCATAGTTTAGTTTATTTGTTTGCCTGAGGTTGCTTATGAGTGAAACTGTCATTGCTTTAGAACATTCTCTAGGCAATTAGTGCAAGTGTATAACATAAAAATATATTTACCTACAGACTAGTGACATGATTTTTCCCCATACTATTGTCTTTGACATTTTTTTCTGTGAAAGATGTTTTCAATGTTGTTGCATATTTCATTGTCTTCAGTTAAAATAAATTGGACCTGAAAAAGTGCTTTTTATTTTTATAGAACAGGTTTCTATAATCTTTTGTAAATGCCAGATGTACAGATTTCAAATTACTTTTCAGGTTTCCTTGAAGAAGTAGAAGTAAGGAAGTGATTTTTTATGAAGACTGGAGAGTTCCACCAATTACTGACTGTATGTGCTAGTCTGGAACTACAATTAAAACTAGTATTAATTTTAAAAGGAATGTTGAGTCACAAGGGTGAAACTGCCTCCTAAAGTGCATTTTAAATCAAAGCAGACAGTTTTGGGCAGTGTCCAGCAGTTAGGAGGATAGTAATTGCAGTTTACTTTAAAGCAGAGAAAAAAGTCAGTGGAAAATCAAAAGAAATTCCTGCACAAGAGATTTCAAAACACTGGTTGGTTTTCAAGGTTCAAGGTTTGCAAACTTCCCCAAGGTCAGAAAATGTAGTATGAATGCACAATTAAAAGTAAAAAGAATGAGAATTATGTCTTAACCAAGACAATGCCTATTTAATGTTTACACTCATGTCATTCTTTCAGATAGAGTATTTTCGTTCTAAGGCCATAGTCCGAAAGGGAGATGGGAATATGTTGTGTGGGGAAAGGAAATTAAGAATCTTATTAATGAATTCCAATAGTCTGGTGTATAAATTTCAGGTCATAACTATGTTATACTTTAGACTCTCCTGTCACAGTTATAGATAGGAAAGGCATAGCTGTCGGAGAGGAAACATTTATATCAACAATAAGTTGATCTTTAACTTCTTAGCTGTCTTAAGAAAAATGTTATTATGATTGAACAGTCACTTGTTATTTACTGATACTGTGCCAAATTACATGCTTTTAGGCACTCCTAATTTTGCACATAATACCCTATTTATAACAGCAAATTTGGCACAGACATCGAAAGATGCTCTGGTCCAACCCTTCATGGGAAAAGGAGTCTAGGCGAGACTACCTAGCAGCTTGTCCAGTCATGTCTTGAAAACCTCCAGTGACTGGTACTCTACAACATGCATGGAGAGGTCGTTGCAGTGACTGACTGTTCCTACTGTAAAAAAAATCTTTGTTCAAGAGGAAACCTCTCATGGTGCAACCTCCACCAGTTGTCCCTTGTTTTTCCCATTTGATTCCTTTCACCCTCTTTGAAGTACTGGCATACTGTGATGAGGTCCCTCCTGAGAAAAGGTGAAAATACTTAATGCTTTCAGCCTTTACACATTTTTTTTACAAACTTTACACAGTTTTGCAGAGCTTTGACCATCTTTGTGGCCCTCCTTTGGACCAACTCCAGTCTGCCCTTGTCTTTTTTAAATGGTGGGGAACTGAACTGCACATGGTGCTCCAGGCGTCACTTGAGAAGTGCTGAGTAGAGTGGGATGATGACATCTCTATCTCTTCTAGTAGTGCCCCTGTGGATGCAGCCCAGGATATGATTCAGTTTTGTTGCTGCAGTGGTGCACTGCTGGCTCATCCTCAGCCCATTGGCCACCAGGACCCCCAGGTAACCCTTTTATCACTTCCTACTCTTCTTCCTAACCCACTGTTTCAGCCTGCCCAGGTCTCTCATAATTTATGATGTTAAACATCGTGGAGCCTGGTATTGGTCCCTAAGGGGTCACATGTGTGACAGGATGCCAGCCTGAGCAAAAACTATTGACCACCACTCTCTGAGTACAACATGTTATTCAATATCCTACTCATCTACCAGACCATCAATCCAGTCTGTATCTTGTGAGTTTGGTTAGGACAAGGCTGTGGCAAACAAAATGCTTTGCTGAAGTACTGCAATTTCTATAAAACACAACTAACACTTCTGCTCTACTTTACTGATCTATGGGAATATCTTTAAATTTACTTTCTTACTAAGTAACTAATCTGATTTCCTGACATCGTAAATTATTCTTCTTCTCCTATGCACAGTTATTATATTGTCAGCTAAACCTACTTGATTCAGGCTAAAATTAAATGGAACTGATGAATGTTTTCTGCAGATCTTTTAATCTGCCCATCAAAGAGATGCTCATCTGTCATCAAGATTTAAGCAAATAAATATTTTAGTTCTTTAAGCCTTGAAATTACTGATGAAAGTGGCCAAAGTGAGGATCTTCAGTTATGGAGAAGAAGGTATTCTATGGAGATAAAAATCCTGCAGCTCTTATCTCAGCAAGGAGAGTGATTTCATTCATGAGCTGACTGAAGTAATTAGAAGGGAATACGTTGTTCACTGGAGCATGCTGCTTGGAGCGAATGACCTACAGACAAAGGAGCAGAGATCTAGTAGGCAATGAATCCTGCTGCAGAGCTGTAGGGAGGGCTGCATATGGACAGATGGGTGGATGACACTAAATCATCAATATGCCGTGATGAAGGGGGCACAGGAACATTGACTGCTGGTGCATATCTTGAAAGAAACATGACACTGAAGGCTTCCCAAAAACCCCATTAAGTAGTTCACTATTACGTGTCCTGAAGACACTTGACTACTTATGAATGAAGCGTTGATTTTACATTCCATGTGAAAAATCACATCTTTCCAAACAATTTTATGATAATCATAAAATTATAGAATGGCTAGAGTTGGAAGGGATGTTTAGATGACACTTAGGACAACCTGTTCCAGTGTTTCACCACCTTCATTGTAAAAAAATTCTTCCTAATATGAATCTACCTTTTTTTAGTTTGAAACCATTGCCTCTTGTCCTCTTTTCTTACCCTTTAAGTTCTGAAAGGCTGCAGTAATGTCTCCATAGAACTCTCTCTTCTCCAGGCTGAACAATCCCAGTTCTCTCAGCCTTTACTCACGGGAGAACCTGTCCTCACAGGGGAGAGTGTCTTCCACTGTGGCAACTTCTCTTATTAAAGTGATGAAGTCAATATGGAGGGGGTAAAAACACATTTCTCTGTTACATTAGTATAGTAATTTTTTTTTTTAACTACCCCTTTTTCTAAGGTGCTATTAGGATGGAAGATTGGGGTTCCTTCTCCACAGGCAATTTCAAGAATCCATCTACATTTTCAATTAGAAGGCCATCATGTGGCTCTTTTTTTGTTCAGCAATGACTTCAAATATATAAAAGAGACAAAGGTTATAACTGTGGGGAAAACTTGAAACTTTTCTTCCCCCGAACTTAAGCTCTAATTTTTCTTTTCTGTCACTCAAGGAGAGATGATGCATTATTAAGTAATAGTTGAAAATCTTGCTTTTAATAGGATTCTCTGTACTGTAAAAACAAAGGTAAGAAAGGAAAGATATTTCTCTTCAATGCAAGATGCTTAAACAGGTGCTTCCCACTTTTCTTTGTTCTGTCAGTCCCTGATCATGTTCCTGGGACCAAGATGGCTGAGGGTACTTCCTCTTGCTCTGCACAGAGTTGCATCACTGTGACAACATATTTAAGGGAAAAAAAAAATATTATTGCACAGAAGTAATGGTGGCCTGAGAAGAGAGGTGTGAGAATATGTGAGAGCAAAGCCCAGCAGACACCAAGGCCAGTGAAGAAGGAGGGAGAGAAGGCACCAAAGCAGATATTCCCCTGCAGCCTGTCGTACAGCCCATGGATTGGCAGCTGTGCCCCTGCAGCCCATGGAGGTCCACGGTGGACCAAAAATCTACTTGCAGCCTGGGGAGGACTCCACACCAGAGCAGATGGATGCTTGAATGGGGATGAGACCTTATGGGAAGCCGTCACTGGGGCAGGCTCCTGACAGGAGCTGTGAACCTGTGGAGAAACTCACACTGGAAAAGATTTGCTGGCAGAGGACTTTTGACCCCATGGGGAACCCAGGGTGGAGCAGCCTGTTTCTGAAGGACTGTGCACTGTGGAAGGGACCCAGGCTGGAACAGTTTGTGAAGAACTGCTTCCCATGGGAAGGGCTTACATTGGAGAAGTTCGTGGAGGACTATCTCCTGTGGGTGGAACCCCACACTGAAGCAGGAGAATGACTTCTCTCCTTTAGGAGGAAGCAGAGGCAAAACTAATGTGTGGTGAACTGACCATAACACCCATTGCTGTCCCCCTGCACTACTGGGGGGGAGGGAGAAGATAGAGAATTGTGAATCAATTGTGGAAAGTTTTGATTGGTAGTAAATTCAATTAATTTCTCCAAGTCCATCTGTTTGGCCATGATGGTAACTGGTGATTTTCCCTGGTCCTTACCTTAATCCATGAGTCTTTAGTCCTATTTTCTCTCCTCTGTTGATGAAGGGAGTAATAGAGCAGCTTTGATGGTATCCAGCTAGAGTCAAATCACCAAACTTACTGATTAAAAATACTTTGTGGACATTTCCCTTGTAGACAACTTTTAATATTTTAATAGCTTGGTAGACAGTAATTGAGCATTTTTCAATGCAGTAGGGCACTTATTCCCCCTTCACCTTTTTCACTAGGTCAGATTTGAGGAAATCAGTGTGTCTAAAATAGCACATTTGTGCCCTTGCCTTGCTAAGTCATATCTGGGGACCATGTCACCGAGAAAGAAAAAGCATTAAGCTGTTTTCCAATAACACAGGATTCTCTTCGTAAGAAATACCTGTTTCATGTGCAAATCTGTCTTCTAAGCCCAGAAGAACTTCTTTACTCTGTGAGTGACCATGCACTGAAAGAGGTTGCCCAGAGAGTCTCCTCACTGGAGATATTCCAGAACCATCTGGCCACAATCCTGTGCCATGTGCTCTGGGATGATCCTGCTTATCAGGGAGGTTGGACCAGATGACCCACTGTGATCCCTTCCAGTCTGACCCATTCTGGGATTCTGTGATCTTTGAGAATACATTGTGTGTAGGAATGAAAGGATAAGCAAACACAAATGTGATCTAACACCCATGGAAGCAGGGAGTTAAAAGGTACACAGCCCTGACTTTGCTGAGAACTATTTACCTTTACAGTGCCAATTTAAGACAGAGATAGGGCAATTATGGACACAATTCACAACCAAGTCAGGCTTTATTATTCATATACTTACATGTTGCTCCTCTTTGTTGTCTTCTGGTGTTCTTATTTGGATTATGATTAAAACAGATGCTTTTAGGGCTATTTGAGATGACCGTTATTTACTGAGAAAATTAGGATAAATGACATTGAAAATCTATGACTGAGATACACAATACTGCACGTAAAAATAGATGTAGCTAAAGAGGTCTAGATGCTCAGCTTTTATGCTGAAGTAAAGATAGGGCATAAGTGTCCAGCTTTGTAATAATAAGCAACTATAAAAAGAATATAACTTACTTTATTGTCACTTCAGAAAGGATATTTGACTTCTTATCAATGCTGTGAAATGAACTCTGTATTATTAACATCTGATAGCCTGTCCATATGCAATGGACCAGTTTTCTCAGTTTATTCTGATATTTTTCAGAAAACTCCAATACAGTGAATAGGCAACTAATAGGTACACAAACCAAGCTACTTCTGGAATTATCCACACATCCTGAAAAAAAAACAAACAACAAACAAACAAAACCACAAAACAACAACAACAACAAACAACAACAAAACAAAACAACAAAACAAACAAACAAAAAAAAAACACCCCACCTTCTGGATGGGAAAGCATGTTATCATTTCAGTATGTGTTTTAAATATTTAAATTCAAAGTTGAACATCAGAGAAGTCAGGCAGGCAGGTGATCCATTTTTTAAGCCCTTGCATTCAAAGAACAGAAGTGCTAAAATACTGTTATTCATGTAGTTAAATGTATATGCATTAATACTTTAAAATACTTGTCTGAGATGACACAAAAGTAAATAATCAGGTATATATGAACACATGCACTCTGTTCCTTAGGACTTCTTTCAGTTTTGTAAATTTTGATCTATATTTGAATGTTGTAATTTCTAGTACCTGTGATACTTACCAAGCCAGTTGAATCTAGTGTTTAAGGACTAGAGTATATGAATGTAACTCAAGGGTCTAGAGACACTTTAGAAAAGAATGAATATCAAGTTATCTGACAAGCACTTTTTTAAGGATAATACTGTTAGAGAAGATTTAGCAGACAAAGATTTTTTTTTTTAACTGTTGGAAGCTGCTGAACCATCTTTAGTCAATACGTTTCTTCTGACTGAAGATATGGTTAGTAATTTGAATACTAAGAGTATAAAAAGACCTTTAAGATGCTATATATGGATTTTCTAATTACTTGTTCTCTCTTTGTACTGTCTTTTATCTCATTTTTTCCACAAATATTTTTCTCCTATTTGCTATCCAAACCTCACAAGTGCATATGCTTAGAAGCAGGCTGTGATTCAAGCACCTTACCTTAGAGTTTATGTCTCTGCAGAAGTTCCTAATCAGTGATTTTTAACAATGGATTGTTGAACAGATTATTTAACGCTAAGGTTGTGTTTGTGAGATCAAGAACCTATACCTTATTAGGTTTGAAATTAAGGTTAACTCATCCAATCAGGATAGAAATAATGAAAAAATGTTCTTGTCTTTTTCAGTGTTTAATTTGCACTGTTAAACTTTCATATCTTTTTTTTTTTTTTTTCCAATATTTTTCATTTTTTTCAGTGTACCATTTGGTAATACATAAAAACAGTGAATAAGCCTAGAACAAACAGTAGAAGTGATCTGTGAGAATTCAAGAGTATGATAAATATTAGATATTTTATTGTTCTTTCCTCAGATTGTTTTCCACAGATCTTAATTTAGCCTTGTGCTGGTTTAAAGGTAAACTGATGGGAGAAATTAACCCAACTGAAAAGATATTATAAGTCAGAGTTACAATTTTCTAAAAAGATTACAATAAATACAGTGATACCAAGAAAAATTGGTTTCAACCCACAAAAACCAGATGTATAACCCAGCACCCTGGGGCATGAACAGAATGGTGTTTGTTAGCCCCTGTGCTGAAAGCCACATGGTCCCCCTGAGGAAAGGAAAACCTGTAGGTGAGGATGATGGTCACAGTCTTGTTAAGAGTGGCACTCGCAGTCATGTTGAGGTTCTGGTCCCCCCTCTGGATCCAACTAGTGGTATCAGAAGTCCCCAGATCCCAAGATTACATATGCTCAGGTTCAGGTGGGAATGCCAAGTACCTGCCCCCAGGGGAGGGAGTTCCACAAGGGGTGATTTGACTCTGAGAGTCACAGGATATTTTTGTAATCTTTGATGGCCCATTAGCAGATGTGACCCCTCAGGCTGGGTGTGAAGGTGCAAATGCCTCCCGAGAGGGGAGTTATCACACACTGGTGTGAAAACAAAGAAACACTCCCCTGTCTCCCAGGGTTCCTTAACACCCAGAGGTGTCAGGTGTGCCCTGGGCAGCTGCTGCAAATGATCCATTATTAATTGTTCATGAGAAATGACACAGAGAGTGTAGACAGTTTTGGTTACACCCACACAGTGATAAACTGGTTCCGACTGCTGGAACTTGGACAAGTCTCTTCCTTAACTGATCTATTTAACATTTAACTGATCTATTTATCAGCATTAGCAGTTCGAATTCACTAAAAGGGAATCATGCTAATAAACAGATTCCCTTCAAATGCATAGACTGGCTTAATTAATGTCATGTAGAGTACTTTTTTGTTTTGTTTTGTTTTGTTTTGTTTTGTTTGTTTTCTACCTGGAACGAAATAAAAATGTTTTCTCTTTTTAAAGCATCCAATTTGCGTGGAAATGGGTTGAGTTAGAAGAGCAATAGACTATATGACTTTATGTTTCAGTGAGTGTCAGAGGGAAAATTAATTAGAATATTTGTAAATGAAGGTTAGAATTTACAGAATACAGAAAAGATGCTTTTAAAAAATAAAATATTCACAGTTTTTGTTTTTAATCAACCAGGTGACGCCACACTGAAAACAGCTCTTTGAGGCGGAGTTCACTCTACAAATTAAAGACAATATTTGTAGGATACAGTATCAAAATGCTTTTCATTATGTTCAAGAGACTTTGAAAGCAGAAGGTATTTACAGAAGTTTTCAAAATTTAATGTAAGCTTTTTCACAGATCTCAATAATCATAGAATTGTTAAGGTTGGAAAAGACCGCTAAGATTGGGTCCACCCATTAAGCCAGCACTGCCACGTTCACCACTAAACCATGTCCCTAAGTGTCACATCCATGTGATTCATGAACACTCCTGCGGATGGTGATTCCACCACTTCCCTGGGCAGCCTGTTCCAATGTCTGACCACTCTTTCAGTGACAGTTTTTTTCCTAATATGTAATCTAAAGCTCCCCTGGTGCAATAATGCCTTTATTTTCCTGGAGGGTTATCTGGCCTTTTTTCCAAGAAAAGTATTTTTGTAAGCAATGAAAATGGTTGTTCTTTAGTGTTGTTCACTTGCAAAAATTAGCTGGGATCCGCTCTTCACAAACTATCGGGAATATTCTAAAGTGCCTCTATATCTGGGATAAGTAATGCCTAACAATCCAGGTAAAAGACTTTCATAGTGAAAGAATTTTTTTCTGTTTTCTGTACTGATAACAGAAGCATAAAGATTCCATCCATTTTCTTCTTATTTTTATATCAGCTGACTTTAGGAAAAAAAAAAAAAAGATTTAATGTTCAGGGAGGCCAGAGACTGAACATAAATGGAAAGACATTTAAAAATAGATTTAAACACAGATGTAAGAGTATTTTTCTCTTTGTATAGATATATATCGTTATGATCTAGCAGTTATAAAAAAAAACAGCTTTAGCTACTTTATAATCCAACCATATAAAATTATATGCATCTTGACATGCCAACATAAAGAGTAACTCTATTATGTATTATATAAAAAAATTATAGAAATTTAATTCTTCTGCAACTGACTTGGTTTTCAAGCAGTAATATTAAATCTTCATGTAAATGTAGATTTCCCTGGTAATTATACCATAGGCATCACATAGAATTTTTAAAGTTTGAAGCCCACACCTGTGATTGATATTGCTGTGTTGTGGTCTGGAGAATCAGTGCAGACGCCAGTGATGTCAAATAGTGCCAAGCTCTAAATAAACTGTCACAACTGTAAAAGGCAATGGGTTTAAATGAGTAGGTAGAGATACTTTAAAATATGGAGGTAATTTTTCATATGTTAAGTGTTGTCTGAACCTGTCTCCTGTAGATTTTTTGCACACAGGTGTCATTAAATAAGTTTTCTGTTTTCTTGGGATTTCTCTAAACCTGAATTTTAAGACATAAAAAGTAAAGTCAGCAAAGCTAAAGTTACAGTCCTTCACTTGTCACTTTTCTTCATCTGGTTCAAGAAAAAAATCAAGTAATTTTTACATTCCTTCTTACTAGGGACTATTTCAACCTGTATATTTTTAATAAATTAAAATTGCAAAGTTTGTGGGCTTTTTTAAAAGCTTGCTATATTCTGAAGAGCAACTGCTTTAAATTTCTTACAAATGTTATACAAAAAACCACCAACATGTTGTTCAGGGCTAGGACCAAGAATAAACAAATCAAGTTTCTCTCTTGACTTTGTGGTATTTTAAAGTAGGAACAAAATGAAAAGCATAAAAATTAGTATTTTAACTAAAAATACTGATAATTAATATTATTAATCCTTCTCTTTTAAAATGTTTCTACTGTTCCCACCATCACGACAGTGTCTTGTAGACATTTATTTAAGGACCCTTTCTGTACTTGATATTAAACTTCTGTTTAATAAAACTGAAGTTTTATGAAGGTCTTCAAAACTGAAACTGGAACCAAGGTCTCCTTTCTAACTGATTAGATTGGTTTCTTTTGTAATCTGTTTGTCCTTTCTGCTTCAATGAACCATTTACTCCTTTATGCAAAGGGAATTAGGACAGGAATAATGATACCTTGTTATAAAAGTTTATAATCTGCTGGCCAGGGCATCCATATTGGACAGGTAGTTTTCAATAATCTTCTCAGGTAGTAGGAGTGGTGAAGAGGGAGGAATAAAAATCCTTGATGTGTATTCGGCAATTGATTTCTCAAATGAGACGGGGCTGAGGAGGTGATAAAGTGGAAAAAGGGAAGTAGTACAGCTTCTTTTCCTGGCGCTGTACTCTAAGGCAAGGGGCTCCTCATGTAACTCTTTGGTCCTTTTTTGTTATCCAGTGCACAGAAAACCTGCTCTCTAGTCTACTTGCAAAATAAAGAATTGCATACCTATCACTGTTGCAAAGCTTGTTTTGTTTAGCTATTCATGTGATCTTTAAAGCAATCTTCAAAACAGTTAAGAAGACATAGCTTTGCAGTAAAGATCTTCACCATATTTATGTCACTTATGTCACATTCTTAGATTTTTTGGTTTGGTTTGTTTGCTTCTTTGTTTTTTTAATTCAGAAAGTTTGGTACAAAATGATAATGAAATGAAAATAAAATCGTTTTAACATCAAGTCAGCTAATAGTTAAGAAATTCTGAAATTTTGCATTAATGAGGATAAATGCAATTTTTAGTTAATATTCTCTGCTTTTCACTCTCTTTCTGCTTATTTCTTACCAAAATGTGTCCTATTGTAAGGAACAGAAGACATGTAATATTGTTAGCTCAAAATAAAAAGTCCTTTTTCTTTTTTCTTTTCTGCCACCTATTTTGTTTTCCCCCTCCCTTTAGAAATGCATAAGTCCAGATAAAATAAACTCTCTTGTATAGACAATTCACTGAAATTATGTGAAAAGGTCACCTCTGGAAAGTAGTGAACATATTTTGAAACAAAACAACAAAGCGTAAATTTGTTAGCATGTATTTTGTGTGTATGTGTGCAATTCTACTGCATCAGAGAATTTCTCTGCATATTAGACAAACTTAAAAAAAAATAGTTATGGTTGTTTTTTTTTCCTAGAGTCAGTGTTATCATTACATATTTTACTCTGTTTTTTTGGTTTGGGTTTGTTTCTTTTTCATGATGATGATCTCTCTGTCCAACAAAAATATAAAACACAGTTAAGGTATTGATGTGTAAACCCTTTTTTTATTATCCTACACACTGAAATATTCCCAGCACTTGAAGGTTTTTATTGTGTCTCCAATCTATATGCATGTATGGCAAGGGTTTTATTATACTTTCCCTTCTACTGCATCTGCACTGGGTGTTATCAGACATATTTTTCAATCAGAATGATCAAAGTGTGTTCAGAACATAAGTCTATTTCTTTACAAATTGAAGATCTCTCCTTCTTTTTATATAAAAGATGGAACAATATATATTTTTTTTTTCTTTCAGCACATCTTCCTCCTCAGCTTCATTTTCACATAATTCAGCCTGCTGACTAAAGGAAAGCAGTACAATCTTGGTGTTTTGCTTTTTTTTATTTTTTTTTTATTTTTCTTTCTTCAGATAATTCTTTTTTCACCTTTCAAAGTTAGAGAATGTGTATAGGGCATGGCAGGTTGTGGGAATATTGGATCTTTATCACATATGCAACACATCCAATAGTTTGACACCGTACCTTGTTGGAGCGAGTTCAGAGGAGACAACCAAAGTGATCAGAGGGATGGAACAGCTCTCCTATGAGGAAAGGCTGAGGGAAATGGGAAGAGAAGACTTTGGGGTGACCTAATTGTCACCTTCAAGGTGGTGCCATAAAGTTGGAGAAATAATTCTCTGGCCTAAAAAGCAAAAAGCACTCCTTTATTACAGCACCGAGGTGCACAGGAATATTTTGCATTCACTGAAATGCATAGGCTTTTAAAACTTTATACTATAAATATAAAATATAATGATGATATATAGATTCTATTTACAGTATATGGACGTTACCTCATCTGTTACACCCACTTCCAAAACCATCCCTCCCACAGTACTGCTGTCACCACATCCCTGACACGCCTCCTCAATTTGAGTTGGAGGTCCCAGAAGACCCCTATCTTCACCTTTTCCTCCTCTTCTTCATCTCCTGTGACATGGTATCACACCTTTTGTAATGGTTTCAAGGTTTCTGAGTAGCTTTGACTGGTTATCAGGTGTTATGTCTGTATCTCAGTACAGTTTTTACAGATAGAAAAACCCTTTACCTCATTAAAATCCTTCTCTGTTGAAATTATTAAGAAAGAATGATAAACTACATTTTTAGAAATCTTGTATAAAGGTCCTAGCAAGTTATACTAAAACCTATATAATCCAGACTCTATAGCTGAATAGTACCTGAAGGGACAAGAAAGTTGGAGAGAGACTATTTACAAGGGCAGGTAGTGACAGGACAAGGGGGAATGGCTTCAAACTGAGAGAGAGTAGGGTTAGGTTAGATATTAGGAAGAAATTCTTGACTGTGAGAGGGGTGAGGCACTGCCACAGCTTGCCCAAAGAGGCTGTTCAAGGACAGCTGAAAGTGTTCAAGGACAGGTTGGATGAGGCTTTGGGCAACCTGGTCTAGTGAAAGTTGTCCCTGCCCATGGCAGGGGGTGTGGAACCAGATGATCTTTAAGGTCCCTTCCAACTCAAATAATTCAGTGATTCTATTATTCTCTGATTAAATGGAGCTTAATTAAAGTTGACCTAGAAAGTAGGCTCTTAAACTGAAGACAGCTTAGCTCCTGTAATTCAATATTCAAAACTTTTTAAGTCACAAAAAAACTCTTTATATGTATTTCAAACTGACTTACAGATAATTTCACAAATTATCAGTCTAGTTAAAAAGTATTAAAACTTCCTCTTTTTCATTTATTTAATTGCTAAAATGTAAAAGCATATTGTAATGAATAGATGCATATATAAAAGAGAATTAATATTTAAAGCAAAGTACTGGTGTCTCCAACTTACTGATGAAGAAGCTACATCAAGTTATTTCCTGCATAAAGAAAGATGTTCACATATTGGGTTGGTTTTCAACTTTCAGAAGGATACTGTACATAAGTTAATTTTTCTGCATAGCTAATCAGTGTAGCAAAGTCTCTGTTATAAATATCTGTGACTTATTTGCAATATAATGTAACTAAAACTATCAATGGATAGAATTGCCAGAAATATATTAAATTACACAATTATGTGTCAGCAGTTCCACAAAGTGAATTACCAGGGAAAAATGGCATAGCTCTGTATTCTAAATTTCAAGAAGCTTAATTATTATTGAATTATTCATGCATTTGCTGAATTGTATGTGTCAAAGACAAATTTGTAGAAAGCATATAAAAGTAAGAGGAGGAAAAGCATGGCAGAGCTAGAAATTAACCTGGACTGAAAGGAATACCTCGAATTAATCCTTTCCTGAAAGAAAACAAAACAAAACAAACAAAAAAAAAAACCAAACAAAAAATCCAAACCCAAAACAAAAAAAACAAAACAAAACAAAACATACCAAGAAGAAGAAAAGAAAAAAAAAAACATACAATCATACAGAAACATGAAATAGTGCTTTAAGTTTTTAAAATATAAATTGCTATGAAGTCTCCAACATACTTTCTATATTCTAACGTGTTCGCTCAACAAAAGGAGTTCATTTAGCTCTGGTGGTCTTTTCTCCACCACCCCTTTCTTTCTTTCCTTGATTGCTTATCTGCTGGGAACTGGACTTCCCACTTAACTCATTTCTGAAAGGTCACAGCTCATCATGACATGAAAATTAATTTGTCCTATTTAAGTGAAATAATTTTGGTAGTAATTTCTTTGTGAAATTTGATGTTAATTTAAGGGATTTGAGCTTCAGAGTAAAATTTGATAGTAACTGTAAAACGTTTACATCTTTCTAAAGTCTGTTGTCATTAGGGACATCTTGCAAGGTAGAAAATCTCTTTGAGTTTGTTGTCTTCTTTTTTTCTTCAATAGATGCTTCTTGTTGGAAAGTTTATGCTTAGAGAGACTTGATGAAATTATACTTGCTTTGTCTTCTCATTTTATTTCAAAAGGGGTTGGTTTTGTTTTTATTAATTTTGTTAGATAGATTTTTGGTGAATTTTTGTGAATTAGGGCATAAAGCTTCTAAAAAATTCCGTAGTTCTTTCAGTCTGAACATTTGCCATATGTAGATTTGGAGGTAGAAAGACAGAGGTAACAATGTACTTATGTTTTTGAAAAAATACAAGCTTTCAAACTTTTATGTACTTCTATGAACTAAAAATATTGCTTCTACAAAAAATTAAATTTAAATAAAAGTGCAATAATATTATTTTTCTGAATTTCATAGCAATTTCATTATCTCTGGTGTATTTGTTCATCCAGTTTTTTGCAATCTAAACTTTTGAAGCTGCATAAGTTTTAGAAGTAAGATAGTAATTCAGAATCCAAGAACCCTAAAAGTCCTTTAGGAGACCTGGAGTGGCTCAGCTACAAATAGATGCTTCAATCAACCCCTTTGATAGCTGCTGTCAAACACAGTGTAAAACACTGTGAAGTACTAAGGGCAGTAAGGTCAAAACGAGTTGATAGGTGAAAGAATATTTAATTATAATTTCAGTGTTCTGCTCTCTGCTCAGTTATTCTTGTGAAAAAAACCCACAGCACATAAATGGAAAATAGGTTTATAGGTTTATTTTTACAAGGGAAGGAGTAGTGTAAAAAAACTGACTTGTACAGGATTATTTATTGTACATTAAAATGATAATTATACTAAGGCTGTGTTAATGATGATGCCAGAAGGGCATGAGTTTGAATTAAACTAATTAAATATATCCTAAAGGAAAGAAGAAAAAAGAAATTGGGCTTCTCTAAAGCTGAGTATATATAATTAAAATAAGAAGTAGCAATAGAATGTAAATATAATATTGTACAGATCTATAATGAGGAGATAGTGCTGTAAGACATTTAAGGTATTAGATTTATAATTTAGGAGGTATAATAATCCATTGTCTAATGCTCGGAGCACATAAATTTACATAATTACATATCTAAGTACAAAAAAGTCAGTGAAAATTGCTAATTAGAAAAAAAATATAGTAAATATAGATAGACTAAACAAAATTTTAGAAAAACAGTCTTTCACTTGTACCCTTGTGAGACCCTCAAAAGTAATCCTTTGGACCCTCATTGTGGACAAACCAAAGTTGGTCTCAGTATGGCTAAAATTCCCTATTAGATCAAACAAAATATATTTGTTCAAAAGGAACTTAGATAAATTCCTTATAACAAATATGTGTAGACAATAAATTCATCTATTTTATACAGTTCTGAACAACTCAGAATGACTGAAATTGGGAGAGTAGAAGTGAGTTGGAACTGAGAAATAATGCAGAACATGAGACAGAGATTAGATTCAGATTGGAAGAGATATGAGCTATTTTGCAAAGAACACGTGCTATTTTTATTCCAAACAAATTCACAGCTAAACTTTTCAAATGCTTATAAATCTGTAAATTCGCCATGAAGCAATATTCTGTTGTATTTATGTTTTGAATTTAGGGTGAAAATTTAATGAATAGTTCAATTCCTTTGGGGAAAAAATTATAATAAAAAACCAGGACATGTAGACAATACAGAATTACATTTTAGCCAATCTCAAAAAATAGTTGCATTTTGCAGTACTCTGTATAAAACTTGTTTAAAAAATTCCACACTAAGTTTTAAAATCTTGGTATCTGGATGGACCAGCAGAATTTGCTGTCCTTCCTATGCATATTTAATTGTCATTGCCTGCCTTGTGGTAGTCATGATGATACATTATCCACAAAGAGAAGCATTTGTCTTACTACTGAAGATTTAAGTGTTTCCACTTGCTTAACATCTGTGAAACTTTTTATGTAGTGGAATCAGCTGCAGGGTGGACCCAGCTTTCCTCAAGAAGAAGAAGGAGTGGGAAAATGAGACATTTGGGCAGCATCCTGAAGGCTTTGCCAGCAGCAGACACCTCAGCCCAGGAATTGCAATATATTCCTATAGTTACTGACCTGCGAGACAACAACGTATGTACAGTGGTATGTGGGGATAATAATGTTGGTTGCTGGTTTGATCACACCATCAATCATCTAATTTTTCTGGGTCAGGAGAAGTACCTTGTGTTTTTTGAAGGTTGTTGTGGCACAGGTAAAGTCATTTTTGTCACAGAGTTATGTGGGGCAGGACATGCAAGAACCTGCTTGGCCCCTAGCGAGGTACATGGGGTCACTGCTGTTATATGTGCACTGCCTCTTCAGAGAAGCATTCCAGGATTATTCCAAAGACCTGCAGTGGATACAGCTGGTGTTGTCAAGGTTTGGATAATAGTGTGGGACTTCTTCAGTGAAGAGGTGAGTGATCAGTAACTGTGAATGCAACCATCAATCCCTGCTTCTATAAATTTTCAAGAAAAAGATATTGGATATAATAAGACCCCAAGGGCATCTATGGGAAAGAGTGCTGGACATTATTTCCTCATCTAGATGGAAGTACTATTTATAATTACCCTCTCCTGAGTTAGACAGACAGCTTTTGATTGATCTAATTGTATTTCTCTTCAAAGCAATTTGATTTAATTTCCCCATAGGATATGCTGTGACATAGCATCAAATACATTCTGAGAAATCCAGACAGATCTTCTGCATGTCTTTCTCATAGTTCTGCAATTGTATCAACATCAGAAAACTGATCAAGATGGCTTGGGACATTCAGTTGCTATGGATACATTTATGATTCTATTTTGCAAATGATTCCACTCTTTTCCAAAAGGCAGCTTCAATCATTAGCAAGTATACTTCTGTGAATGATATTAGGTGCTAACATCACTTTATCTTTCTCATTTTTATATTTTTAGATTGCAGCTTACTAGCACTAAAGGCCCACAAAGTTATTCCATACTCCACTACTTTCTGTTGCTCCTTCACTGTTTGCATTCATCAGGTACAGCACAGTCTTGAACAAAGTTAACTGTTATGGAAGGTTTTTTAATTGCTTTCTTATAATCCAAGCAGTGCTTTGTTCCCCTCTGGTTTAGCTTTCCAGCTAATAATTTAGCCCTGGATTTTGGAATGCTCAAGTGAACTCCTTGTAGGCTGATCTTCCCACTTATGATTTTCCATAGCTGCAAGATGTACTCCCCAATTATCTTGCCCTTGAATATGCTGGTCTATAGTTCCTTTGCTAGTCTATTGATTTCAGACGTGCAAGCCAGCTGCAATCTTTTTTTTTTTTTTTTTCCCTTCTCTCTGCTTCCTTCAGCCTCTAACAAATTCTACTGTCTAGCAGTAACACCAAGAACATAAAAAATAGTTCCTTCATTAGATCAGATTAGAGGAACATCTTGTCTGGAGTCTCTCTGACAGAGGCCAATATCTAAAACTTCTAAGAAAAAAATGGAAAATGATGAACCAAATTCTATTTCCAGGAAAGTAAACTTTGAAGGATTACAAAAGAACTAATAAAATCAGCAGGAAGAAATAATCCTTCATAATCAATATCAGCTATTTCTCTCTCTTAATGAAAAAAAGATGACACCATCTTGTGATTTAGAATAATTAATTTTTAAGTGCTGATTTTTTCTAATAATTGATCGTGCCTGGCAGAAGAACCCTTGGATTTTTAAATGACCTTTGCAAGGCATTCAGCTCTTAATTTCTGAGAGAGAAAGGTTTAAAAAGGCACATAATTTATCTCCTGAAACAGATATGGGCCTAGCTGAATCCAACATATCACAGAAGCTTTGAATTTAGGCTGAAAATTATTTAAGCTTATTAAAGAAAAAAATAATTGTAGTTTCTGTAAGGTTTCCAGTAGTTTCATGTATTTTGAAACTGTTAAACAATTTTCTACCCTATATATGCATATTCAAACTGCTTTTATTGTACAGAAGGGGACTAGTTTCTAATATCTGGTTTTTTTAAAGATAAACATTTACAACTTTTGCTATGTTTAGCAAAACATTAGACAATCCTAGATGGTTATGTATATAAGATTAGCATTTCATGCAACAGACATCATAAAATGTTTGTTTATTGCCTAATATTTTGATAAATTAGTATTTCTTATAATGTATTACTTATGTCTCTTACAGACATAAAAAGTCCTTTTTAATTTAAACATTTATAATTTCATCTTTAATAAGAAACTGTAACTATTTCTTTTCTATTTCCTCAGCTATGTATTATTTTTCAGCTCTTCATCTCATCATTTTTCAACTTAGAAACAAAATAATTTTCGTTTATGAAACAGTTTTTATAGCAATCTGTAATGACCACTGTGGTGAGGGCAGCATATGTGCTCCTGGAAACAATTTTTTGTGTTTGCAGGGTTAAGAAATAGTGAGTAAAATGTCAGTTTTCATCTTTATTTTATGAATTTTCCGTTCTTAAACATAGAAATCTAGTGTTGGTCAAGACTACACTCTCAGATCAAGGCTTTGCATCAATGTATGTAATCATTGAAAATTATTCTTGTTCAAAGTTTTTTCTTTAGATCAATCAGGAACACACACAAACATGCACACACAAACAAATCTTAATAAGAGAAAATGCCAAAAATTGTGTCATGATGGATAAAACATTTCACTTAAGACACATTTCTACTTGCAGACACTTGCAGAGACAAGAACAAAATGTTTCAACCAAGGCACATCTTCTAACTTTTGAGTTTAGATACAGATTAGTGCTATTTTGGGTATCTATTATGTTTGGCCTTTTGACCAAAAAGACTACATGATGGAAGATTTACAAACTCAAGTGAACCCATTAAGGCCATTTTGTCCCATTTCCCTAAGAATTTAAACTATGTTTGAATTTGTGTGCATGAAGTGTTCATGAATAATTCCACTTTTCAAAGATAAAGTTCTAAAGAGTTGAATATGTTGTCATGATTCACATTTCAGATATTTTTAATATCAAATGTTGGGGAGGATGCTGCATGTACGTCCAAGTAGTACAATTGAAACAACCTCTTAGAGGTGTATGTAGCTCATATCATTGTGGCTGATAATGATTGCAATGATTTCAGTTCAAAAGGTAAGGACAACTTCACAACCTCTTTTTTTAAACAAAACAAAACAAAAACAAACAAAAAAAAAAAAACAAACCAAAAAATCCGATAAAACCCCACAACAAAAAGAAACAAACAAAACCAAAACCAAAACCAAACAAGCAAATGGTAGTTGTTTGGTTTCCTAGTGGAAGATGAAGAAAGAGAAAACCTTTTCTCCTCCACAAACACACAGTGTTTTCCAGGAACACTTTAACTGAATTTGTACCATATCATTACCATTACTGAATGAAAAGTGCCTGAAGAGAAAATAAAAATCAAGGATGTGCATGGTAAGGCTCTGTTTTTGGAAGGTGTGGGGGTGGGATTTTTGTGAACAATAGAGGAGATAATGTCCTAATAACAAATAGAATTACTACAGAATTTTGTGTTCTTAGTTTGAGGAATAGAAATGCAATCTTGAGGTTACTTTTAATGAAAGCTAGGGAAATAACTAGATAAAAAATTATGTGAAGGTTTAGTTCTAAAAATAACAACTCTTGGGGTCCAAATATAAGAGAAAAATACTAATTACATATTAAAAGTAGATTCATAACTATAGCATTATTTGGCCATAAACAGGGTGCCAGTTAACTGAGAGTGGTTGGTACTTACTGCCATTCATAGTTATGTGCAAATATGCTCTTTATGGAGTTTAGAGGGTTAGTGACACTGCTTGCTTGTTTCCTCCCTTGTTTTAAAGTGTGGCTGCTTTTGCACTTTCTTTGGTTGTGTTGTTTTGGTTGGTTGGTTGGTTGGTCGGTTTTTTCATAACATTTTCCCATCATTTTAGGCTGTTACCTAAACTGGTCCATAATAGCAAAATAGAAAACTTTCACTTTACAAAGCTACCATTGCAAAGATAGAACACAGTGTGAAGGGAAAGAAATGAACAAATAAACAAAAAGCGAAAGGAAAGGCTTCTGGAGAAGGCTTAGGAATTGGTAGAGAGATCTGACTCAGTGAAGCAGATGTGAATACAAGAATATAAAGGCAAAAAACAAAAAATAAATCAGGTGAGAACCTAAAACTAAGAGAGCTTGTGTGAACCAGTTTTGTAATCCTCTTACATAGTACGGAATAACTCAGTATCAGGGTAAAGTACAAACTCTTTTGTAATGACACTGGAAAGGTTTGACTTTGGAGCTAGCAATGTGATTTTATGTTAATGGATTTGGAAGCCGAAGTTATTAACTGGGAACTGCAATTATTTTTGTGGAACAATCTGAGTTAGTTAAATATATTTGGTGACAGCAGGGAGATAATGTTTAAGTCCCAAGACTAGAATACAATAATTCTTGTGTATCCAAAGCATTACCTGATGAGAAACAAGAATGGTAAATATTTGCCAATTGTTTAATGGAATAAGGACATAAAAAAAAAAAATAAATCTATTTCAAATGACCCATGTGTAACTTGTTACTTAGGAAATGAATAAAAGAAATCATTAAGAAAAAGAAATCAATAAATAAATATGTATCTGGGGGGTTTTTGATTTTTCTCTCTCTTTTTTTTTTTTTTTTTTTTTTTAACAAGATGATTCATAAGTATAATCTCCCATTTGAGTATATAATTAATCCACAGTTGCCGAGACCCTTAGAGTTGTGTTTGATAAAAATCTTGTGAAATTGCTTAGAATTCTAGTTGACAAGTGTTATTGTTTTAAGTGGCTATGTGACTTTATTAGACAATTTTCAAAATGCCTACAAAATAGAGAATTTGAATCTCTTGTTGCCTTTCATTATCCTTTTGAAAAGGAATTTTGTAGCTGTGTTTGACTTCAGCTGAACAGCGTCTCCATTTCATTCATTGATTTCAGCTGAGTTGTTGATGTTATGTTTGGGGACTGTGGCCAAGTAAACAGAGAGCCTTTTCTCAGGGGAAGAATGTTAACACTCTGCAATTCTGCTGAAACCCTCACCTTTCCATTTTAGCTTTTCTTTGCATGTAAAATATACATGGATTTGAATGCATGTCTGTTTTAAGACTAAAGACTTCTCCTTGAGTTGTGTCTCTTTTCTGTTATGTCAAGGCTTGGTACCTTACATCTTCTTGAAAAAGTTTTCTGTTAAACCATAATGTGAGAAGAGAGAGAACAGAGAATATATGTGGGATTAACTCAGTCTGAGGACCAAATCTCCCGTTTCTGACAATGTCTGTTTATTAATCTATATGATATTTTTCTAGTTAGGTCTACAAACAATGCTTTCTTTGAAGCCTGAACTCAATTAACTCAAATACCAGAGCAGTTGTAACAAATGAAATTTGTATTGCCAGTAATAACTAAATTAATTCATTTTTCTGAGTGACTAAGCTTTGACATACATCTGTAAAATTATCCAAACACCCTTCCTAAACAAAGAAGGAATGCTTCATTTTGTTTGTTGTTTTGTTTGGTTTGGTTGTTTTTCCTTTTTTCCATATAAAATCACTTTGGTATTTCCAATTAAAAAACAAAAACAAACAAAAAAAGGCAAAAAAATAAAACAAAACAAAAAACAACTTTGGGAGATTACAGACAGAAAAGTTTTTCTGTTTTAGACTTTCACTTAAATTTATAAACAAGGAGAAATCATCAAGTTCTTGAACTTGTTTTTATTCCAATATTTTTAAATAAATGAAACTTGAATGTTCTTGTGTAAATTATGTTTCTTTGAGTGACCCAGAAAAAATCACTTTTGCATTGTGCCTCCTGCAAAATCAATAACACTTATGGATACCTTGAGAACATTTATCAAAACAATTACATTTTTACACATTTCATGAAAAATACAGATAGAATTGCTCCTAAGAAATGATGATGGACTACTCTATAAAAGCATAATAAATTAGAGTTTCCATTTTATTTAGTTCTGACATTAATATAGTTTATCTTGCTCCAGTCAGTCACCATTAGACATATTTTTTAGGATCATAACAGTAGTTTTAAGTTAGCAGGGCATATTATAGTATTTCAGATACAGGGCCATATTTCTAATTTTCCTTAACAGCTGCATGAAGACATACAACAACCTTACTACATAGGGTTGGCATATTTAGCAAGGAATCGTATTATTGAATAAAACTGTTCCTTCAGTAATATATGGATTTTTCCTTGTGCCATTTATACACTCAGCAAAATATTTTCCAGTTCTGAAAACTTTTAAGATTGTATGGAATAACTTCATTACAAAATAAAAACAAAACAAAACAAAACAAAACAAAACAAAAAAAACAACTCTAGCAAAGCTTCATTAATGAACTCTATACCAGTAAAACAGAGTTGTAATTTTGGAAGCCTTCTTTTCCATGACCAAGGTTTTTGCAGCAAATTTATTTTTATTAATCTCATACTTCAGGGAGACTGCTGTCTGTTTGCAGGGATCAGAATATAATAATTCAAATAAACAGCAAAAAGAACTTGGCTGATGTGCTTTTATATGCTTCTGAATAGAAATTAACCATACCTGGACATAAGAGGTAGAGCAGATTGCACTCCTCTCCTTTTTTTTATTGCTACTTTAAAAAGAGAGAAATCAGGTTGGCAATTTTTGTTCTATTTCTGATGGGATTTGAAGATGAGACCTGAGTCAGGTGTAAATTGACTCTGTCTAGAGAATATCTTGGGTTGATTTATTTTTCTTTCTTAGTAATGCAGAGAGATGTCTCTTTTGCCTCCTATTTAGGCAACACACTTACCAAAGCAGAAGAAAAATATGTTGCAGGAACAGAGAAAATTAATTCTTGTCATTTTCTACTCTTTTTGGAGGTTACATCCATTTATAGGATTTTGATCTTTCCTACGGAACTTTGGATTTTTTTTTTTACTTTTTTTTTTTTTTTTTACGTATGGAATTAAAATATGTTTTTTGCTATGTGTGGTGGATGGAATAGGCATTTGAGCAAATATTCTAGAAACCTTTCAAGACCAGACATCTTTTGGGTTGTCGCTGATTCTGAGGGCCTTTACTTGGTTCCTCAAGGTCAGTAAAGCTGGACCCGGGCTTTTTCATTAGCCTGAGGAAGAGAAGGCCTGGGAGGGAACTAGTTTGCAGCCTCTCAGTATCTGTTAGGTGGATAGAAGAGATGGTGTCAGACTCTTCTCAGAGGTGAACAGTGAGAGCACATATCACAACGCTCACAAGTGGTTGCAAGAGAAACCCAAAGGTAACAAAATCCTACTTAATAACTGTTCATTAATGACAGTCATTAAGTACTGGAGCAGTCTGTTTGGAGAATGTTGGGGAATATATATTCTTGGAGCTTTCAAAATTTGTTAGCCCTCAGCAAGACAACGTAAGTTTCAGTCAATTTAATTTTAAGATTTGAGCAGAAGCATACATGAGGTGACTTTCAGAAATCCCTTCCAAAAGTAATTATTCTTTGAATCTATGTAAAGAAATACCTAGTAAGATGTACAGATTTTGCTGAAGATTTGCCAGATTATTTGTTTCTTCCATACCAATAATGTACTACTGTGAAATGCACTGTCTGCATGTAGTGTTCAAATACTCATTGTTATCATTGCACAAAATTGCATGTATGGTTCTAATCACATTGGATTCACTCAGAAATGGCTGGCTCAGTTAATTACTTCTTTATTGGGTTTTAATGAATAGTTGCAGTCAGTTTTAGTAAATAAGTGCAAAATTTTTTCCTGTGTGTTGTGCTTCTGTTGTGACCACTGCAGCTAATATGCACTGAGTAGTATTCATTCTTGTGTGTGTGCCTTCATCAGGTTGAGCAATTTAATCTGTGTTCAGATCAAAAACTCCATTTTGTTCCAAGCCATGTGAAAGGCATCCATTGATCACTGAATCGTTTAGTTTGGAAAAGACCTCCAAGATCATCGGATCCAACTTTTGGTTGCTCACTGGCTTGTAAATTAGACCACAGCACTAAGTGCCATGTCCAGTCGTTTCTTGAACACCTCTAGGTATGATGACTCCAGCACCTCCCTGCGTAGCCTGTACCAGTGCCTGACAACCCTTTCCATAAAGAAATTCTTCTTGATGTCCAACATGAATCTCCACTGGCACAGCTTGAGGCTGCATCCTCTTACTCCGTCACTGGTTGTCTGGGAGAAGAACTCAACTCCCACCTGGCTACAACCTCCTTTCAGGTTGTTGTAGGGGGTGACATCTCCTTTTCTCCAGGCTGAACACTTCCATCTCCTTCAGCCACTCCTTGTAGAATTTCACCGGAGATGTTGTCTGTCTCTGGACTTGCTCCAGCATATCAATGTCTTTCTTTGAGTGAAGGGACCCAGAACTGGACACAGTCATTGAATCTGTTCCCTGCAAAAGTTCTTGTTCCATTGCAGACAGTGTGTGTAATTTCAAATGTAAATATTTTTGTGTTTTGCCTGATGTTTACTTACTGCAAGTATTCATGTATAACAAGCTTCCAGTGGCAGCAGCAATTGCGAACTCAGTATGTTAAGTACTATCTATTTTGCAATTTGGTACCTCTCACACATACCTTTATCTAATGTCTTATTTTAACTACTGCTGATGGCAAATGAAAAGGACATCACTCTAACCAGATATAAAATGTGATTAGATAGGTCTTCTCTTCATTCGTCATGAAAAGTAGAGGTCTGGTGTAGGAGCATTCTGACACTTGAAAGCATAGTCTGGAAGTGTGGTATTGAGGGAGACGAAAAAGGAATTCAGCCGCAGTGAGCCATAAATTGGCTCACTTAGTGTAGTCATTATCTCACAAGTCTTGTAGCACTGGTTCTTTGAAATTCCCACTTATTGCCACCATCACCTCCAGAAGCTCTTCTCCAATGCAAGTGTTGTACCAATTCTTTCCACCTTTCACCTGGGTTGTATTTTGACAACTGGATTTAATTCCAGCAGCTTGTCAAAACTGAGATGATATGCAAAGAATACTTATTTTAGTATGATTGTCCAGCTTTAGGATGCTGCCACTGTTCTCTGTTTTCAAAGCAGTGGAGAAACTAAATGCTCTTGTTGTTAGATATAATTCATCTACAGAAAAATAAAATGAAGGTTTAAAACAATGAGTAAATTTTGAAACTTCTATTTATACCTTTTCATAAATGTATTTTGAATTTCTAGAGCTGGGCTGTAGACTAAATTATTTTAGGACCATTTTGCATAATAGTTTTAGAAAGTTGCAAGTTATTTTTAAGTTGCAAGTTTGCACTTTTTTTTTTTGTTTGTTTGTTTGTTTGTTTGGTTTGACTTGTTTGTTGTTGTGAATTTGGTGGTATTTTTTGGGTGTTTTTTTGTTTGTTTTTTTTGTTGTTGTTTGTTTGGGTTTGTTTGTTTGGTTTTTTGTTTGTGTTTTTTTTTGTTGTTTTTTTTTTTTGTTTGTTTTTGTTTTTTTAAATGTGACCTGCATATCCCAGGCAAAGAATATATTAAATATTAGTATTTTATTTGCCATGTTCCAGTTTTCTGGCATCAGCCTGTCAGGAGTAATCTTACTATCTCTGGGCTTTTGTCTGAACACTGTGCTTCATACTTTGCCAGTTAAGTCTGACTCAAATTTATTCTCCTGCTGTTCTGATTCTTAACTGAGCTACTGACAGAAATCTTTGCTGGTTATTTTCTAACGTCATGTTTTCATTAATTCTCTCTTGCCTCCTTGCAGGCAGGCTGACAAGAATACATAGATCAGAAAGCCTGCTAGTGTAACCTCTTAGTTATCAAATCCCACAATTTCATTCCTTTATGTACTTTCCAATTGCAGTGAAATAAAATAAAAATAAAAAAAAAATCCACTTATTAACTTCTTCAATTTTTACATTGGTATTAGAAGGGAATAGGTAGCAACCTTCTGTTTAAATATTTCATGCATATGTGCTTTCCAGAATCACTGAAGAGAAATGAATGGTGTGTATGGCACTACACAAAACAGAAAACAGAAAGAAAGTGTTCTTTTCCTTTACCAATCATGACTGGTCATAGTTGTTTAAATCTATGTCCTTTGTAATCTTTCAGAAGACCTTGGATTCACTCAATGCGAATAGTTTGTGGTTTTTTATGACACATTCTGATGGGAATATCCTTTCCCCATGCCTTCAAAACTTGAAGGTTGGCAACCTCAGACAAATATCTGTATCAGAGAAATGACACACTTCGTGCAGTCACTCATTTCCATCAGTGCTTGAAGCCAGACAAAGCTCACTGAAGGCTTTTCAATAGAGCAGGTAAAATTCAGTCTTATGTTCAGTGGGAACAGATAGGAGGCAAAAAGCTCAAGAGATGTGAGCTGTAATTTTGAAGGTGGGGGTAGGTGTAACTTCAACTCGGAACAGGACAGGAATGTTGTGGGCCTTAACGGGGCACAGGTATGTCATACACCATTCTCTATCCAAAGTTATCACAGGTGTTGAATCCTAGCTTTGCTGAAGCGCTCCTCTGTTGTTAGTCCCTGCTGCCTTTGGGTTTGCTCTGGGACTGAACAGGGAGGAAGGCAGGAGAAGCAACAGAGTCAATAACTGATCCTGGGAAGGACAGACTCCTTTCTCCAGTGGCAGCAAGGTTGTCATTATAAAAGTCCAAAGAACACTGAGAAGAACTGTTCTGTTAACCAGATGGGGATTTTTTTTCTGAGGTGGCTTAGGATTGGAAACTGTTTGACTTTCCTTTTAGTCTAAGGATTTTAATAATCTATGGAACCCAACAATTATTAATTTATTTCTTTTTTTGGGATATGCATAGGATAAAGACATTGAAACAAGACTTTAATCAGTCTGCAAATTTCTGAATGTTTATGCAGTATATACTTTCCTTTTCCAGCAGTTCTATTATTGGGAGCTAAAATCCTAGACTTCTTGCATCCCAAAGTCTTTTTGCAGTTTCCATTTCTTAACCCTTATTCTTTTATCTTAACTCATTTCTCCCAACTCTTTAATGTCCTATTTTGCTGTTCTCCTAACCTGTGTCTTATGCTATATATCACTGATGACAGAAACAAGCTCTGCACAGAGTGAGGTCTTGGAAATGCTTGAATTTCTGGATAAATAACTAAAAGGAAAAATGTTGAACAGACATAGACATGTGTCAGCTGGAAAGCTTGCCCCTGTTCAAGGCAAACATTTTTGTACTGATTTGCTTTTATGTGCATGTTCCTCATTGCTGAACTCAGAACAGGACTGTTTTGGGCCTCAATCTGTGCATGAACTGTGAGTTACAGCTTGGCTGGCTCTGCAGAGAAAGTCTTCAGGGAAATCTTCTGGTATTTTCATGGTCATCTGAAAACAACTCTTTTGTTTCTTCATCATCATTTGTGTAGCTCTTCCCACCACGTGAGCAGCCCTCCCTAAGAAAAACTTTTTTTTTTTCTCTTTTTTTTTTTTTTTTTTCATTTTAAATCAGTATTTGCAATCAGAGCATTTTCTTTGTCATTAAACAGGACAATTATTTTTTTTGCAAGACCTCTTCAGTCTCTTCCACAAGTTGTTCACTGTCCAGCTGAGATAGTAGTAAGGCTGTGAGCCCAAAAAACATGGGCAGTGGGAACGGGATTGATGTACTTATTTTAGACTTATGAATGCCATTACTCTTTTTTCTTCAGGTATCCTTCATCAGGAAGAATTTCTCCATGAAAAGGGTTGTTAAGCACTAGAAAGGACTGCTCAGGGAGGTGATGGAGTCACCAACCCTGGAGGCGACTGCACGTGGCACTTTGTACCATGGTCTAATTGACATGGTAGAGATCAATCAAAGGTTGGAGTCAATGATCTTTTCCAACCTAAACGATTCAGTGATTCTGTGATTAACTGAGTTTCATTATGTGAATACCATGTGTATGTTTGTGTAAGAAATAAATCGTTATTTATGCACAGCAATTTTGAATTCATCATTCAAAATCATTGTAGAGGAAAAGAAACATTTTGGAACCTTTTACTGCTTCATGGCAGCAACTTAGTTGTACTTGTATCTTCAAAGTTTGCTGCTTCATAACCTTTTCAACAGACTGGGGGCTAATTAATTCTTAAGGAATAGTTCTCTGATCATAGTTGAAGGTGATCTGTCTTTTCTTGTACCCCAGACTGACTTCTGGTATTATGAAACACTGCATCTGGTTCTTAATAGTCATGTCATATTGTATTATGCTATACAATACTATCCTGAAAAGACTGATGCGATGATTTATCTCATGTGTCATCATATCTTGATGTGTCAGTCAAGGAAGTAGAGCATATACAGATGGATTTTATCTATAAAAATGCACAGAACATGAGAAAAAATACTTTTATACTAAACTATGATGTTTAGAATTGACTATTAGACTGCCTTATATCATTGATTAGAGATGGTAAACTTGCTTAAAAAAGGGTAGCGGGATATATATGACAAATAATCCTTGATGTAGCAAGAGTTTTTAGGGATCCATTTTGAGCCATGCACAACAGGAATCTTCTTTCTAGTAATGTTTGAGGCTGTAATAGAGTCTAACATCTTATAATGGAAGAAATAAATGTAGTTGGTGGTAGAGAAAATTCAAACCAGAACTGTTTTTTGGTATGTTTTTCTTGTTTGCTATTCCTGGTGTCAATACCAAAAACATATTCACATAGAAACTGGGGGCAAAATGTGAAAGCTTTTTTTAAAAAAAAATTAATCTATAAGAGGAGCAGCAGGCAAAGTTAACTGGGCACAAACCAATTAAAATCACCTGTTAGTTCAGAACTACCTTAAATATATAAACCTTTTTTTTTTTTTTTTTTTTTTGGTTAGTAGATCATAAATATTTAGGCCCATTTATATGGCTAAGGAACTTTTTCTTCAATGTCCTCAAGTGTGGAGTAATGAACACTGAAGGCATTGTTGGAAAGGATAGTTGTCATCTGCTGGATTTGTCTTTGGCTCCTGAGCTGAAAGATTTTGTGGTAAATATTCAGTCATAGAATCATAGAACTATGGAATTGTTTGGGTTGGAAGGGACCTTAGAGATCACCTTGCTCCAACCTCCCCACCATGGACAGGGACACCTTTCACTAGACCAGGTAGCTCAGAGCCCCGTCCAGCCTGGCCTTGAACAATCGTCATATAGGTTTGTTTACAGTGTTTGATGGTGTCCATGACCTCCAGCTCCATTAAGAGCTTTTGAGGTCTGAAGAAGCAATAGCTGCTTAATGCAATTATGTAAAATTGTATTTTACACAAGAATGGCTTTTAGACAGTAAAGCTACAATTAGCTACTAACTTTAATGCCATGTCCTAGAGTTTTGAATAACTTTGCTCAGAATGAATACTTATTCCCATATTCTAGTACCATTTCTTCTAGTTACACTTCATTTTTTCTATCATATTACTGCATTTCTTAGAGTACTGTAATAGCTGCTTGTATTCAAGGTAAACATATTCTCGATTGCATACCTTTTTAGAAGATATTCTGAAGAATGGATGAAGGTGACAATGTTGATGGATTGCCTGGTTAATGTGCCAATCTATTAATTATTTTAATTACATCACAGTAATTTAGTAGGAGCTGATTATAAATGACTTATATTACAGATAAAAGTACTGAATTATGGAGATTGCAAGATTTTAGTCTTTTCTAAGAAAACAAACTGTTATAGATAATAAGGTGGAAACTTGCACATAAGAGGGTATATGTCTAGCTACAGAAATAATGTGTCAATAGTACATTTTTCATATGTTTTGTCCTATTTATTATCCTGCCCTGAATTTTATGGGTATCACATAATTGGAAGATTACCCTTGTTTTTGTGTTCTATTTTTACATCAAATGTTTATCCATTCCTTTTACTAAAAAAAAAATAAAAAAAAAATAGAAACAATGTTTTAGAACATCTCAGCTACAGTGACAAATGTGCTTTTAAAATACCTCACACTTTTTAATTTGTTAATAATAAATAAAAGTCACTGTGGTTAATTTCTTGAAGAAAAAGAAATTTCTCCTTTTACACCTGTAGCTTCTAAATTTTCTAAATTTTCTCCATCTATTCTGGTCAGAAATTATTAAACAGATAAACATGCAATTTAATTTAGAAATCACTCACATTTTATGATTGATTGACTCTTCCTGCAGCAGGTACAGAGTCAGATGTACATGACCAAGGCATGGAGTATTTTTTTAAAGTCTTAAAGTCAAAATGCCTTCAAAAAAGACAATGGTCAGCAGGTTATAATGAGAGCAAAGGCCTAACTAAGTAATGAATAATAAATTAAACTAACACAAAATTAAATAAATAAGTAGAAGTATTGTCCATAGTCACCCAGTTCTTCAGAAAACAATATCAGGTGGACAGCAATGTGGAAAGCTCTCTGTGTACCTTTTGTTTCCCATCTCTCTGCTTTTCTTCCCTGCTCCACAAAAAAACAAACAAAAGAAAGAAACAAAAACCAAAGAAACAAACAACCCTCCTAAAAAAAAAAACCACAAAAACCCAAACCCCAACACTTTTCCTCTGTTAACTGTTGAAGAACAAACATCTCTGTATTTGGAACCATCAATGTTATTGTATTTATTCACCTATTCATAAACTTTAGAATTTTGACATCACTCATCAGTGACATAATTTGTAGTTAAAATTTACACTGTCTAGAGGATCTGGGGTTTAAGTATATTTTTACCACTCAAATATTTGCTTTCTTTATATGTATTCATCCCCAATCTTATGGAAGTATTGTTCAATTATTCTTGAACATGTTTCCAGATTAGATTGACCTAGAAAATGCGAGCCCAGAACTTGAAGATGTGTCTTGGATGAACTGTCCTTGTACCTACAAGTTACATGGACTTCAGATCTCCTTTGGGAAGGACCTATGGAGTGTGTACAAGCTGATGGACAGATTAGCATGAAATAGTCATATTTCTAGCAATTGCCATTTTTCTCATGGTTAATTCTGAATATCTCTGGCTTGTTACACTACTCCGTGCAAGGTAAAATTTCAGGAGATGAGTACTAGAACAGATTTCTGATTAAGTGGCTCTGTACACATTTAGTTTTTATTTCAAGATATGCAGGTTTACAAATACTGAATATTAGGCAAAAACTAATTTGGATTCTTACAAAATATAAGTGTGACTTATTCCCTAAAAATAGATCTATCAGTCATGTATGCTGAAAAATCTTGAAAACTCGGGGATCTACCTGAACAGATTATGAACAGAATAAAACCTTTGTTGTTTTTTAATCCTGTTCAGCATCAAGATAAGGATATTAAAGATAATGTAACTTCAAAAATTGGCATTACAGGCTTACTACTTTGTTCTGGCTTTCTTATGTTTTCACAGAATAAGCATATAAATCTTAATAACTTTTTTACCACCTACTGTGGCACATCAAGTTTGTAATAACAAAAACTAAAAATGATTATCTTTATGTGATTTAATGTTTCCCTTTGTCTGTTTGGAATGGGTTTGATAATGGAGTTTATGAACTTCTTCGTCTCTTGAGATTCCTACTAGAATAAGTCTTACTGCCAGCTAACTAAATCTTATATTCTATCCTACAAGCTGTTGTGTGATGTAGTATATTTAAGAAAGATCTCCAAAAAACTTGCTTTTGTAATTCTGTTAACAGAGTTACACTTTCCTGGCCTTCACCTCAACAGATGCAATATTTCAAGCTCCCTCAGTTAACCTTTTTGACTTTGTACTCAAATACAGATCTGTCACAGAAGCAAATAACAGCTAATTAACAGCTACGAATTTTACCCCGGTCTGGTTTTAGTTGCTTTGGGTTGGGTTGTTTTATTTTTAGTTTTTCTGTAGCAGATAGCAGTCTTCCTTTTAATGACAGAAAAGTCAGTGTCATGTGGAAAGCTGATGTTTCATAGCTTGTGGACAATTGCTTTATTCCTTTTGTTGCTTTTCCTTGAAATACCTTTTGCCAACTAGTCCCTTTGGAGTTTTGGTGATTTGAAACTACAAGAGAAAACCTAGAAAATAATACTTAGATGACCTCCACTGTTTTTCTAGCAAAACATGGGTGCTGAGTCCTGATTATGTCAGTGAGACTGAGAAAATTCCCATACTTTCAGATTGGCACTTTGGGTGCAAAACTGAACCTTCTACAGCTCTAGATCTCCTAGAAACTTATGTCATCATCTAGATATTCAACTGATCAAAAAACTCCCACAAAACACCCAAAACAGGAAACTACAATAAATAAGGTTTATGAGAGCCTTGTGACAGAAAGATTCTCTCAGTAAGATTGTCAGCATGGATAGTGATGAACTGAAAAACAAATTGTTAGCCATACTGTGAAAGCAGCTCAACTTAAGCTCAGAGTTAGTGTGAAAACCAGGAAAGGTTGGAATGTAACTATTATTTAAGTTCATTATTGCCATAGCCAACTTTAGCAGTTAATAGGAAAAGAAAGGATTTTTTTCTTATTATTTTCTTTTATTGCCCAACTAATGAAAAATATGGAAATATTAGAAAACTGTGTCATTTGTGGATGACCATAAACAATTTAGGTTGTATGGTTATGGGTGCAAGTGTAGCATCACTAGAAAATAAAGGATAATGAGTTAACGTTTGCAATATGTCCACAGCAAGAGACTGACATTATAGCTCATTAATGACAATTAGTTTCACGTTTGATCACTTAAGTGGAAAGTGCTGCTTTGTGATTGGCTTGATTACAAAGGAAGTATTTTGGAAGGAAGGGGATATTGATATATTAGGCCACCTACTGCTCTTACATAACTTGGTTCAGTGAGTAGATTATTGGAGTTAGGACCAGAATTTGTCTCTGTGATTGGCACTAAAATATGCTTTGATTCTGTACAGTTTAGGGTCTCTAATCTCTGAAAATACCTGATGTTCAGAGGGTGACAATGCTTTTATTAAATTTCGCAAACTAATTTATCCTATTCAAAGTCAAGTACATCAGAAAATTAAGTTTCCTCGCCTCTCCATCGACAGTTGCATTAACTGGTTGTTTGTTTGAAGCTGCAGTGAGACCCCTTGCAAAAAAAGGGCAGTACAATATCTGCTGTTTACCACTTCAAAGTATTTTCCATTCTAATATGTAGAATTACAGCTTTTCTCTGAAAGTTTGCAAAAAAGAATTAAATGAAGATAAATGCAAAGTGTAACAATTACAATTCCATTATGAAATTATTTGGGATAGTAATTTTTTATGCTACTCTGAATTAGGAAGAGCAAATTTGATCTCTGCCTCTCTGAAGTAGAAAGCTATACCTAACAGGCAGTCATATACATGTGATCACAACTATATATGATATATAGGCTTATATTCTACCTCTGAACATTTATAACTCCATTATAACTAGACTGTGATTACAAAACATGAATGTTTAGTACTTTTCATTTTTCAAATTTAATTGCAGAAAAAATCCTATCTTAAATAATTTATTTGTACATAATTCTCTTAGATTCTTTTCAAATTTAAAACATGCTTGCACTTTCAAAGACTTTTGTCATTAATTAAAAGTTTTTATAGTATTTGAAATAAAAATACAAAATGCACTATTTCTTGAAAGCTTTCCTTTTTCTCTTCCCCCTCCCTCCCCCCCTCCCCAGTCTTAACTTCTATTTAACACTGAGGCATAGAAGCCCATCATGATTTTTATGCAATATGAATATCAAGTCAAGGAAATAGGCAACTGCGTGAGAGCTCTGAATTCTCACAACGTTTTGTTTTTTTTAGGAAACCTACTCAATGAGTAGAATAGAGGCAACAAGTAGGTAAAGATACACAAGATTTGCCTGTGGGCTTCCAATATGTTTTTTAGATGATATTCTTACATTTTTAATGTGATCTGACTAAAATACTAGCGAGCTTGTCTCCTGTGTTGTGTTAAATTTAGCCTGAAACCTTTCTGCTAAGATCTTGAAGCCAGATGGTCTTGTTAGTATTTAAATAAGAGACTTCCCAAGAAAACTCAGATGTGACAACGTAAGGCTGTTTCAACTTCCTTCCCTTCTGTTTTTCTCAAATTAATCCTTATTTTGAACAAAGGTACTGGCAGTACTTTTTTCAATAATATTCCAATGAAGTTTCAAATCATTTGAGACATAGACCTGCAGTAGAGTAGTTTTAATCTTAATGTTATTTCTTTCTAATGTTTTTTTTCTTTCTCTTTTGAAATGTGACTGATTTTAATAGAAGGTATTTTCTTGATCCTGTGAATTTTTGTTTCTTTGCAAAAGACCTTAAATCCATGTTAAGGATTTCTACATATGGGTGTCCTTGAAGTGTTTAACCTTTCTGAGATAGTCCATGTTCTTTGGCAAAATGTTTGCCTGAACATCAAACACAGGAGACAATAGACAGAGAAAACACTTGCGCAAGTTAGGTAGAAGTTGTTGTAATAATTTTCTATATAACTAGGTAAAATATGTTTCAAATTAAGAACCCATCTTTGGTAAAGGATTAATAATTTCTTATTAATATTTAAAAGATAGAAACTGGATTCAACTAAATCCTGATTCTTGACAAATTCTATATTTGGTAGCATAGGTTTTATTACTTTTCAAAACACTGTGATAAAATGAACAAACATATCAAAAAGACCGTAATTTATTGGGAAGGGGGAGTGAAAAAAAATCTGTATCAATTCCAATCTTCTTTTGTTGATGTTTACTGGTGAAAGACTGGTTTGGATGACACTTGTCTTTGAGGATTTGAAGTTTGGCTTCAGCTGTGGCACTTTTAGGCCTGACCATCCCTGGCGATACCAAAAATAAACTGAATATCTGGTAAAACCCCCCAAATCCCTTATCTTCTGTAGGTTTAGGAATCTTTTGAAGTGTAGCTGAGAATTTTGCTTTTTCAATATCTACACGAGTATTCAAAAAACTAGATTTCTTTGTTTTAAAACTGGCAGGAAATTATCTGTTGGTGGGAAATTATCAAAGAAATATTAGGATTATGTAAGGGTTCAATATTTTTTATTTTAGAAACCATTAGTAATTTCAATCAAAGATTAAAGATTTCAGAGCATAGAAAGAAAGCTGAAGGAGGTTTTTTAGCCTCTGGTTTAAAGATTTCAGATTCCTGTATGCTGATTATGTTAAACACCTTAATCCTGTCTTAAAATAGAACTGTGTTTTTCAATCATATTGTAATTAGATTAACTGAGACTGCTTTGTTTTCTCTGCCAATTTCGAATGAAAATAAAAGGTATTAACTGTGATCTCTGAGATTTATACTGAATATTTGCATACTGTGCAACAAATTGAAAAATCACTGGACTTCTAAGGGATCCATTTAAATGAGCAAGTGACTCAACTTCTGAACTAGATAAGATTAATCTATTTTCCCAAAAGTCAAACTTTCAGTTGATCTGTCTCACTTTTTTTGCTTATAGGAGGCTAGATTCTTCTAAAATTTATCCATGAACAGAAGTCTACAAATGAATACAAACACATTCTATGTGTTTGCTTTTATTGCCTACTGCAGATACTATTTGCTGCCTCTTTACTAGTAGCCAGAGTTATTTAATTTATTGAAGGTATTTTTAAAAAGGCTTGAAAGGGAAGAGAGTAGTGCCTTTATGTTTTCTTAGAAGGGATAAAAGACAGAAAAAAATGACAGCAGCTGGGGGCAGTACCAATACAGGGAATAGAGGAAAGAAATAACAGGGGTGGGAATTGTGTTCTGACTGTGAACTGTGTTCTGGGCTACAAAGACGGTGAAGAGCCTTGAGGGGAAGCCATATGAGGAGTGTCTGAGGGCATTTTGTGCGTTCAGTCTGGAGAAAGGGAGACTGAGGGGAGACCTCATTGCTGTTACAACTTCTTCATGAGGGGAAGAAGAGGGACAGGAACTGATCTCTGCTCTGTGGTGACAGGGCCTGACGGAAAGGCCTGAAGTTGTGTCAGGGTAGGTCTAGGATGGAAAGGAAAAAGGTTCGTTGCTCAGCGGGTCGTTGGGCACTGGAACAGGCTCCCCAGGGAAGTGGTCACAACACAAACCTGACAGAGTTCAAGAAGTGTTTGCACAACGCTCTCAGGCACATGCTCTCAGGGATGGTCCTGGGCAGGGTTAAGGGTTGGACTCTGTGATCCTTGTGGGTCCCTTCCAAATCAGAATATTCTATTCTATTCTATTCTATTCTATTCTACAAAGTATGGTAAATTGACCTTGGCCAGCTGCCCATTCAGATGCTCTCATTTCCCATGATCAGCAGAACAGAAGAGATTAAGATGGAAAAGCTTGTGGGCAGAGATAAAGAGGGAGGTCACTTTCCAGCTCTCATCATGGGCAGAACAAACTTGACTTGGGGAACATTAATTTAATTTACTCCCAAGGAAAACAGATTTGGATGGTAAGAAACAAAGACAAACCTTAAAAGAGCTTTTCATTACTCTCTCCTTTTCCCAGGTCCAAATTCAGGCCTTTGTTCCAAACTCTTCTACCTCTTTCCCTTGACTGGTGGAGGGGAATAGGGAATGAGGAGGCTGTGATGAGGTCATAGAAGGTTTTCTCTGTCATTCCTTCCTCTTCACACTTTTCCCGTGCTCTAGCATGAATCCTTCCCATGCAGTTTCCCTCAGGAAATATCCACCTGCCCCAGTGATGTCCTCCATGGGCTGCACTGTAGATACTTGCTCCAGCATCAACCTCTCTATGGGTTGCAAGGCAATAGCTGCTCCTCCTTGGTCTCTCCAGGGCCTGCAAGGGGGAACTCTGCCGTGTCACTTGAATCACCTCTTCCTCCTCCTTTTCTGTCTCCTAATTTTTTTTTTTTATTATTATTTTTTTTTTTTTTTTTCAATGAGTAAATGATTTCATTAGTTTATTTCATGAAAAGTTAGGAAAAACAGACATACCATGAAATTTATCTTTCCATATCAGGAATTCCATTCTGGAATCTTCCCCAGAGACATAGCTGTATGGAAGTTTAAAATGCATAAAATCTTAAAAATTATAATAACAGCATCAAGTGAAAATAATTTACAATTTCTTTAGAGTACTCATTTATTTAGGGCTCCAGATATTTTCGGCACCACTGTTGGCTATCCAACCATGTTTCCAGAAGTTATTTTTCTGACAGAGCTCTGGCAGGTGAAAAAGTGAAGCCTTGTCTATCAAATATGACATTTCATGTGATTACTCTTTTAAATGCCATCTTTCCATAAAAAGCATTTCCCATTTTCTATTTGTGCTGTGTCTACATTGTTTTTGAAAGGCATCCTCTCGTCTTGTCTAATTTTTGCAAGGGTGATTGGCAGGGAGGCCAGGATATGCCCCCAGTGGTCACTGACCTCTGCGTGAGTGATAAGGATTGGCAAGTCAGCACACTGACAGCAGAGAGTTGTCTTGGAAGAAATGTAAAGACAAAGAGGGCAAGTTAGAAAGTATCCTTTGAACTTCCTCATCTTACTTTCTTCTCTTTGGAACACAAGTACCAACTTAGTTGCAGTGTTTTCTTTTTTGAGGGTATCCTCTTCTGCCCTCCCTCGGCCCCTCTGGGGGAAAGGTGTTGGGTACTGTCTCTGCAGCTGTCTCCACTTTCACAGCTGGAACCTGATAAATGCAGTGCACATTTCTGAAGCTTCTACAATTTTCTGAGGTGACTATTGTTTCTGGTCTTTCTCAAAACAGCCATGTAAATAACAAGTTTAAGGCAGTATTTAATTAAGTTACATGCATGAAGTTCATTTTCTATTAGATAAGCATTTTCCCACTTCTGAGGAGATTGAATTGCATAAGCAAAAAGTCAAATGCTGCTTTCTTTTGCCTTCTCAACAATCATTATTAAAAAGAACACAAACCAAAAACCAATAACCCTTAAAAGGGTGAGATAATAGCTACAACCCAGTTACCAAAGTTTACTCAATTCCTGCCTCTGATATTTAAAGGGTCTTAGAACTGGTTTGTGTATCTAAATAGCATATACAATTTTATTGTGTCTGCCCTTAACTTATGTCTTTCTAAATAACTGAGTCCTCTAAAAAAAAAAAAAAATAAAAAAAAAATAATAATTTATTTTTCATTTGGTGATGTTATTATAATTTTTAGGGGTTTACTCTAGAAACACTCTAATTATGTTCCTCTAAAGTATTCAAGTGAGTAAGAATTAACAATAATAAACAGTGAAAAAAATTTATAAGAAAGTATGAAAAAAAGAAAGAATAAGTGTAATAATCTCTCATTCTCTGAAAAATAGAAAAACAGTATACCTTCAAAAGAAAAAAAAAAAAAGGACAAAAAAAAAAAGACAAAAAGGACTTGAGATAATTTTAAGTTTCAAGATGATCTTTTTAGCAGCCGTAGGTCCTTTGCCCACATTAACTACTTTGCTAATATCAACATCTGTGTCTGCCTCTGGATCTCTGGATCACATTCCACAATGCATTTCCCTTTTTCTTCTGTGTCTGCAAGTGACAATAGTACTCTTTAGAAAACTGTATCGCATCCTCACATTCAAAGCTCTTTGGCTGCTTTTATAGATTTCCCATTTGCAGTATCTGAGATGTTAAAATCATGGTGACTCGGGAGATTCTTTTCAAAACTAAATACCTGTCAGAATATAGACACAGAGAAAAATTGATGAAACAATATCAATCAAAAAAAAAAAATTGTGTTTTTCTTATTTTGCTTTTACTAGTATTCCACAGTGAATTTCTTCTTCTATCTAAACTTAGTGTCTTTATTTTTCTTTAGAAAAAACTACGATGCTTTAAATATCTTTACATTGTTTTTGTCCACAGGACATATTATATTGCAACCTCTTGAGTAGCACAGACCTGCACTCTGTTAATTATTTACTATTGGTACTTTGTTTCAGTTGTCAAGACTTAAATTCTGATGCCTCTGTGTCTGGGACAAACAATTGGAGTCTCAGCTGGCTGTAGTGTCAGCTAATAATTCTGAGATCCGAGACTTTCATTTGAAATATAACATTTCTTCTCTATCTTCAAAATAACAAATTAAAAAACAACAATATAATTAGCATCAAAATCATATGATTTTGGGGATGTGTGATAAGCCAGATTTTGATTTTATGTTGGCACATACAGTATGGATCAAGTTACCCTTTTCAGTCAAGCATCCTGAGTGCTAAATATCCACAAAGATGCCAAGCTCAACATTGTCAGAGAGCTGCCCATTTAGTACAGGCTCAGCTATTCTGGGTAGTGGGGCTTTATACCTGTTTATTTTGCATTTCAATGTAGGAGCCAACCTGGTCTTCACTAAAAGGTGACTATTCTTACTGATTTGATATAAGGGCTATTTGACCTGCTTATCCTGCAATTCCTCTGCCATGCCCTTGGTGTAACACCTAGCTTGAGAATGGGAAAAACTGTCCCAGAACGTGTTGTCCACTGAAAACTGTGGAACAAATCACATTTGGTTGCATGTGGCCTAAGATGATTCAAACCTGTGGGGATTCAATCATTCACTGCAATGTTAAAATGACATTCATGATAATGGAGGAAACTATAATAACGTATCCATTGGAAGCTAGGAGCAATTGAATTTAAAAATATCTGGTCACACTGACACTTTGTTCAAATGATAGTTTTTGTGTGTTACATTGGAAAGGGAAAGAGTAATTTAAGTTCTTATGATTAACAAAATACCTTTATAATAGGGAAGAAAATAAAAATAATAAAAAAAGAGTTTTTCAACCTTAAACATAAGGTCTTGTTTCCTTTTTTTTTTTTTTTTTTTTTTTTAATATGATTAATTTTTGTAAATGTTGTTACAGTGACATTGAAGGCCAGGGGAATTTTCTGCTTGTAGTAGAAAATAGGAGAAGATTCTTAACCTAAACAGAAACAAGCCATAATTTTTGGGGAAGAAACCATGTACTATATGTCAACATTCAAAATAAATGTGCAGAGCTTCCAATTCTGTAGTGCTGTGTGGCAAATATGTTTAGAACATTAGCTTCCAACTTCCCACAGTCTGATTCATTGCCTTAATTTTAGCTTTAAGCTCAATGCTGAAAATTTTCAGATTCTTTTCTCACAGGAGTTTTCAAAAGTATTAATTAAAATATAATAAAACAAAGTGAGCGGTTGAATGGTTTTCTGAACTAGTTTCAATTTTGCTACAGACAGAAGCCTGGCAGGGTGCACACAGTGCATTCCAGGGGAGCAGCGGCAATGTAGGAGAGCTCTGCAGACAGTGCTAATCCATTTAGCTCCAGGAAGTTGTACATCAGAAGTTATGTCACTGAAGAAATCTGCCAAAATGCTGTTTGCTTCTTGTGAGACAAGGGAGTCAAAATTACTGCAAAAACTTTTCACAAGAAACTTAGCACTGTGGGGTGTAAAACCAAGAGGCCCCATTCTGTGCTATGATAACTGGTCCCCTGTGGTGGGGAAGGAGAGTTCCGCTGTCTGGTGCCTCTTATCCTGCTCCAAAGCATCTCTCCCCCCACATCCAGTTTGAGATCCTAAGGGATCTCTTGTACTGCATATTGCAGAAGATGTTATTGGATATACACTGTCTCTTACAATTTTCCAAACTACTAAAGTTTTAGAACTGCATGGCAGCAGGTCTTGGTCTCACATGAAATAGTGAGAGTTGCAGATATTTAATGTTGGGGCCACAAGGGCACTGTCAAACCTGCATTGCTGCACTGAACAGTTCCACCTGGGACACCCTGCCCCAGCGCCCCCTGCTCGGGAGCCCCATTGCAGGTCTGGCCCCATCACCAGCCCTGCTCTTGCAGTTCCCTGTCAGGTAAGAATGAAATAGTGTCATCTTTTTTCTCTGGAATCATTCTTGTAGGATGTCCAAATCTCTCATGAGTCTTGTTTCTCAAATAGACTATACCCCATGGCTTATATCAGCATATTTCTATGGAAAACCGGAAAAATTATACATTATTTAACCCAAGCAAGGGTCTGGCCTGCTGTTGTAGGTCTCATTCAAGCAACTATTTTTTTCAGAATTTATAATAACAAAGAGTTACTTTTCTCAGATCAGAAGTTGGAAATACCTTGTATAACTGCTTGAAACATATGGAAAGCTCTACTGCATGAATGTAAGGATCAAGCTTACTCATGACCCTGTTTCTGGGTATGCACTATAGATGCTTAGGGAAATAAATTTCTATAGACTTGGGTTTTTTAATTACTTTTAGCTTTGCAAATTATTCCAGTTTCTGACAAGACTCAGTGTCAAAATTCTATCAACTATCTCAATAAAATCAAAATAAAAATAGTAGAACTTTATATTTTCTGGTTTTAATAAAAAGTGGATAGAAAAGGGCAAAGATGATCAAAAGAATTTAGGAAAACTTATGGAACAGTCCCCTAATTTTTTCTCATTCTTTTTTGAACATACTTATGTTTCTAGTTTTCACATCCTATTATAACAAGTTTGAGAGTTTACCTATGTGGTGCCTGGGGAAATGTGTTCTTGCTGGTAGTTTTAATTTATTGCCTGACTGTTTAACTGGGTATCCCCTACCCTTGCATTGGGAGCCAGTTCATTAGAAACAATTCCTCAAAGTTCTTCATGGCATTTGTGATTCTCTCTGCTGAGAAAATATTTTGGACATGTACTGAATTTCTTTCTGCATGTCTTGTTTGTTTGCTTTCTTGTATTTTTCATGTCCTCAATTCCCTCTGTGCTATTATGCTTTAAACCATTGTTCTGAGAACTGTCCCTAAACTATTTTTTTAAAAGAACATGGTAAAATGTGAATTTTCTCTGAGAAATCCAAATGTCTATTTTTTTCTCCCAATTGGTTCAAATTTTGCTTTTTTTCCCTCCAGGCTGAATTATGCTTGTCTCCATTATTGCCTGGAAAATTGCACTACTGGTATTAAGGTATTCACTTAACTTGAAGAATATTACATTAGTACATGATGCATTGAGGTGGATTCTTTTATCCTATATATTTCATTTTTCTTCTTTTATATTTTATTCCCTGATCTTGGAGCAGCCTGGTGATTTCTCCCTCAAGCTGTTAAAGCACCTGAGATTTTTATGTTATAGTTCTGTTATATTTTCGATAAAGCTCTGAAGAAAAACAAGAGGTCCTTCAGCAAAGCTGTCTCTTTTCAGGTAACAAAGAGGTGCTAAAAACAGTCTGCATGTATATAGAGGTATCTAAGGTACCAAATTACAAGTTTGATTTGTGTTTTGGCTTGGTTTGTGTTTTTTATTTTTTTTTGGCTTTTTTTTTTTGTTTGTTTGGTTTGGTTTGGTTTGGTTTTTTTTGGTTTTTTTTGGGGGTTTTTTGTTTGTTTTTGTTTTTTTTGTTTTTGGTTTTTTTGTTTGGTTGGTGGTTTTGTGTTTTTTTTTTTTTTTTTCTTTTTAAAGATACTGAATTTCAGCTCAGCTTGGGAATAGATTCTGAATATAAAAATAGCATTTTTTTTTTGTCTGGGAAATAAGGTGCCTAAATAAGCTCAAGCAGCCAGAGAATAATGTTAGAACTTCTTTTCAATACTTTTGATTTGTTGCATAGAAATGTTAGTGTAATCTGAACCACTCCTTTGTCTTATGTTGCTTTTTGAAATCCTTAACAAAGAAACATTATTATATTCCAGTTGCTTTTCAATGGTATCAGTAACGGTATGTATTCTTTAAAATTAAGCTTATTTTAATTCATACAATAATTAATTCTGCTTTCTAATTAACATTTCTATTTAGAAGCTTAGATTTACTTAAGAAAAACTAAGTCCTCTAACATTCTGGAGCAGTAGAGACAGTAGAGACCAACATAAAAAATATATTCTGCACTTCGCCTTGATTTCCTTCTAACAGTTTCAAAAGGAAATATATAACCTGGAGAAGTTATCCATGTGCTGAATTGCTTTAGGAGATTCTCTTTTATCACTTAAAGTACTCAGTGAATTTTACTTCATGGTGCAGTTAAGGACTATAGCACAGAATTCTGAGTCATCTTTGAAGACAATTTCTCATTTTCTGTCTCATGAGAGGAGGAATGATTGTTTCTTTGACCCTTAGTTGGTATATGTGAAGTGTGATCATAACAGAGTTTGCAGAGGGTATTCTGTTTTTTTTAAAATGGACAAGTCACAATGTCAGTAGCGATATCCCAAATAGCAGGTGCTTTCATAATATCCACTTTATTCCAGTAAGCCAAATGCAAATTAGCATAATGGAAATATCCTCATTTGGAAGCAGCATGAAAGAAACCTCACTTCTAACAGTGGAATGACTTTTTCTTTCTTGTCTATCTTTAGCTTGACAGTATTGATAGATACCTTTAACATCTCATTCTTTCATGGTTTAGGATAATGAACACATGATTCTCCTTTTAGTGAACTGAGATTAATCATTCACTCTCATCTTCTTGACGCTGTTTTTGCACTTCCCCTTCCATTCCTTGCCCCCTCTGACCTTCTTCTTATCAGAAAAAAACATCCCTTCACAGTAAAGTACACCATGATTATTTTTTACCTCTCCAGTAGAAATTATTTGTCTGAAAGAAGTCTTTCTTAGACAGCGGCATCCTTAACTCACCCTGTGTCCTGGTTTCAGCTGGGATAGAATTAATTTCTTACTTTCCAGCTGGTCTTAAACCACTACAGACTTTCATTACTATTTACTATTACTACTTTATTCTGTCTGGCTTGCTGCAGCTATTTGTACATCTCAAAAAGTTTTTTCTTGCTTTCTTGTAGTTGTGAATGAAAACAGCCTATGTATGATATAAGAAAAGTGCAGAAAGAGGAAATAATTTCATGCCTTTCTGGTTGTTAGAGAAAAATCAGGGGGGCTGTTCTGGTCTTGGCTGAGGTAAACTTAATTTTCTTCACTGGAGCTAAATGGGCTATGCTTTGGGTTTGTGCTGGAAACAGTGTTGATAATACAGAGATGTCTTTGTTATTGCTGAGCAGTTTTCGTACAGCATCAAGGTCCTTTCTCTGCCTCTCACACCACTCCACCAGAGAGTGGGCTGGGAGTGCACAAGGAGTTGGGGCGGGGGGCGGGGGGGAGACAGCCAGGACAGGTGACCCCAACTGACCAAAGTGTCATGGTCAGGAATAAATTAAGGGGCAGGAGATCAGCTGGGCATTGTTTGGTCGGGGATGAACAATTGTTTTCATTTGCATCACTTATCTTTGTGGTTTTCCCTCTCTCTGACATCTTCCTTATCATTTCAATTTATTGTTACCATTCTTCATATTATTATTATTAATCGATGACCTGGATGAAGGGACAGAGTGTACCCTCAGCAAGTTTGCTGATGATACAACTAGAAGTGGCTGCTACAGCAGAAGGCTGTGCTGCTGTTCAGCCAGACCTGGGTAGGCTGGAGAAGTCAGGGAGGAACTGAATGGATCTCAACAAAGGCAGTTGTGGGATCCTGCACATGGACAGGGATAAACTCATGCACCAGTACAAGCTCGGGACTGACATTCTGGAAAGCAGCTCTGCAGAGAAGGCCCTGAGAGTCCTGGTGGACAAGATGTCCGTGAGTGAAAAAGGCCAATGGGATCCTGGGGTACATTAGGAAGAGTGTAGCTATCAGGTCAAGGAAAGTTACCCTCCTGCTCTGTTCTGTCCTGGTGAGGCACATCTGAAGTGCTGTGTCCAGTTCTGGGCTAGTCACTTAAGAAAGAAAAGAAACTACTAGAGAGGATCCAGTGGTGGGCTATGAAGGTGATTAGAGGACTGGAGCATCTCTCTCACGAGGAAAGGCTGAGGAAGCTGGGCCTATTTGGTCTGGAGAAGAGGTGACTGAGAGGTGATCTTGTCAATGCCTACAAACATTGTCAATGCCTACAAATTATCAATGGCTACAAATATTATCAAAGCCTACCAATACCTTAAGGCTGTGTCAAAAGTATGGGGCCAGACTCTTTTCCGTGGTGCCCAGGGACAGGACAAGGGACAACAGGCACAACATGAAACACAAGAAATTCCATACAAATATGAGGAAGAACTCAGCTTTCAGGATGACAGAACACTGGAACAGGCTGCCCAGAGGTGTCACTGAGCTTTTTCCTCTGGAGATACTCCAAACCCAACTGGACAGAATCCTGTGCAACCTCATCTAGGTAAACCTGCTTTAGTTGGGGGTTGGACTAGATGACCTTCAGAGGTCTCTTGCAATCCCAGCCATTCTTTGATTCTGTGATTATATATATATTTCATTTCAGTTATTAAACTGTTCTTATTTCAAGCCATGAGTTTTCTTCCAGTTCTCTTTCTCCCCATCTGCTAAAGAGAGAAGTAAGCGAGTGGCTATGTGGTTCTTAGCTGCTGGCTGGGGCTAAACCACAACAGAAGCCGTAGATCATGAACAAGCTTTTCCTTGGAAGTAAAGGAAGATTTAGTTGCAAGAGTGCTAAAAAACCCTTGTGGGTAGAAGATGAGAATGCAAATGATAGATGAGGTGATAAAGCAGGGCACAGGAGAGATGAAAAGGTTTAGTTTTCTTCAGTAGATAGCAAGTTCTTAAAGTATCTCCATTTCTTGAAAAAAAAAAAAAAAACACCAAAAACAAAACCCCTAACAAACTCCTAGCAGTCTTTTTCAGTTGGCAACATTAATTCCTCTCATCAAGGTGTTTAAAATATTCTAAATAAGAAAGGAAACAGAAGAGAAGTTTAAAAAGAAAGATTCTTTCTGCCAAAAAATTTCTGCAGTATGTCTTCGTAGTTTAATGATTATTCTGTTTATTACTTGCTCTCACACTCACAAAAAAATGCAGCTATTTTAAGAGTTATTAGTTACTCTTGATATAAGGACACAACACATTTCCAGTATATTTCTTTCTCATTTTGATCACTAAAATTTGGCATTTGCAGCTGGTCTGACACTTCCCTAGGGCATTCTGAAGAAAAACCTAACAATGCCATGCTCAGGAACAGACTGCCACAAGGGCAAAGTCCTGGTGTCAACTCTCTACTAATTAGGTAAATGTACACTAGAGGTTACATTTAGACTATCCATTTGCATCAGTATCTCAGATTTAATGGTATAGGCACTATGTCTCATAGCTACTTCGAAGGCAATTATTTTGACAATTATTAGGAGAAGTTATAAATAATTCAGGGAATAATAATGCAAAATAAATCCATTAAGACAAAAGCCCTAGGGCAGAAAGCCTGACTCTCATAAAGACATGAACAAAACACTTTTCCTGGAGATCAAGTTTCCTACCATGTGAATGTGTGTAAGAAGAATGGCCAAAACAGTTTACAGAATTTGTAATGTTATAATTCTAACACTTAACACTTGCCTAATGCAAGTAAAGGAACTGTGATCCCACCAATAGAAAATAACAGGAATATTTTCTTGAAAAATATCTGGTAATGGTGACAGAGTTTCCATGTCAAGGCTGAAGACTTAACAAAGATGGGAGGAAAGGCTGAAGGAGGCCTGGGTTGTCCTCAGCACACAGGGGTTCAGGGTGCTGAAAGCAGGATGGTCCAGAGTCCTCAGTCTGCTCTGAGACAGGTATCAGAGAGTGACAGCTTCCTGGATGTATGTGGAGAGTTCATTTAAATATTTTTTTCAACGAGCTTTAGGCTGTTGATTTTTAAATCTTCAAATAAAGATAATGAACCTCAGGAGGAAAAACAACTCCTGCAAAGCAACCCCCTTTATACTGAGTTGTTCTCTTCCAAAGCGTTTTATGTGGTGATCGAGGCAGGTTCTGCTTAGTTCATAATTTGAAAGGATTCAGTGTAAAATAGTATAGCTGTGCAGAGCACAGCACACTATTCTAGATGAAATCTGATTGCCTAATAATATAGAGCATGCTTGTTTACATATTTTAGGAAGTTTATATTTGGTAAAATAAGGTTGAGTAATACACTCAAAATACATTTTAATTGTTTGAAAAATAGTCTAATTAATGTAATAGCCAAGGCTTACTGATATGTATAAGGTGCACAGCTGTTTCCATGATACCTGCAAAATCTTTGGAGCCAAAATCTTACCGTATGCTTTTCTTTCTTTTCCTGTTTTTATGAATAAACTTGTGCTGTTGCAGTCCATCTGTGCTTCTTGGATCTTATCCAAAGGCTGTCCATGCTCCGTTGCTGTTGCCTATACGTTCTATCATAGGATAAAATAAGTGGACACATACAGATACTGATAAATATGTGACATTTTTCCATTAAAATTATGTATTGGAAAGATTATTCATCAAAGGCTGGCAAGGCATGATTTCTAAAAAATATTAAACTAACCCACTAAAACAATTTATGCTACTTTAAGATACAAGAAAAAAAAAAAAAACAAAACAAAACAAAAAAACTGTGACATTTTCTAGAGAAATATTAAAAAGGCTGACTTTATTACAATTTTTCAATTTTGTATTGTCAAAAAGAGATAAGGAGTTATGAAGAAATACTGATTAAGAATTATTAATTAAGTCGTATTTATTTGTACTTGTAGAATGTGGTGGTTGATTGGACTATTTGACTTTCTGATCCCTAATACTAATCATCAATTCTGCATGCTGAATGTTAAACACTAGATAAATCATTTGCTTCTTTCTAAAGCAAAAAGTTGAAAATGAATATTTTTAATTTGCATGTCACCAGCAGTAAAAAAGATGTGTATCTTTGCTCATTATTGCTACTATTTAATATTTCATAACTGGCCACTTTTTTATTTTATTTTTTTTTTTTTTTTCCCAGTGTATCTGCAGACAGAGGAAGGACAAGAAGGTGTCTGAGTAGAGCCAGATGGCTTTCTCAAAGACAAATTATGTCTGGGCAATCCAGTTGCCTGTTTTAGAGAGATGACTAGTTTTGTGGACAAGGGCAGAGTGGTGGATAATTTATGTCTAGACTTTAGCAAGACCATCCACAGGGTCTCCCACAATATTCTTATAGTCAAATAGGAGATTCTGGTTAAGTGGACAGTCAGGTGGGTGGAAAAGTGACTGCACCATCAGATTTAAAGGGTTAGGTCACTGGCAAAAAATCCAGCTTTTGACGAGTGGTGTCCCTCAGATATTACTACAGGAGGCAGTAGCTTAATGTCTTTATTAATGACCTAGATGAAGGAACAGAGTGCCCACCCAGCAAGTTTGTGAACTGTGCCAAGTGGAGGGGCAGAATTTCTGCTCAGAGGGTATTCAAGAGGCTGGAGAAATGGACTGAGGGAAACCCCATGAACCTGAACAAAACAAAGGTGAAGTCTTGCAGATGGGATGGATTAAACTCATATAACAGTAGCATCAGGGTGCCAACACAGCTGTATCAAATTTTGGGTTTCTCATTATAAGACAGACAGGAACATACTGGAACAATCATCTAGAAGACCACTAAGATTGTCAGAGGGATAGAGAACATGACATACGTGGAGGAACTGAAGCAGTTGAATTTGTCCATTCTCAAGTGAAGATGGAGGATGGAGAGGACCTAATTGTACCTACTGGGAAGACAGAAGGGTAATTCAGACTCTTACTAAAGATTTCAGTTGAATATGAACAAAAACTTGGTCACCCTGAAGGTATCTAGAGTGAGTTGTTCAGAGAGATTATGAGATCTCTGTTCTTCAAGATTTTTAAAATTTGACTGGTGATTGGATTAGATAAAATCTGGAAGACCCCTGCAAGTCTACTATTTAGGCCTCTTTAGCCCATTTATTCTGAGATTGTACATTCCAGAAGGCAGAATCCTGAAAAGTATGAGAACTCTTTTCCTCTACCTTAGCTTCATTAACAACATGAAACAGATGAGACACCAAAAATTCTTAAAGTCAAACTTAATGTCTGTGTTCATCTCTCTGCTGACCTCAAAAAGGCTTACTACTTGACAGGCATCTAAAAAGGATGGCTCATTTACTCTCTTGCAGTATTGCCTACTACAACACTAAAGGATAAGAAACTGCACTTTACTTCACAAATGATAAATTGTGTACTGTTTCTTAATTTATTTCTTTTTTTAATAGTTCATTTGTCAAAAACTTTCTCAGAATTCCTGTAGATGTCATTCTTTGGTATTCATACCTGGAATCACTTACACACAATAGTCCTCAAATCTGTATTTTTCAATCCTTTGTTATATCCAATCAGGACTTTTCTTTGGCAATGCTAAGAATCCCCATTTTGGAAGCCACACTTATTAACAGTTAGCAGTTTAGCAAGAGCAGTTTCTTATATGTGCTGCTCTTAAGTGGACAATGATAATTATAAATCAGGATTTCAGTTGTGCTATAAAGCCTAAACTTTTGCAATGTGTACGTATAGAAACTTGCATTTTGCTTACAACTAGTGTAACATAGTTGATACAACAGCTGCTAGTCTAAATTCATTTTTTTACAAACAGATTTGTTCCTACTGCAGAAGTGAACACTGAAAAATAAACAAAGTAATCTTGTACACTTTAAAAATGTCTGTATTCTAACAAATACCTGTATAAGTCATCAAAGATCCATTAAAATTAGCAAGATTCATCTAATGGCCATTTGTTCATTTAGAATTTAGTTAATTCAAGGTAAATTTGATTCTGTAGGGGCTTTAAAAGGAAAAAAAAAATCTAAATGTCGCAATTCTTGAAGGGTATGAATTATATGCACTTCACTGTTACATAGGCAAAACAGTCACATACTACTAAATTCAAGGGACCTCAGTTTTTATTTCTTTGGATTCAAATAGTCTGTTTTGGTTGGAAAAAGAAGGCTCTCAACTGTCCAGCTGATCTCAGAAGGTTGGTTTTGAAGCATCACAAAATACTTTCATTTGAATTCATGTTCTGTACTTATTCAACCTGTTCTTGAACACTTGTTCATTCTTAGGCTCATAAGAATTTACTGTAGGAACACTTTCTCAGATGGTGGGTTTTAGGAAATGAAAAATACCTTTATAACTTCAGGGAAAACCAATCCATGGACTAAGAAGGAAGAACCTACAAAGAACTGGTATTTTCAAAGCAAAAGAAAAAAGAAGACATATTTTTTTAAAACTTGTTAATGATAAAAAAAAAAAACACTAATTCCAGATTCTTGCCATATCCATATAATTTTTTTTGCCCTTCTGAACAAGTTTTATAATAAGTCTGAGTTTGAAGCCTTTGTGTCAAATAAAAAGTGATTAGGGCTACAGTTTTCAATTGCTTCACAAAAGGCTCTGAATTCAATAAATTTGTTGGATGAGTTTAAGTGGTGTGTATATATATATATTCTTTTATAGCCACATGAAATTTTATAGCTGCATGCTACTCTGATGCTGAGATGGGCTTCTGTATGTACAGTATGTTGCTTATTCTTAATCTTGTTGTGGAAATAATAAATCACTTAATTTACATAGGCATACAATGATGAACTTGACCTCAACAATTATTTTCTTTCCTAAGTAGATATTAATTAATTCAAGAAAGACTTTTCCATTAACATAAATAGGTGGTGAACCTCAAGACCCAAGGAAAGCTTTATATTTGAGATAGGATTTATGCCACTATTAATCTGGAAAAAACAAAGTGAATGTATATAATATGCATTCAAACAATAACTTCAAATAAAGCTTGAAGCATTACTTTATTTATTGCTGCTGATAAAGTATTTCAGCAAGAAACTGGCATTTATTTGCATGTTTCTTACCAGCATGAGCAAGTTCCAAAATTATGGATTAAAATTCATGTCAACCTGTATTCATGCACTGCAAAAGATTAAGGGGAAAACATATTCAAATTTGGCTAGACTAGGTCAAGTGCTGAACTAAGAGTGTGTAATGTCATTTGCAATGCGAGGGATGAATAGGTATTAGAAGCTGAAAAGGCTCTTCAGTCAGCTATGGCTGCAAAATTTGGGTTTGCATTTCTGATTTAAAATTGTCCTATTTGTTGGTATCTAAAATGGGAAAAATTGAACATTATGCCATAAAAGATCTTGTCATTGCCTAGTTTGAATTTTCATGAATTTAATCTGAAGGGGCATTTGATTTCTGTAATGAAACTTAAGAGAGCACTAACTTCTTAGTAATTACAGTGAGAGACAAAAGGAGACTTCTTTTCCTGTAATATAAATACATGTGAGATCATTTTTTTGGTGCTAAGGGCTAGTTGAAGACTATCTGGACTGTGTTAATACAGTTGATGCTGCTCTGAGTGAGTTGAATGTGCTCCAGCTTCAAGCTGTTGGGCCTGACCTTACCATAGAAAACATACCTTTTCATCCTCTCGACTGTGTATCTCAGGCACCAAAGAAACACCGTGTTCTCTGTTCTATGTAGGACATGTCATTGTGGAGCTTTTTCGTAAGGAGGTTCAGCTCTGCACAATTTCAGAGTGTGATATTGGGCCCTTTCCAGCCACCATTCCTATCCCATTTGCCCTCCTTTGGTGTGTCATAGAATGTTCAAGCTTCTGGACTTCCTGTAGTTTCTGCTCACGACCACACTGTGACATTACTCAGGCAATGTGATTTCCATTCCATTTCCCCAGCTTGTGGCCATGAGGTTGATGCTAAGGACCATGTTGAAAACTGTGTGTTCCTGGGGGAAGACACTGTATTATAAATGCAGCATCCTGATGCTGAACATCAGTTGCAAGAAAGTCCTTCTCCCCAGGCTCCACTTCCATGACCTCCTTACTTGTGGAGAAGGGAGTCTTTATTGTCCTCTTGAACTTTGCTATCTCTATCAGTCAGGGGGCAGCTGGTTCTGGAGTCTTCAAGTCCATGATAGAAGGACAGTGGTGGCAGACAGCAAAGTGATAGCAAAGTCTTGGGTATAAAATTAGTGTAAGAAATATTTATTAGACCTCTAGTTCTGTTTGTTTATTGCTGTTCTTCAAAGTGTGTAGGAGCATTTGCTGTACTTTGAATCCTTGCAGTGTCCTCTGCCAGTGCACCAGCAGCAGAAGCTGTCATTCCTTTCTGTGAAGCACCATGGACACAGGACACTGACTAACTCTACCCTTTGAATATATCTGTCCTTCATAGGAAATCCAAAAGAGCATCCTGTTCATGAACGTGAGTGTCCATTCGCATGGGGATACTCTGCCACTTCTCAGTTACAAAGACTGGTTTCTTCTGTTGGTTCTTTTTGGATCTCACTGAAAACTGAATGAAGTTGTGTGTCCACAATCATGCCAACCCTCCTCAAGAAGCACTCTTGGTGTGTGGTTTTGTGCAGTGCCATAAATTCCTTGTATAAGGACACTGGTGAGAAATTTCAAAATTCTGTACCCCCCCCCACTCCTCCCCAATCAACTGAATCAGGCTTTCCAGCTCTCTTTTTATTTGTGAGAATTAATTCATTCTAGGCAATCTTTTATTTAAAATAAATGGTCCTAATATTTTCCTATCCTAGGAGACATTTTCAGTGATTTCTAAGGTTAAGCTTTACAAGAGTGAGTATTCTTCCCCAGTCTATAGATGCAAATACGTAAAACACTTCGAGATACTTGGAGACTTAAATAACCAGTCCTGTTCTGGCTAAGCTATGAGACCAGAAAAGCAAAGAAATATCTCATCCTAGCCTTTGTCATTGCCTTGTATATTATGAATCAATTTCAGCAAATTATCACCTTAAATCACTGTACTTTTATCAAGTTGTATTTCCTTATGTGCTTATAAAATGTACGATATTTTAAAAAGCCCATTGCCAACTGCAATTTAAAATTAATATTATAAAACTATAGGAAAGTGTTGACAATGAGTAGGGAAAAAAACCAAAAAAACAACAACATTTGGAAGGTTTAAAAACTAAAATAATGCAATTTTACTTCATAAAAAGCTACACTTGTGGCAGCAAAACTATTCAATTAAATAAAAAACAAATAATTGATATATCTAAGAACTAAAGGGAAATTTATACCTTTATGGTCTCCTTAAAATTTCCACTTAAATGGTTGGAAAAAGCCCACAAATTTTGGTTTAAAATAGCTGTTAAGAATAAGAGACACAGAACTGCAAAATAAACAGACACCTGACAGTGATTCAATTTTTTAACATTTTTTGGTCTGTGTGCCTCTGTACTTTGGGAACAGTGAATTTTATAGCAGAATCATACATCTTTCACTCTTAGTGACCCCAGAAAATAGCATTTTGAAATGAAGTTGACAATTTCAGTAGACTGCTTCTAATTTCATAACATATTAAGTATCTTTTTATCTGCTTTTTTAAAAAATTAGATTACTTAATAACATATGAAAAGAAGATATTTATGGTTATCTGGAAGACGAAAAGCTCCACATCCAATCTTTATGAGAGGACTTGAACTTCTAAAAAGAAAAAAAAAAAAAAAGGGGTAGAAAAGCACCTAAAAATTATTCAGCAAACACAGTAAACAACTAGGCTAGATTTGGCCAGTTCATGTGACAGACAGAATGAAGCCCTGGATTAAGATATGAATATAAGCTAATGCCAGTATATATATGTAATATTCAGATGGTCGAATATTTTCCAGTGACATATGGAAGTTTTAAAATAATTATTTTGTGAAAACTGTAAATTTACCCTGTGACCATGTACTTTCTGGAAAATCTGAATATGAAGAATGTTTCAAAATTATTAAATTTCTGTCTTATTCACTATTAGCATGAATAAAAAATTTGTGCCCGGAAATGTCTAGACTGAGTGTCAGGAAAAATTCATTCACCCAAAGGGCTGTGAAGCTTTGGAACAGGCTGCCCAGGGAAGTGATGAAGTCACTATTCCTGGAGGTCTTTAAAAGACATGTAGATGTGGCATTCAGGGACATGGTTTAGTGGTGGCCTTGGCAGTGCTGGGAGGTGTATGGTTCTATGATTTTATGATTCTAAAATGTCTGGTCTCTGCCTGTCTGTGAACTCCTGAGGGCACAGAGTGACTTGTTTTCCTGATCTGCCTTTCCCACAGACTCCATTCCCTGATCCACTTTTGCATTTACAAAGGAAATGAACAAAAAAAAAAAAAAATAATAATAATAAAAAAAAAAAATCTATAATTGTGTTAATATGATACTTGTGTGAAATCTTTGTCACTATAGCCTATCACTTCAGTGGTTATCCTAAGTCAAAGTTGAATCTCAGCATCTGGTCTAGCAATATCCTATGCTTTATGTTGATTATTGGTTTTCAGGAGCTGCATTAAATGCTTCCACATGGTTTTTATTGTTATTATATGGCATTCCACAAGGTTATTTTTTACCCTCAAGTTTATTTGTTTGCTATTAGTAAGAGCTTTTATTTTTTTTTCTGTGATGTCTTTGCCACACGTTCAACTAAACTTTAATTCTATATATGTTTATTTCCTTAATTTTGTAAGTTAACTTCAGTGAGTACCTGTTAGGCCAGTAAGGAATTCCCATTAAAAGTGGGAATAGGATTTGTAGAAAATCTTGGGTTTAATATAATGATTTTTTTAATGAGTAATGCCTGTTGTCTCCAGAAAATATTTACTGTTTGCATTGCAGGAAAGAAAAGACTTCAAGCTAAAATATTTTCTTTTTTTTTTTTCAGAATAAATTCATTTTGAATTGTATAGACTTTAATAGGAATTCTAATTCAGTATCCTCTATGTAGATTTTTTTTTTTTTTTTTCCCAGGCTAGCTTCTCAACTTGGATAACATTTCCTATAGTGTGTAGTTCTGATAATTTACCACAACCTTCCTTCCAGGAGGAAATCCAAGAGAACCCTTTGGGAAATACAATAAAATCTGAGAAAATAGCCTGAAGAGGAGGGTAAGAGTAAAGCTAATCAAACTGTGATCCTCATAAGGCATAGAGGCAGCTTTTTATTCTTTTTTATTATTATTAATACAGTTTTAAAAATGACATTTAGCCAAAAGTAATGGGGCTTTCTGAGGAAAAATTAGAGAAAAATATAAATTATTTTTCTTTAAAAAATAATTTGTCACTTTTTTCAAGGACACCAGTTATATTAGTTTTAATAGCAGAGTGAATCCTAAACGAGTTGCTTTGTAAAGCTTAGAGAAAGGGCTGAAAAGTACCCTTTTATTTCAGATGAGTGCAGAAAAAGAGGAGAACTGAAGCATTCCTGCTGTCTAATTTTCCCTTGGTGCATGTTGCAATAGTGACTTGTGTCAATTACAGACATTCCCAGAGGGTGACATAAGTCTAGACAGCAAAAATTCTGCTAGTCTGGCTCATGGGAGTTTCTGTGCCACAGGAGTATTTGATGCCTCCCAGATTTTCCAATACATCAGACTATCAGGTATTTAGCTTGATTAAATAATTATTTCTTTGCTTTTTAGTTGATGGTTTTTTTCCCAATCAAATATTTGCTGACTTGGAAGAATAAAAGGAAGTCAAATCTCCTTTCTTTTTTAGTTTGCCTTTTTTGGGAGGATGGTGGGGGGTATTAAAAGTTTTCTTCTAATTGGATGAAGATGTATTTTTTTGTCTGTTGGCACTGAAATAATTTTTTAACAAAATTATGTTTTGTTGATTGCATTTATCAGAATGGCTTGAATTTGAGATGTAATGTTTCTGTGAAATGCAAAGTATTATGGTGTGAAATCCTACTGGTGTCTGGGGATTAGGCTGCTACACCTCTGTTCAAGATACCCTACCACAGCAGTTCTATCTCATACCTTACTGATTTTTCTAAAGGAATAAAAATGTGAACTAAGGCTGGATGAGTCACTGAGTTACTGTATTTGAGGTTCCATTAGCTTGCATTTAATGAGCGAATAAGGAAAGCTGGTAAACATAACAATTGATGTTTCAGTAAAAAATAGATTTATTTATTAAACTTTTCAGTTAGTTTTCAGAAGTCAGGTGCTATTCTATTTAAATGTATGGTTCTGAAGTACACATGGAGGACTTTATTATGTATCAATATTTTTCTTAAACACATTTCATAGCACCTTTATCAGTGCTTCACCATTTTTTTACAAGATTGCTTTTGAGCATTGGTATTTTTATCACTCTTCACATCACACAAGTTTTTTCTTTCCTCTTAGTGTTACAAAGCAAATTGTATAAACTGAAGGACATGCACATAGAAATGTTTTTGTTTAGAAACCTATATGATTAAAACCAAGATGTTATACTGGGACTGTCTTGAGAAGGAAGCATCTTGGGCTACCAGAGTGGATGATGCTGCTCCTTTGTCCTCACTCTGGTTGTACTGGCAGAACAGGCTGTCAGAGTGATCCAGCAGAAGACACCAGTCAAATAGACGCTTGAACTGGATTTTGACATAGGATCAATCAAAATCCCAGAAAATGTATGTTTTTAAACAAGGGGCTTTGCTGTCTAAAAGCAATGATTTTTTACTTTTTGGGGGAAACTGAGAAAGTTGCAGGGTTTTGGTTTGTTTTTGTTTTTTTTTTTCCTTTCAGTGAAAACAAGAATTAACTCATGCACGTATGAAGAATGCATTGTGTACAGTGTTAGTCAAGGGGCTCCTAATCTTGCTAAAACATGTACATATTATAAAAACCTCAGCGTTCATTCACTAAATTTATAGTAATAATGTAAAATTCAAACCAAACAATATGCTTTAGAGAACATAATGTGTCTTCAAGGTGATTATTTATTATGCGACTTCCACAGAACAGGCCTCAAGAATAAATCCTGTTGAATTTTCTCATTAAAAAATAGGGGTGTTGTTTGTCTTTTTATATTGCTTTTGGGGTTGTGTCATTTTGTTATTTGTACAATTTCATATCTGAATCCAGGCATTTAAACTCTGTGGAATTAGAACTGCCGTATTACAAATTTGTTTGTTTTCTCTTAATGTCACTTGAGCTGTTGTGCTTGTAGAAAAGATCAGATTTCTTTGAAGCTATATTGGTATTATTTTAAAAGGTTTTATTATTTTAACATATAATGGAAATTTAATACTCTAACAATAATAATAACAGTAATGATTTTTTGTGATTTGTTATAAGTCACAGCTATGGCAAGTAAGGTATATAATGAAGTTATAATAATACAATAATTTGGAATCAAATGCACCCTGAGAGGGGATTTTTTTTTTTTTTTTAATATAAGTTCATTATGATACTAATATAAATCTCCTATTCTTTATCTTATTTACATATTTATCTAAGGTGACTGAAATCATTATCTGAGGATGTGTGACCTATAAATAAGAACTTTCTCTGGAGCTAGTTTAGAAATAGAAACATCAGTTTTCTGTCTAGTGAAAAACTTTGCTCAGTATTATTTTTTGGATTTGGGGGACAAGTGTTCAGAAAGATACCCCAGTTCTTAGGACACTTCATTGACAAAACTCAAAAATGATTTGATACTTAAAAACTCAACTCTGGATTTTTCTGGATGAAACCAGTATTTCCCCATTTAAGAGTTTGCTTTACCTAGCTGATACCTCCACATAAAAGGTATTTCTGAAATAGCACATGGTAGATTTCAACTTTAAAAATGTTGATGGTTCTAATATAATCGTTTTCTTTAAGAGATGTTTTAATGAAATTTTATTGTTTCAAAAACTTTGGTTCTTATCATATTTCTTAAAAAAATATTCAGAATTTCCTAAAAATTAATTATTTGCCAGGTTTTACACAGCAACTGTAAAGAGCTGGTAATAGCTACATTTTCTTTTAAAATCTGATCACTTTTTAATGAATCTGTCCAGAAATCATTCTGAGTTTTAAAAGAAAGAATCATGAACCAAAGTTAAAGGGCAAAAAAGTGGAAAAGTTTTCCAGGAAAAAAATTCTTTGAAACCCTAAACCAGTTCATGTTCTTACTCTTTGCATAAACTTTCAAATTGAAAAACCTTTGCAAGGTGAAAATTAGATTGTTTCCTAATCTTTCTCTGAATTAAAATCTCTTGGAATTGTTATTTTTGAATTTCATAAAATTTAGATAATAGGGTGTTTCCCTATGGAAAATTTTCGTGATACTTTTTAAAGTGGTTATTATCATTTGAACACTTCCCCTATAAATACTTCCTAACCTACATTAGGTTTAAATTATTTTGCTACTATTGCAATTTAAAAAAAAAAATAAATAAATCTTTATTACTCTTTTACAGCTCTGATTGTTCCCTTGGTTTCTCAGTCCCACACTTTAAGTCTTTTCTTTCCAAATATAAGCTACATGCTTTTTTTTTTATTATTATTATTACTTTTTATTAGATAAGTTATCTATTTTTTGTTGTTGTTTCCATAAATAAGCAGCAAACTTTAAACTTCCTTCCACCTCAATAAGATCAACAGGTCAGACATGAATTACGAAATCACGGTAAATTAAGGAATATTTGCTGAACTATCTTGCTTCTGCAGGACAGCCAATTGTTTGTTGAGACTGAGTTTTTTCACGCTATTTCAGCAGTCTGTGTCTGTCTCTTACTGTCTCCACTGACACTGTTAGAAGATAAATCAGGAGCTGATAAAAATGTGATATTTGACTGTTGACATATGGTAGATAATTGTTACCTGATCTTGTGAGCTGACCTTATGCCTGATATCCTGAGCTGAATCCAAACACAGATTAAAAACCATAAAAATCTTTCACTGACTCCCTTTTCACAGACAGAATGAGCTAATAATTAGAACACTAGTCATGAATTTAAGAAAATAGGATTCAATTAAATATGTTACCATTCGTATATGACCTTAGATAAATTACTTAGGTTAAATTTTCAACAGTATTTGGTAGTCAATGTGGAATTCATCTCACTTGAATATAACTGTTGAAAATGAACATATTTAATCTAAGTAGTTGATCCAGAGCTCTTTATAGTCAATGAAGGAGAAAAGTATGTCCCTCTAGAGCAAATGTCATCCCACTTCTCTTTGTCTGCCTTAGAGAGAACCTATATAATTAGCTTAAACTAAATGCTTTGCTCTTATAATTTTATCCAAAATGAACTCTAGTGAGTGGTACTTTTCCTACACCAGGAACAACCTGAGGATAACTGTGTTATATGAGGTGGGTCAATGGTTGACCTGAAAGAAAAGTGTGTTCTTAACATTCAAAATGTGAGACACCTACAACATTCTGAAATGGGGCAAGAGGAAGGTCACTTTGAACACACAAAAAATCTCCATTGAAGACAGTTGGTTATGTAGGTAATATGTGTGTATGGAAATGTATGAACCCATATATACATTTACACACAGGAATGTGAATTAATATGACTAATTCATATGCACTGATTTTCATCTTGAACATCTGCTGCATTTGCCATTGCAAGAGAAAGACATTCCAGGATGTTTTTCCTTAAGGGTATAGCAAGAGACTCTGCCTGTTGAGTCTAAACATGTGCTTTAGTGCAAACATCTTAGATATTCAGCATGGGCACAATAGAACTAATAACTATGTCAGGGGAGGAGAAAGAATAGTGCTTATGGAGCCTTATATAACATAATTTGGCACTTGACAAATTATATGTTGAGTACTTAATTATGCAAATAGAAGCTCTGCAAGAATAGGATCACAAGACTCCCCAGAGTGTACATTTGAAAATGAAGTAAAGGACAATTAGAAATGCAGTGTATATGCTACTTGCTATCAGAAATGGATCTCTTTTCTCAGTCATTTAATCTTATATTTCATTTTAAACTCAGTAAAATGAATTTTGTTCATGTATTTCAAGTCAGTATTATTTCATTATTGATCGACAAGTTCTATTACTATGTCAACAATGACATTGCCCCTTTCTGTTCTGTTTTTTTGTTTGTTTGTTTGTTTTTATTTTTTGTTTGCTTACATTGTAAGTAATTTTAATTCACTCTCCAGTCTAATTAAACATCATGGAAAAATTAAAAGTATAACAAAAATAAACAGGTTTCCTTTTTTTATTACACAATTTTTAGATTATTACAAATCAGTGTTTTGAGCTCCACTTGATTTTGGCAAGTAGACTTTTTCCATCTTTTATTTGAGCATGTAGGTATGCAAAATATGCATCTTGCAAAAATATCTGAATAGGTGTTTAGAATATAACACAAAGTATGCTCAGCTTTTAAGTTCTCTGGGAATGATATTCTTACCTCTGAAAATCCCTTAGTGAAAGTCTGAAAACATGAGATGCAATTTCTTTATTGCCTTCATTTTTTTTTCATTTACTCATGGGCAAAATATCACTCAAATTGTGTCAAGGATCTGTGATTGACTGTTTTTAGCCATTCTGAGCTTCTTTAACTGCTCTATATGCTGCATATATGATCTGAAACTTAGTTAAGTGTTCCAGAGTGAACGGTCTTACCCTTACCCTCTAAGTGCAAAGAGGATGAAGAATCAGAGGGTGTTTGATCTAACGAAACAGCACAATGAGATACAGATTATAGAATTCCCAAATACTAATGCTCAGTTCTTGATTTCAGCAGGTGAAAGTAGATAAAAGCAGGAAGTCAAGAAGGCATGAGCCTTAAGCAAATAAATAAATATGGTTTTCCAATAGCTCATGGCAGGTCTCAGGGGCTGTTTGGGCTGCCCTTGCCCTGATCAGGACTGAGCTGGGTTCCCAGAGTGCCCATTGAGAGTCTGTCTGAGCTCCAGCTCTGGGAATGCGACTGGGGAAAGGCTTGGCAGCCCAAGGCAGTTCCAGACAGGCAAACAGTTCCTGGGGGCCTGTGCATCACCTGGCAGAGTGGATCAGCCTAGGGGGGAAAAATTGCATAAAAACATTGCCCGGCAGTCCTGTGACTGAGAAATACTCTCTCTCCCTTGTGAATATCACACTCCTCCTGGCAAGGACAGAAGGATGTTGAACACCACTGGCTTGTTTTTCTTAAGACTGGAACAGTCAATTGAAAGTGCCCAAGAGTGTTCTGGAAGACTGAGAGCAAAAGTAGTGAAAATAGGTATTTGAGAGCTGGGGTTTTTTTCCTATAAGAATTATATAACAGCCTACAACCGTACTATCCACGAGGATTTTTTTTCTGATTTAATTAAGTGCTTTTGACTGCAAGCCTATTAAAACATTAGTTGGACTGACAGTAAATTCATGGGTCTGTGGGCAGTTGTGGTTTAACCCCAGGTGGCAACTAGACACCATGGAATTCCTCACTCACTTCCCACATCTTCCCCCCCCCTCTCAGATGGGGAGGAGAATTAGAAAGAAAAGGTGGATTGTGATAAGAACAATCTAATACTTGAAAATAAGAAAAACAACAATAATAATGAACACCAACATAGTAGTAATGCCAATAATACTGAGCATGCTGAAAATACTAATAATGATAATTGTAATAAGGAGAGGGAGAGAGAACAGAACCCAATGCAACTGCTCACCACCCACTGACCGATATCCAGCCTGTCCCTGAACAGTGATCAGCCCCCTTCCAGTTTGTATATTGGGCATGACTTTCTCTGGGGCAGAATATCCCCTTAGCCAGTTTGGGTCAGTGTTCCTGCCTGTGCTTCCTTCCAGCTTTTTCTGCATTTCCTCACTGGCAGAGATGGGAAACCAAAAAGTCCATGACTTAAGGTAAGCACTATTCAGCAACAGCCAAAACATCAATTTGTTGTCAGTATCATTCTCATGCTGATTCCAAAACACAGCAGTGTACCAGCTACTAACAATAAAGTTAGTTTTGTCCCAGCCAAAATCAAGACATGCTCTAATTTTTCCATCACAAGACCTCAATTAAAACACCTAAATATAAGCTCAAAGGCAAGTAATTTTGCCTCTGCAACATTTCTTGCACTCCTTATTAAATGAACATTTTTGTAGTAAAATCCAAAGTAAGCAGCATCCTCCTCACAAATTCAAGACATAGCTCTAAATAGTATGCATGCAATAGAAGGGTTTTCCTCTGTTGCTGCTCAGTTTACAACAAAAATTAAAATAACATAAACTCACATCACATGTTAAAATCCGCACCTCCTCCAAACGCTCCATTCAGACACAACTACTTGGTCATTACTCATCTGCTGCTAACATTTTCTCAATATAAGATAGTACACTGACTATAAACAAGATATTAATATTTTCTCTAACATAAAATTTTACTCCATTCTAAAGTTCAAAAGTTCACAAACAAAAATTTAATATTCAATGCTGAGTTCTGCAGGGCCTGGAATTAAAATACATTTGGTTTTTCGCATCTTTGAATTCAACACATTAAATTTTCTATAAAGTAGTAAGGTCCTGCAGTCACAGTACATCTAGTGAGTTTCATTGCAAAATATTCAGTAGCAGTTTGCTTAAATACAGAAGACGGATTTGCACCTTCCATCTTCTTTATAGTTTTGTAGACATTAAAGTTCATATGTTTTGGTTTTAGTTAGATGATGTGAAGATCTGGAGCACAAGCCTGATGAGGAGCAGCTGAGGGAGCTGGGAGTGTTTAGCCTGGAGAAAAGGAGGCTCAAGGGGGACTTTATCCCTCTCTACAACTGCCTGACAGGAGCTTGTATCGAGGTGGATCTTGCTTCCTTCTCTTGAGTAACACAGGATAGAACAGGAGGAAAAGGCTTTGCATTGCACCAGGGGAAGTTTAGATTTGACTGTTTTAGAAAAGAGTTCCTCACAAAAAGGGTTGTCAAACACTGGAACATGTTGCTCAGGGAAGTGCTAAAGGCACCATGCCTGAGGTTATTTAAAAGACATGTAGATGTGGCAATTAGGAACATGGTTAAGTGCTTGACTTGACAGTGGCAGGTGAACAGTTGGACTCAGTGATCTCAATGGTCCTTTCTGACCTAATTTTATGATTCTGTGTTGTGTTGGAGTCTGGGGTTCTTTTTTTTTTTTTTTTTTTTTTGTGTGTGTGTGTGTGACTGTTTAGGTTTGATTTATTTGTTTTTTTTTTCTCCACCAGTATTTCAAGTGTTGAATATTTTGAAGTGTAAAAACACATCTAAAGACCACAAAACTTCTGGTATTTCTTTCAAAGAAACAAGATTTCAAAAAGTATAGTACACTGCTTGCTGGTATATGTCCTTTTCCAAGTTCACCTGTAATTCTTATGGCTGTTATTTATTTATTTTCTTTCTTTAAGGATCTAAGCATTCATTAACTTTGTGATCAAAGCCTCAGTGTCTTAGGATATGTCATAAAAACTTAAGAAAAAATTCTGTACTTTTGACACATGCTGTTTCTGTTGATAGAACTGCAAATTTTTTATCATTATTAGCTAAAATTCAGTTATTAAACATCAGGTTTTGGTTCAGTGATGAAAACAGTCCCTTTTTTATCTTTTACTTGTTAGTGTGTCTGTTATTATAACTCATGCTGTGTTATTGAGTGTCACATCAATAGTCTGGAGATGATGTACTGAAAAACTTTGAGGTTGCTTTGAATTTAACTCCATAGGAAAAATACAAAAGGTTCATAGTTGCAATTTTTTACAGAGATTGCAGCCAGTCTTTTACTGTGTTATTATGTATGTAGAAGTGTATGTATATAGACAGCATGTATTTGCCTGTACCAGTCTGACTGACCAACACATCCCTCCAATGGAAGAAGGCTCCAAGAAGGGCACAAGTATTGTGCTTGTGAAGTTTCCCATTTTGGAATGTTTTTGCATTCCTGAGCCAGCTGATGAAGTGTACTTTTGTCTCTGTTATTTTATTTAGCTATATTTCATCTCACACTTGAAATATATAAGCTTCCTCCTGGACAGGGTGTTGTCACTTGGTTTATGTATTTATTTTTCTTTAGCAGCAAAGAGTCCTGGTCTCTAAAAGGCACCTTTGGGCAATGTTGTAATCAAAATAAAAGAACTATTTAGTGTGTCCAATACTTTTATTCATTAATGTCAAGATACACTGTTCTTAGTGACTATCAAAATTACATACATCTAGTGAGAAGTGGTACAGGCTGTAAATGCCCTGCTGTGAAAACATTTTAATATATGTGGTGCAAGATCTGTTGATAACTTGGTTTATCTTGATAGAAGAAAGTTAGTATTTCTTGTTTTCAAATTTCTTACTTGTGCCTTCTTTAAAAAAAAAACCAAAAAACAAAACTAAAGTTTCTCTTGCTTAAATTAGGATAATCAAATATTGTTTAATATGATCCTACGCTAGCAAATCAACTATGAATAAGTTGTTCTATCCTTTATGAAGATTATGAAATTATTTTCTGTTTATAACTGTCTTAATCAGACGAAGATTAGTGCTTTTATTACTGCAAGAAAGCATTGGTGAAAACAATAAGGAAACAAGGATCTCTGTTGGTGTGATAGCCTGGTACAACTATCCATATTTCACATTGGTGTGTGTCATAAAAAGGTAGTGACTAGAATGTGTTTCATCTGTTCTTTAATTGCTATTAGGTAATGTGCTTGCATAAAGAAACCCTCAAAACTGTATGTTGTTTGAAAAGTATTACTCATGTCATAGGTGAAGACCTGTTCAAGTTATTAACAACCAGCCTATTCAGATGTATGCACTCTTGGGAAAAGATACAGATTTTTGTGGAAGAGAACAGGGAACAAAAATGATCCAGGTGTTTTCAGTACAGTTTATCATTCTGTCTTCTCTGCTTGTGCTCACAGCTGGCAGCCTACAGGATTTTAAAAGCGTCAAAATAATTAGGAACAGATTTAGCAAGGTTGTCTTGAAAATTACTTTTAGTATTTAGAGTCCTCAACTATCTTTCAAGTCACTGATGATGCAAAAAGTGAAAAAGAGAAGACAGAGTATACAATGTAGAGTATTTAAATCATCTGATATTAACAAACATAAATATAAATTTAGTTGAAACAAAATAAAAACAGTTTCAAAATTGGTTTTTAAGGATGTTGAAATCTTTGGCTCTGAAAAAAATCCTAATGTGTTTTGTTGTATGATGAAGCATTGCTGTTTTCAGCATCTTTCAAAAGTACCAGAGAGCAGCAGCCTCTGTACTTCTTTCCTTTCGATATTTGTTTACTGTCTCTCTCAGCACAGATTCAGCTCATCTGTCACCCTCAGCAATAGCTAAAATTATTTTAGGCTCTATCTGTCAGCTGGGGACTCACAAGGCAAACAGACTAGTCCAGGCTTTCTTTTTTAAGTGATTTCTAATTTAAATGTGGATTTTTTGTTTCCTGACCTATTTTTGCAAATACTTAAATGCTACTTTTTGTATCTCATGAACTTATATTATTGGTAATGCTTTATGCAATAAATCCTTAAGCTAATAGAATTTCTCTGTTCACATTTGTCAATATGACCATCTAACACTAGTAATAGTAGTAGATGGATCTATCCAAATATATAAATTACTTTTGGAGGATCAGTTTGTATAGGACTATTTGAAATGCTTAGCTTTGTTATAGGCATTCCTCATTGAACTCACGACTATGTGTGTTCTCTAATACTTGTAAAATGAATATTCCTAAAACTTAGTGGATTTACAAATGTACTTGAATATGTTGCAGTAATTAGTAGCTATATGTTTAGGGTTACATTAGTTGAAAAAAACTCAAGTGGAAAGCACTAATTATAAACTCAAGTAGAATAAATAAAATGAAATTATTAGTATTTCATTGGCAAAGAGTAATAGCAGCAGTGCTATAATTATATATCTAATAGAGTTTTAATGTGCTACAAGTTCCCATGTGATTCAGTAGTTACTGCCTGGAGCAGACTCTCACAAATGGGTCTGATCTTGAGCTTAGCTTTTATCTGTGCTCATCACCATCTTATTCAAATAGATACGTTTCTTCTCACAACCAACAGGAAGCTGGACAATCATTTTATCTCCATTTTGTCATGGGAGAAAAAAGAGAAAGAAAGAAAGAATAAAGAAATAATGGGAACTGAAGAAATAATGGCTTTGAAGAAATAATGGGAACTGCACCACTAGTTCATCTGCTGCTGTCTTGATCCCTGGGTGCCTTTTTTTTCCAACTTACCCAACCCAACAGGTTTGAAAGAGTGTCATGAATCTTAATCAGGATTACCTCATCTAATATTCTTATGCTTGGATGATTGATGAATTTCCTAATTGCAATGTTATGTGTAATGGTGGATGTTACTTTCTCTTCAACAAAACACACAGATAAGCAAATGCACATCTTTCACTGCAAGTATCTGAGGGTTTTCTAGACTACATGGGTGGAGAGCTCTCACCTCTTACTCAATATTTTTATTTCTGATTTCCACATTTATAGAGGATTGAGAGCTATCTTGGGATATACTGCTTTTTATTTTTTTTTCCTTTTTTTTTTCCTCCTCCACTTCTCATGAGGAAGAGATACTTGTTTGGGGAATATTCTTGCCACTGGAAACTCTTGTGGTGACTCATATAAAGATATTACTTTTGGTGTGATTCAGTTTTGACAGCTGTGAGGTGACATACAAAAGATATCTCCAATATTTTCTCAGCCATGGAAGCTACAAGGGAAAAAAAAATATTCTGACTGAGAAGTCCATTTCTCAGGTAAAAGAAAGAGGAAAAATAATTTTTTGCCTGTTGTTCTGTGGCACAATGTACAGATATTTTATATATTGGCAGCTTTTAAATATAAAGTGACTGCTTCTTTAAAAAGAAAAGAAAAAACCCAAAACCTCTCATGATGTTTTTTGTTTGTTTGTTTGTTTGGGGTCTTTTTATAAAATAGATGGTATTTTGCTTCCAGTTTTATGTGGGAGCAAGAACAATAAGTGTAGGACAAGATGAAGATGATGCAGCATGATGGTTCTTCTCTGCACAGTATCTTCTGAAAGTTAAGTTGGCAAATGTTGCTGCCAGTACCAACAGTGATAACAGATTCAATAAACTGCACCACTAAATTAAAATAAGTGCTGGATTTTTTCAGTCAGTACAGGGAGGTAGTGATACTGAGTTGCAGAGTCTACACCTTTTACTATTGCAGTTCACATCCCCTGTGTCCTACAGTCATAAGAAACAAAAAACACTCTCTGAATATTTGCTCAGTTACTCTGCACAGATTAAAAATGTCAAGCGTTTGAAATGCAGAAAATCATTGCTAAATCATCATGCAAAATAAATTATTTTGTTTTTCCTAGGAGATGTAGCAGTGTTTGAAAGATTGGAGTAGGATAACCATCTTTGTTTCCTTGCCTGTTTTTATGGCCTATGCTCCAAGACCATTAAAATTTCATTATCTATTTAAAATTATTTAAAATTAAATTAGAAACAACATGAATAATTGTATCATGCACACTGTTATAATTACTAAAGTTCTGATAGAGAGTAAATCAATTGACTTTTTATTTCAACATTATTCAAACTTACATCTTTCACTAAATTAGCACCAGAAGGGGATTATGCCTATAATAATTGGTGTCACTGCAGCTGGCAGGAAAAGGGCTGGTTAGAGATTTAGGTGGAAGGTTGTGAACTTTGTGGCTAATTTTGTCCTTGCTGCTCATTTTGTAAAAGGGTTTGAGGAAAAAAGGATGGAAATTATTCTCTTCAATCTAATGTCCATTCGTGTCAAATTTTGAAACCAGAATGAGGAGATACCGTAAGCCACCAACTTCCCAGGCAGTCCACAAAACTTATTCATTGAAGTTACCATTAAAAGTGCTTTATTAGCATTAAAACTGCTATTGTATGATATTAATTAAAAAAAAAAAAAATAATCAAACAAAAAATAATCACAGACAGCATATGTAAAAAAAAATGGTTGAGGAAAAAGAAAATAAAAAGTTTGTTAGTTCTCTTCTTGCTGCATTTTTGTATTTATTGTGAAATGACAGCATAGATCAATGTGCCTTTCTGTCTATCAGACCATCACAGAGGTGTCACCAGTTCAGCAAAAGGTAGGTATTTAAAGTCCTGTATATATACCAAGTGTGTCATATATGTGTGTCATAGCATATATCCCATAATTATACAGCTTCATTGTGCAACAATGGATTTTGAAAAATTATTGCCTTGAAGGAAGACATAGTAGTAGGATGAGGGTCAAGGGCAGATTAGATACCAGTGCTCTCATATTTGATTATGAGTGCTTGCAAACACTAAATATCTACTTTATTTTCTTTACTACAAAAAGATAGTTTAATTGCAATAAAACATTATTTTCAACTAGCAAACGGTGTGAGCTAAACAGCCATCTGAATATCTAATAGTAGCACCTGCAGACAGAATTTCCAACGCAGTCAAAGCATTTTCAGGGCAGTTAGCAACTGTTCTATTTTTAAAATATTATATGGCAGAAAGCAAAAACATCAAAAATAAACCACAAAAGTCTTTATTTTTAGACCATGAGTGTTCTCATAAAGAATTTTTTTTTAAAAAAATTGTAATTTTTAGAAACATTTCTTTTATTCTGCAAGTGAATTTTAGTGTGACACACACCAACACGTTTGTCACTTGTAAAAGAAGAGAGGGATGCATGAATTTAAGGTATCTTGGAACTTGGAAATTTTTACAGCCATCACAAACTCAAACCCATTTTAGCAGCACTGCCAAGGAAGAACATCTGATGCTATCCACCAAGTGGCCTTTCTATCACTACTGATTAGGATTCTTTGATGTACTTCTCTCCAAACCCATACCAACATGTGGAGAGCCCATATCTCCTTTGTAGAAGCCAAATGGGCACTAACCAAGCCTTAAATGTCACCTGTTTGTTCCCCTGATTTTTATTGTTTTCAATCTATTATTCTGAAATAAATTAAAAAATAAATAGAAAGACTGCTTCTATTTGTCTCTTTGACAAAGTCTGTAGGTTTTGGATGACAGTAGAGATGATAACTACATCAGGGCAGACACTAGTGGAAATGTCTTTAAAGACATAGTTTTCTGCTCTTGTTTCACTATTTGCTTATTTGTTTGCTTTCCTGACCTTTTCTCTTGAGAAAATGGAGGTATTGCAGCTGTTGTTTACATCCACGTGGGGTCAGACTTCTACATCTGTCATGAATGTTAATACTGTGTGATTCTAAATGCTCTTCTAGGCTATCATGCGTTGCACAAAGCTTTAAGAGGGTCAAGTTGAATTTTGCCAAAAAAAAAAAAAGGCAGAAAAGTAATAATGCTGTTGTAATATCAGACTTAGTGAGGCAGACTTGATTTACTTCTCTGTGTCAAAAGCTTCAGCACTCAGTCAGGAATATATTCACCTATACTTAGAAACAGAATAAGGAAAACAATCAAGACAGGGTTCTAAATACACAGTGATACACAGTTGTCCTCATCGATACAAAATAAAGAAAAGCTCAGGCATCTAGTTCTGTATCTTTTTTTCCTGGTGGTGGCCTACAATAGATGTTTAAGCAATGAATAAAAGAATGAAAGAATTACAGCATGATCCCTTCCCTGGCACTTTTGTGGTTCTGATAATTTTCAGCATATCATTAATCTTTATGCAAGTTTTTGGATGGGGATTTTTATTAGTTTTTAATCAATGTTTACATTCCCTTTTCAAAGTATCATCTTACAATTTCAAACTAATTATACATTGTGTGGCAAAAAAACCCAAACTCCTGTCGACTGTCACCTAATTCTAGATAACAGTCTACTTTTTTCTATTAGAGATAATAAAGAATAATTTTCTTATTAGTATTTTCCTGCAACTCAACTTCTGTCATGGAACTTTGAAGTTACCTTGGTTCCAAACTGAAAAGTCCTAGTCCCTTTAACATATCACTGTAAGGAATTTAATATCTTTTTTTTTTCAGTGCTCTTTTTTGAACTTTTTTAGATCCACAATATCTTTTAGGGATGAGATGATAGATGCAATGTGCAGTTTTCAAGACAGCAGGCTACAATTTCTAGGATCATTATGCCTTTAATGTTGTTCTTTATTCCTCACTTTCTAGGAGTTCTAATTATCTTTTTCATCATATGAGCAAATTGAGAAAGAACCATCCTCAGTGACTTTTTTGATTTAATTCTGTTATTTCACTAATGTTAGTTTGAATGTAACATGTAACTACTGTTAGTCTGAACTGGTTCAATTTCAAGGGAGAAGTTTGAATATCAGATCTAAGCACATCTCATAAAAGACTTAAATGACAAAAAAAGAACAGTAAAAAGGAGAAAGAAAAGCCAAAGCTTGTCAAGACCTGTTTACAAGATGAAATCTCATAAATTATTTGGCTGCTCCTATGATTATTTTTAGTTTGGTGTTGACAGTGTTAAGTTTGCCTTTCCCTTTTCTCTTTGTATCACACATTGCCAACTCCCTGTCCTACCTTTTTTGTATCGCTTGAGTTTTAAAGTATCTTTCTTAGAAATTTTATTTTAAAATAAAATTCTATGGTTTTTAATGGAACTGTAAAAAAAAAAAAAACAACAAACCCCCCCCCCCCCCCGAAAACCTGGAAAGATACATATTTTTATTCAGATTTCCAGCAACCATCCTGTAAAGAGCTCTTTAGGGTGTTCCATTTTAATGCTGTGTTTTTTCTTATAAATATTTTGAACACACGTATTCTTGTAAGTTGAGAAAGTTCTCTGAAATGTTTTAATAGAACATGCAAAAAAAAAAAAAATAAAAAAAAGTCTCTCTTTTCTGATTCTAAGCTCTTTATGCTCCAAAGTGTTAGGGGCATTATGAAAAATAAACAATAATTCCCTACTTCTGTTTTCTCACTGTGATTTAGGGTACCTCGTCTCTCCATAGTGTGTCTTAGATGAGTTACACTTTAGAGATGCTAAAGAGTAGTGTAGATAAATGACACAGGTGTTAAAGAAATACTTTAGATCAACAGTCACTACAGTGATTGTTAGGCAGGATTTTATTTTACACTCATTATTATAGTCAAGTGTTCAAGAACTGTGAGACTCAGCCTGGAGTGGGGCTTCAGCTCATGGACACCAACATAAGGACATGGAGCTGCTGGAGTGAGTCCAGAGGAGGACAAAAAAGATGATCAGAGAGCTCTTCTCCTACAGAGAGAGATCAGAGAGAGTTGGGTGTGTTCAGCCTGGAGAAGATAAGGTTCTGTGGAGACCTTATAGAAACTTCCAGTAGCTCAAGGGAGCTACAAGAGAGCTGCAGAGGGATTTTTTACAGGGGGACATAGGGATAGTACAAGAGGGAATGGCTTCAAACTTAAAGAGGGGTAGATTTAGATTAGAGATTAGTAAGAATTTTTTTCCCTGTGAGAGTAGTGAGGCACTTGAACAGGATGCTCAGGTAAGCTGTGGATGCACAATCCATGGAAGTGTTCAAGGCCACGGTGATGGGGCTCTGAGCAACCTGGTCTAGTAGAAGGTGTCCCTGCCCATGGCAGGGGTTTGGAACTGGGTGACCTAGGTCCCTTTCAACCCAAACCATTCTGTGGTTCTACATGTTAAACTAAAATGTGCTGATTGTTTTTGTCGGTAAGTTAACTTTCCTGTAGCACTTTTTCAGTGTTAAGACAACAGACCAATTATTATTGGATCAGAACCACCTTGTGTGTGTCTGTGGGGAGTGGGGAGGGAGGCATCAACCCTTACCCAGGTGGGCTGGTGCTATATCCCTCATGACAGGGAGCCCACACAGGGAAGCCCCGGAGCAGCTGCCAATCACAAACAGCCCTGGAAGACCAGAACACCCCACAGCTTCTGGAGCCCCTGACCCAGCTGGGATTGGCAGGGACAGTGAGAACACGGCCCCTCACCCTGCCCTGGAGCCCCAGAGTGGCCAGTGGGTTGGAGGTCCCTCCTGGGGGGGTGGCCACAGGGACCAGAGCAGAGAGAACCAAAGGCACGTGTTGGCCACGTGTCACAGCCCTGCCATCTGGGCGTGTGAGAGCTGGTCTGACACAAGGTTCAGTGGTAGCTCTATGATCTGTGTCGCTCTCCTTCTCTCTTCTTGCTCTCTTTGCTTCTCTTTCTTTGCTCTTTTCTTGATAGTTTGGATGGCTTGCAGCTGGTGGGATTGAATTTTGACTTAAGTGTTGTGGATTAATTGGATTTTGACTTAAGTATTGTGGATTAATATGTGCTAGGTTGGTATTGTGGTGGAACATTTTGCCTAGCTTGTGTGGTGCCCTTTTTGAAGGTTTGCCAAGTTCCCTTATTTTCTCCCCTAAATTAATAAAGAACCCCCTCGGGAACAAGTCCATGGCTTAGTCTCTTGACGCTACTTCGAGGTATTAAAGAACATTATGTATATATTTTAAAGTAAAACTGCTGGCTCAGCCACAAGCCCACAGCTCACAGGACAGTTACAGACAGTAATAGGTCTGAGACTTGTTTCTCTCATTTTCCCCACCTGGCTTTCCAAGAACAGTCTTGATTCATCCTATCTGTGACCCCTGATAACAGGGGCCCTCAATGTACAGACCACTGGATACCTCATGGTGCTCTATAAAGCACCCGTTCAATATTTGGTGTGTCTTGTCCTTTGCATATGCCAGTCATGATAGGTCTTCCTAACCAACTGTCTGGGCTCCAAACTCAGTTTCCCTAATCAAGCTATAAAAAACACTTTTATTATCTCCATCTTGAAGCAGCTTTACTACTGTTTTGTAAAGAGGTCTTCGTATTTTAGGAAGGTGGAAATATTCACTCCCCATAAGACTGAATCTCTCTAGATGAAATATTTTCTACTACATGATTATTTCTTGTTGGAAGAAACTCCTGTTACAACATGTGGGAGACAGAGGCAAAGGAGAATCCCAACTCCAACTCCTGGAGAAAGACACCTTTAGAAACAAGACCATCACTACAGCAACTTCCAGAAGAGCAGAGACTTTAGAACTTAATATTACCTGTGCCTTTTATTGTATGGGTCTTCCCTTAAGATTGTAAATCCTAGGATTTCCAGCACCCATGCGGCTTCTCTGGGAGAATCCATATTCCTTTCTCCCGGCTATCCAGCCCCGCCTCCCCCCCAAACCTTCTTGGATGTCCCACCAGTCACTCCCCATTCCTGGGTTTCCACTGGGGTTTGGACCTCCTGTTCCCTTATTGGTTCCTGTGCCCCCAAGCCACTCTCGTACCCCTGAACCCTTCCTCAATCACATCCTACTTCCTGAAGCCTGCCCCCAAAAGGATTAAATACCCTCTGACCCTGTAATTAAAGGCTTTTTCATCACTGCACTTTCGGAGTGCGTTGCATTACTCTACTCCTGCACACATGGGGATTTCGCAATCCCCACCAAACATCCCGAGGCTGTGAAGTGGGGAAGTCATCCCCCTCACAGCTGTTAATTTCTAATTCAGATTTATTAAATTCATTTTGACTCACAGTTTTAAAATTCCACATATTTCATTCTTCAGTTTTCAGTATGTAAATTGGCATTTAAAAAAATATAACTTTGTCCCCAAATTTCCAGCCAGATGGTTTTGTGAATAATGGAGAGAATAGGGAAAGAAGAAATATTAATTTCTATCTCATTTAAATTATCAGTAACTTGACTGGACCTTAATGAATTGCATTGGTGACATAGTATATTTATGATGTTTGTCAAAAGTTCCCGGAGAACTGCATATGGTTTTATGTATCAGAATAAAACATTAGTGTTAGGATGATATGTCAATATATTGAAAACAGTTCCTTGCATCACAGATTTGAATCAATAACCTAATTTTAGTCAAGTGAATGTGTCAAACAATGAAAATGAACAAAATAAAAGATTATCAACCTGTATTTTCAATAATTAAGAAGACATTATATGTGAGAAATAAGAACAGTACCATGATAGAACATTGAATATAATCCTTTTCCAGAAAACACAAGGCTCCTGGTGGAAAAAAGAGAAGAAATTAAAATTTAAGTTTAGTTAGTAGACTTGTCTCCATATTCATCTGATTATCTTTGCAAAATAATTTCCTGAGACACAACATTGCTCCAAATTAGAACTAACACAGTGCCAAGAACCTCTCCATACCTACAAGGACACAGGTTTTCAGATCCAAAACTTCATCTTTTTCTCAGTTGACAATAATTCCACTGAAGTTCATGGAAACTAGGAATAACCAACCTGATAATCTGGAGTGTTTTTTTTTGCTGAATGGCCTATATGTTCATTATTTCATTGGCAAATGCAACATAATCCAATATTACTAGCTAGTGAGACGTTCTGCTTATAAAAACCCAAATCTAAACCACACTGGTCATAGCAGCTACTGTTTTTTCACCTCCTGGTGAAATCATATATAAATCTAGTGCAGTTGTTTAATTACACACTTGTGCCATTTTGATGTCATGCCTGTCATGTAGACAAGGGTACTTAATTTCTTGTTATGTCAGCCAGAGACTCTATTTCATGTATGAGATTAATCTGCTTTCATAACCACGGTACCATTTATAATTTTGTTACTTTCTTTATCTGCACTGCACTGGTACTTTGAAATGAAAAACCTGATAAGTTAATCCAATTCCTGCTCTACCCAGCTATTTGGATTTCTCTGTAGTAGGTCTATTGCAGTAAATGTGGTGGGATTTTTACATACAATAAGCAATCCTCAAAGCATTTACATGTAAAGATATTTTACTGCTCTTGTGGCACAGTACAGAAAGTAGTAATATATCTGATTTGGGTTGTATTTCTTCACCTTCCACATATATCTGCATTGAGCCAAGCACTAAAACCTCTTTCCCTGTGAAGACCATTTTAAAATGACATGCTGCAAAGGTGTCCTGCCCTGCCTATTAAGATCTTATTGCAGCAATACAACCTGTATTATTGCTCCCAGCCATTTCCACTGCTTATCTCTTCAGTGTTAAAGTGCTTTGCTTCTCCAAATACTTTTTCTCACAGAGAAAAGTCCCCAAGGCATTCAGCCTCATCTTCCTTACTGTAGTTAAATGACAATGGAGAGTTTTTAGTCTGAGAATTGAAGGGGGGAAATTTTGCAGAAATTCCTTGTTATTTCCTTTTTTTTTGTGAAGGGATCAGATGGCAGAATGATTTAAAAAAAAAAAAAAAAAAAAAAAGACAGCAATGCATGTCCAAAAGGACCAAACTT
>JAWWTY010000001.1:13312583-13373664 GCA_035222235.1 Margarornis squamiger
CCTTGTTTGCTTCGGTAAGACATGGCAGAGTGGCTCAGGGGTTGGCTGGTATGGGTCCAGCCGGGAATGAAATGAAAGGGACCAGGAATGAAATGAAAGGGTCACCTTTCAGATTAATTTACTCTGCCTTTTTGAGGCAGTGGTGCTTGGAAAGAGCTCACATGGTATTCCTGAGGCTCTGAGTTCAACCTAGCACTGGTCTTTTCTATCTGTTACTTGTCAACATGTGTTGTACTCTTTTATACTCTTTTATACTCTTTTTATACTTTATATATTCTTTTGCAGTCCTTTATATTCTGTATCTCTAAAACCCTATAAGTAAAAGAACTTTTCTCTACTTTACCCACATAAAGTTTTCTTGGAAAGTTTTTTCCTTCCCCTTACGGCAACAGCTGCTATGTATACAGATATTTCTAGCATTAAAAGCTGAAAAGCCATGAATTTTTTTTAGTTTAATGTCAGGGACAAAACCCCTGAAGAGAGTAAAAATAATTTGTTCGTGCTGAAAAAAAAAAAAAAAAAAAAAAAAGAAAAAGAAAAGAAAAAAGAATTCTTTTGATGACACAGAGAAATATTATCTTCTCAAAACTTGACCTTCTATTTTGGATGAAAACTGTTTATCAATTCAACCTGATTTTGCAGATAGCTCTGCTTTCTCCATATCTATTTATAAGCTAATTTCTCATGTGTAAAAGGAAAAGAAAGCAAAGAAGAAAAAAGAAACATGCAACCCAGGATATTAACTACAAGTGACAGTAGGATCTTAGGCTTTTTACTGCCTGAAGTCCAGGCTCAAGGCATACAGCCTTCAGGTTACTTCTGGGCAGCAGATTACTCTGCAGAGCCATCAGTGCATTGCAGCACATCTGCGAGTCGCCTTTTTTCTGAAGACAGCTGAGAGGGTAACAAAGAGGTTACATCATTGTCTCAGAGAGGCTGAGATGAAATTTGGAAGATGTTTGGAAAATGAATTTTCCTTAAATGACATTGCTGCCATTCCTAAATCTTCAAGGCAAATAATGCATCCTTCTATTTTACAAATCCAAATATTATATTTGGGCTGAAGAAATGTAATTAAGATTGGCTTATAACCAGTTGTTGACAATACTAAGCTTTAAAATAATTTCTTATTCAAATAATTACTCGTGTTGCTAATATAAAACATCATAATGCGACATCAGCATAAAAACTTACATATAAAGGGAAGGGGATGTTAGTGCATAAGCTTTTAATTCTGTATGTCTTTACCACAGCTGATGGCCAAAATTTTCACAGACAAAAGGTAACACTGTTTTTGTAACTCTTGAAATTGCTTAGGCTTCAGTACATTCAAAGAAGATTTTGGAAATTCCTTTGTCTTCTCAACGTATTTTAACATCCAGGTGTGGTTTCTAGATTTAATGACATTTTTCCCCTAAACACAGTTCACCAGCCAAAACCAGTTGTCCAAGGCATTAGATAATTTGAAAATTTGTCATGATGATGGTACATACATGCACAGTATGGGTAAATTGATTTGCATTCTTTTATGACAGCATTAGTATAAATCCATGCACTATTATATATATATACATCATTGCAACTAGTACATGCTGTGATGAACAGACATTCTCTCTCCACATACGCATTGATGCACATATGATTAAATTTGATTCTTTATTACAGGTTCAAAAGCTGAGTACTTTTGTAGTTGGACTCTTTTCTTCCTTCCCTCCTCCGCTTCATGTTATACTGGAAGATAGAGGTGAAAATCCACAATTTCTGTTTACTCTTAAGGTGCAGTTACTTAGCTTTCAAGCAGGGAGGAAGATACATTTTGTGGTACCCTCTGGCTCCTGGGATTAGCTCAGATTGATTTTGATAAACCATTTCTGTTGGCTGAGGAAGAGACAACTGAGAGGGAACCTCAGAAACGTCTGAAGGGAGGGTGGCAAGAGAATGGAACCAGACTCTTCTCAGTGGTGACAAGCAATAGGACAAGAAGCAAGGGACAGAAACTGATCACAGGAAGTTCCACCTGAAGGTGGGGAAGAACTTCTTTTCTGTGCAGTGACCGAGCACTGAAACAGATCACCCAGAGAGGTTGTGGAGTCTCCCTCACTGGAGATATTCCAGAACTGTCTGGACACAATCCTGTGCAATGTGCTCTAGGATGATTGGACCAGATGACCCTCTGGAATCCCTTCTAAACTCACCCATTCTGTGATTCTGTGATCTTAGAGTGCTCAGAGGCACTATGGGAATATTTCATGTTAATTAATACAGTTATACATTACTTTCTCCAAAACAGCATGTGTTCCCTCCCTTGAATAATTAGGATGCTTATAGTATAATATAACTGATGATAAAGGACAGTTTTCTTTAATGGGGTACAGAAGATGAAGAAACAATACTATTTTTCTCGGTTAGGCACCATCAGAAGTACGTGACATTTTGATCTGTAGAATTTTTTTGTATGTATGCATAGACATACGTTCAAAGCCTAGCTGTTCTAAAATGGGTTCTTTTTCCTTCTGTTCTAAAATTCTTTAGACAGGCAGAAATCATGTTCATACAAACTCTTCAGAAATATTAAAGAATTGATAAATAGAACCTGACACTTGATCCATATAGAAGATTCTTCTGGACAAAAAAATAGGAAATAAGAAATCAAGAACTAAGGGTGAAGAACTACTTGGGCCTCACTAAGACCTTATGCTACCATGACCGAAATAACATAATTGAATTCAATCATTCAAGACAGCATAGAATTCACGGTACATGTATGCCAATGAGTGCCACACATAAGTGCCAATCCTTTTGCTTTCATTTTAACTCTTTTCCTGAATTTCTGGAAGTCAAAATGTGTGTGTACATCAGGCTGGCAGACAGTCACTTCTTGGGGTTCCCCAAGGCTCAACTATAGAGCCAGCAAGTGAAGCCTGTCAGAGTTCAAGGAGTGTCTGCTCTTAGTCATATGGTCTGATTGTAGGTAGTCCAGCAAGGGGCACGGAGTTCAATAGAATGATCCTTATGGGTCTCTTCCAACCCAGTGTGATTCCATGATTAAAAAAGGGTTGGATGGTACCTGAGTTCACCTGCATTTCTGGTGAATTTGCTACGTAGATGCATTTGAGATGATGGTTAAACTCCTTTAATTAAAGAATTCTCTCACAAAACACTTTCCTCCTGCAACCAGGGAAAAAATCAAAATGAAAAATTCATGGACATGCTTGGAGGAGGTATAAGCAAGAGGTTTATTTTTCAGATACTTATTGTAAACAATCAAAAAGTTCAATATCTGCACACTTCACTTAAGTATACCAAATTTTCATTTAATTGTTTTAAATAGAGCAATTTTTAATTTCAGAATTTTGAGTTCCCTTTTCCTTTCTCTGAATCTATAAAGACATTGATATTTTCCTTCTTTAAAGTATAATTAACAAAATATCTCTGCTTCTAATTAAGATTTATAGCCATTTTCTCCAGATTAAGAATATTATACATTGTTTGTATAATGTAATTTTGTTCTGTAAAGTTTCCAAGTTAATTCTGGCTCATTTTTTAAAATCTGATTTAATTTGCTTTACTTATGGTTAATGATAATTCTACTGCTTATGAGATAGGATAAACAGCCTTTTATATTTATTAAAGTACTCTCATTTTGTGGCAAAGCTGCAAAGTGTCCATTTTATTACAGTTGGATATGATGGAAAATGGAAGATGCCAGCCTTTGCTCCATGACTAGGAGTTGCATTTGCATCAAACTTTTAAAATATTCCTACTTATGTATGCTTTCTTTTGCTGCTCAACAGGTAAACTTCTGCCTGTTTCACATTTGTTCCACCCTGTCAGAAATCCTCTGTATACTGAAAGTAGGGATGCCTGCACATCATCCTCAAAGTGTAACTGCTCTAACTCTTTCCAGCAACTGGGGAGATTAAGTAGAGTTTGTGTGATAACACCTTCCATCTGTCAGTGCAGCAGTAGCAGGAACAAAGTCCAGAGAGCTTTTGACACCCAAGTTTTCCATTCTTTACATAGGCAGACATAGTTTTGTCACACTTCGTCTTTTGGCTAACAGTTCCTTATGTGTTTCCAACCTTTTCCTGGTGCAAAACAGTCTTAAAGGAAATTACAATCTTACTTTTTTTTCTCTAGGATGTAGATATTCTGGTTAAATTTAGCTAAGGAATTATGCATTAACTTCTGTATCATAGAATCACAGAATCACAGAATAGTGTATGTTGGAAGGGACCGTAAAAATCATCTAGTTCCAATCTCACTGCCACGGGCAGGGACACCTCTCACCAGATCAGGTTGCTCTAAGCCCCATCCAAGGTGGTCTTGAACACTTACAGGGATGGGTCATTCACAGCTTTACTGGGAAATCTGTTCCAGTGCCTCACTACTTTCACATTGACAAATTTCTTCCTTAATCTAATCTAAATCTTCCGTCATCTAGTCTAAAACCAATACCTCTTGTCCTATCATGACAACCTGCTAAAAAGTCTGTCCCCATGCTGGACCCTTTCAGGTGCTGAAAGGCTGCAATAAGGTGTCCTGGGAGCCTTTGTCAGGCTAAACAACCTCAATTGTATCAGCCTTTCCCCACAGAAGGGGTGTTCTATCCTTCTGATCATTTTTGTGCACCTCCTCTAGAACCATTCCAACAAGTCCATGTCTTTCCTGTGCTGAAGACTCCAGAGCTGGACACAGTACTCAACACATAAGACAGATCTGACTCATTGATAAGCATTTTCTTTCAGTTCTCTGTAAAGCTAAAGATCTGATAAAGTGGCAAAGAAAGAGGAGTCTGCAAATCCCTTTGCTCATGTGTACAGAAGGGATTTAATATAAAAGTCTAACAATACACTTGTACTTTCAGTACAAATTAATATTGTTGTAAATTAATACTTTCTTGTAGTGTTTGTATATGCACACAACATTCATGCATATATATATATAACAATCCTGTTTGTGTTTGTTTAGCATTCTAGTTAACCAATTAATAATTTACTTCAAATTGAGTTATTCTTTGTAGGGATAATCTTTGCAGGAAAAAAAATGAAATCCCCTCAAACAATTTAACTTCATTTTGCCTTTGTGGAAGGAACAGCAGATGATGCCAAAACCTACGCGTCAGTGCACAGATGCATGAAGGTTGTAAGGGTTGAATTCTGTTACTGAGTAAAGGTATCTTGTTCAAATGGCATTAAGCTGATTATGGAAGGAATATCCTGAGTACAAATATCTGTCCCATAAAATACAACCTTTTTATGAGGCAGCTGTGATCCTAAATCTAGTGTGATCAAATAGATTAAATCACAAGTAATCCCTGAAGGTATTGAAGAAGCTCACAAAATTTGTCATCTCCCTTTCCTATCTGGTAATTCATCTTACATATTGACATGAATAAAAAGGAAGAAGTGCAAGGGGTTTTTTCACAGTTATAACAAATGACTGGACTCTTCACCTATTGAATAATCTTGATGCAGCCACTTAAGAGTCAAACCTCTGCTCACCTGTGGTTTTCCCATCTTTAGTACAAAAAAATTCTTTCAGTTTGAAGGGCTTTAAGTAAAGGGATACTCTTGAATCTCCTTCTCAAACAGTGAGTAAATAACTGTATTTGATGCATTTGACCACACCATTAACCTCAAATGCCTTTGCTCATCTTATCAGGGGTTCATCTTCTTAAATTTCTGCGTTTTGTCAAGCATTTCTGCCTTCAGTGCTAAAGATAATGTCCTTAAATTGCTAAAAAGTCTCACATGAGAGAGGAAAATCCTATCTATCATTTATCTTGAGTAAAAACTTTAAATCATTTAAATTTGGTTCCTTGGTAAGTGCTTGTTCCTTTTTAAAATTAGATGTTCTGGAAATGTAATTAAGATAGTATTTTTTCCCCTTCAAGAAGAAGTAGTAATATAAGAGAGAAACATCCATTTCAAGCAATGTAGCAATCTGGAATCTGCATCTTAATTGAACACAAATGTTTCTATTGTTCTTTCTTACTCAGTTTTACAACTCTAGCTTTGAAGTGCATCTTTCACAATAAGACTAAAGGAACAATTTAAAAGAAAAGCTGCATATGGCAGAGTACAGTGGAATCTAAAAAAAATAGAGGTAGCTTACATAACAGGGAGAGCACACAAGGTGACAGAAAAAACTACATAAAATGTGTTGATTCTTGTGGGATGAAAATGTCACATCTGAGTATATACAAAGTATATGTTTGTTTTGTTTTGGTTTTTTCCCTAGGATAAGAAGGAATTCAGCTATATTGTAGCTTCATCTTCTGTACACTCAAATATTCAGTGAGAACACAAACCTGTCATGGGTTTATACCGCTGCAAATTGGATTGGAAAGCCCAATCTAATGCTTGACATCTGTCTTACGATAGCTCAGTGAAGTCTTACCAAAATGCAGTATATCACTGTAAAGCTGTAACTACTGTCTTGGGTATTTCTTCCCTTTCTCTGTCACTTCCACGCTACATCAATATTTTAATTTATTTTGCAGCAATACCTCCACTTCTCCTTGAAAAGTTTCACTGCGACGTTTTACTCATTGCTTGCTACAGAAAACCAGGGAGCACTCATTTCCTTGCATGGAACTAAACGAAAAGTAGAAAGACAGCTTACTTAATGTCTTTCTTCTAAAGATGAATGTGACTTGTGGAGTTTTTTTTTTTTTTGTTGATTTGTTGGTTTGTTTTTTTTTCATCCCTGAGCCTCTGTCGTGGTTTAACCTCAGCTGGGAACTAGCCACCACACAGCCACTCACTCACTCACAGTTCCCCACAGGGGTGGGGGAGAGAATCAGAAGAGTAAAGGTGAGAAAACTTGTAGATTGAGATAGAAAGAGTTTAATAGGAAATGTAAAACTGTGCACAAATGCAAAGAATAACAGAGAGTTCATTCACCACTTCCCCTGGGCAGGCAGTGTTCAGCCATCCCCAAGAGACAAGGGCCCCTTCATGTGCAATGGAGATTTGGGAAGACAAACACCATCACTCAGAACATCCCCCCTTCCTTCTTCTTCTGCCAGCTTTATAGGCTGAGCTGCATAGAATGGGACATCCCTTTGGTCACTTGGGTCCACCTCTCTTGGCTGTGTCCCCTCCCAGTTCCTTGTGTACCCCCAGACCATGTACTGGTGGAGTGGTGTGAGGGGCAGAAAAGGTCTTGGCTTTGTGCAAACACTGCGAAGTGGTAAAAACTGCATCCCTGTGTTATCCACACCTTTTTAGCAGAAATCCAAAACAGTCTCATACCAGCCTTCCAGATCCCAGGAGCCTCGGATGCTTCTCACAGAATTTTTTTGCCTCCTGAGACCTACATTCACCACTCATGACCTGACATCAGTCTTTGTCTCTCAGGCTCAAAGAATAAAATGCACTGCCCCAACATCAAATGAATACTAGTTTGGCAATATCCCTCTGTCTTCATATTAATACTCTCAAAGGTGTCTAGTCTCAGGAAAAATGCTTCCTTGGGCACTTCCTTGTATTGTCATATCTCATACGTGCACCTGCTCTGCAGAGCAGTTTGCAAATATCTTATAGTTTTGCTTCTGGTTGCTTCAAAAATGCTTTTCTGAGAAGCCTACATATTCTAATCCTGAGTAATTTATTATCATTCCAGAGAGAATATGTATAATATTGACTGAAGGCATCTCTATTTGAATGTCTGGAAACATGTGAACAGAAAAAGGATTTTTCTCTACTTCTTATAGCATAAAAACCTTCTTTCTAGTGAAATATTTCTCAGTTAATTGTGCCCAATTAAATAAACTTATTGAAAAGAAAATGTAAATTTTTGAAGAAAATAATTTTATTGTTAGTTATTAAACATAAGGGTTTGACATGAGTCTGTCTTACTTGGTTGATAGGTAACCAGTGGTAGAAAGGTGTAAAGTGTCCCACGGGAATAATTCCTTTAGATTCCCCTTGTTTCTTAACCATTTCTGAGCACTTGGCTGAAGACTAATGCATAGGCTCAGTGGAAATATGATTGAACCCTGCAGAGTAGTTGTAATTTGTCTCCTGGGAGAATCTCTACTTCTAAAAGCAAGATTAGACAAACTAAAGTTAATTCTATGATAAAGTATTAAGTCTTCCTCTCTATTTCATACTCTCTCTCAGGGATCCTGAGTGAGACACCATCACACTCTCCCTGAACATAACTGTACATCCAGTAGGGCTGTCAACAGGTACAAAAGGTAAATATCTATCTTACTGTGGCTTTAAGCATTACAGTAACCCAATGAATCCACTATGAATGGACATGAACAATGAATGAATGGATGGATATAAAAGACACACACTAGTACACATACAAATTGAATTGCTACACTGATACAAAAAAATAAAAAAATAAAAGGTAAATACAATTTTCTGAGGAATTGGCTGTTGGGATGCTTTTATAATGCATTTCTGATGGTTGTCTAACATTCTGTTTCTTATTTGTTTATTTTTATGTAAACATAAAAAAATAACTGTGAAAAATCTTAGTCCTTCTATTTCCAGAACTTCCTCTCCTGTTTTCTGCACTTCAAATGAATCGCTTTTAGCCAAAGCTTTGACTTTACAAATTTTTCTTCCAGAGGATTTGAATTAGAATTTACCTAATTCCTACCAACATTCTAGCTACATGTTTATTACTCCAAGCCAGTTTCTGCTCAAGCAGTGACAAACCACCTGTGGGAATAGATCAGACAAATATGAATCCCAGCCAGCTGTAACTACAGCAGGCACATTGCTGGTTCATTGGAGTAGCCTACATTTATTTTTTTATCCCTAATTGTAAGACAAGGATTTTAGAAAATAAAATGCTGCGTTGTGCAAGGCCAACCTCTCCTTGAAGAATATGTTCCAAGAATATAGAAAAAGTTTATTTAAGATAATACTGTATCTTTCAAAATTAGTGCTCATCTGTGTAGATTTGCAATCAAATGTTACTTAGAATTGCAATCCAAGGAGTATAAAACGGAAAAAAATCCCTGGAGAAGAAAATGTTCAGACTTCTACCTTTAAAATAAATGATCCAGACAGGAGAGAGAGTTTTGAATGCAAGATTAATGTACATTATATGAAATGAATTCTTGCCATATACAATCTCATGGATGAAAGGTTTATTTGAATAGTTTTATTCAATTTGAAATAGGCCATTGTAACATTTTAACATTGTAAAAATGGGCTTTTACAGTGTTTAACATGTGTAAAATGAGTTGGCTCTTCAGCATCTGTTCTGAAATATTTACAAAATTCCCCTATTAAATTTTATCATTGTGCTCTGAAGTATTCTACACAGTGTAATTGAAAATCCTGGTATCTTTTTCTTTTCTCTTTCCAATCTTAGATCTCTATGGAGAGCTTTCAGGTGAAAAACTATAGGTCTTTCTGTTGAAGATAGAAAATACTGTATTGAATGTCATATAAAAAAAAAAATCCTGAAAATCTTTAGTTGAATATAAATAAAGGCTACTTTATCTGCTTTGACAGATAATTAAGTTTTAGGCAGAATATAAAATACAAAATACAAAAGCATTACTAATAGTCTAGAAAAAATTGCAAACTCTAGAGACCCTCTTCAGGGATCTGGCAAAAAAGCTCTGGAGGAGAATGGGGCCCAAGAAAACTGATTAATATTGAAGAGTCACTTCTTATAAGCTCCAAAATGATGCATCTCTGCAAAGAGGAAGTCTGGCAAAGACCTGTATGGATGAACAAGGAGCTCCTGGAAAAACTCATAAACTTGAAACCCCTACAGAGGGTGGAAGCAAGGACAGGGAGTCTGGGTGGAATACAGAGAGGTTGTCCAAGCAGCCAGGAATAAGGTTAGAAAGGTAAAATTAAACATGAACAGGGACATCAAGGGCAGCAAGAAAAGTTTCTATAGGTATGTTGGTGATTAAAGGAAATTTGGGGAAATTATAAGCCTTCTCCAGAAGGAATGAGAAGATTTGGTTAACTGGGATATGGAGAGGGTCAAGGTACTTAATGGCTTTTTTTCTTTTTTTTTTTTTTTTTCCTCTGCACAGGCAAGAGCTCCAACCACACCACCCGAGTTACAGAAGGCAAAGGCAGAGACTGTAAGAGTGAATGACCTACTGTAGGAGGAGAACATGTTTGGTATTCTAAGGAACCGGAAGGTGCATGAGTTCATGGGGACTTGAGATACATTTGCAGGTCCTGAGGGAACTTTCAGAAGTGGTTAGACAACTGGGTCTACTGGAAGGTGTTCCTGTCCATGACAGGGGGTTGGAACCGGGTGACTTTTAAGGTTCCTTGCAACCCAAATCATTCTGTGGTTTTATGATTCTCTATGACTCACAATTTTCTACACAATTTTTCTTTCACAATACTCATACATATTTTGTACTTGGTTCTTCTGGTCTCTTCTGTGTTTTTTTTTTTTGTTTTTTTTTTTTTTTGTTTTTTTTTTTTTTTTAATTAATTAAAATTCTAACTGAAAGAAGCTGAGTCCTTCAGCCAGAACAGTGCTTTTTTATTATGGTTATTGATCATGAGTGCATAATAAATTATACCCTCAGTTCTGTCATATTTTATTATGATTTTTAGTCAGAACCACTAATCAGTCTCCATTTTTTCAACATCTGAAACTGCACTGATAATGTTCCTTTTTTTGTTTACCTATTTGATAAAATTATCATCCACTGAAAAAAAAAAAAAAAGTGAATTATCTGTAATGTCTCTTGAGCAAGAAAATCTTCTTGGTTACAAGCACTGCTATGATGGCCCAAGATAGGACTAAGCAACAGAACAGTTAGAAAAATAATGTGTAGAGTGGACTAGTCAACGTATCTGTTGCCCTTTTTATACTTAGCTACTGAATGAGTACAATGAAACAAGGAAAAGCTACAGTCACTCCAAGAGTTAGAGTGACAAGTGAGAGAAGAAGACCTAAATTCCTTGTACAGACCTTAAATGTACTTCTGTGGTTAGAAAATAGATTTGAACAGCGAAATTCTATGATTTTTATTAATGGTTACTGGTTTTCCTTTAGGAGTTCTAAAAGTTCCTTTCAAGTCATTAAGAAAACCCACATTTCATCAAGGTTTATTTTGTTGATATTGTTTTAACTCTACTTCTCTACAAATTAAATCAAGACCATGATCCACTTACTGGATTTTTTTTTTTTTTTTTGGCTGAATTTTGTTTTAATTTATAACACTGTTGTTAGGAAAATTGGAAAAGGAATAAATTACTACTTTAAGACAGCGAAGCACATTGAATCCTTAAATGCTTGTGCCTATCTGTTCTGTAAATGTGAAGCAGTTCCACTGCCATGAACATTGCTTTAATATCCAATTAGTGCTTAACAGTGCTAATGACTAGATGCCAAAGAAGTTATATTTGTGCACTGTTGGGATGATTACAGGCTGTGCTTTAACAATGAACTAATAAACAAAAGAAATTTTAATCTTCACAGATCGGAAGCTGTTATTTAACTATCTTATTTTAAACAGCAAGTTTTCTGATATAGTCAGTGATTAATTTTATTGATTTGATTATCTGTTCCTGCAATGAATTCATTCTGTTCACTGATGAAAAAAAACCAAAACATCGTTGACATGGAGACTGAACAAAATTTCCAAAGCAGATTCAATTTAACTTATTATTCAGTTTACAGATAATATTCCTGCAAATTGTTCTTTTGTTCTCTTTCACATTAGAACAACATGTATGCAGCTATCTGTCAATAGAACTGAAAAATGTAAAAGAAAAGAAGAAATCTATAGAAATTCTCCTTATTTAGAGGAGGCTGTAGATAGTTTTTCAGAATAAAAAAATATTAGAGTTGTTCATTGGCAAATATATCTACTGAACTTCTGTAAAAAAAGGTTAGACAGACTTTTCAGTAATGCTTTAAAAGAAATGCTGGAAGCAATATGTCAATAAGTATGGTCAACAATGTCTATGTGTGTTTTGGTAATAAATTCAAAATATTCCATATATTTTACCACAGAGAAATAGCTATTCAGGGAGAGAAGATATCTTGAAATATATTATATCATCAGTTCTCAGAGTCATTTACTGCTGACAATCTTTTCTTCATTTTTCCTGTTGTAAAATAAGTAATAGAGAAATATTATACTTCTTGATTTTATTTCAGGAAAATCCTGATCTACTGAATGTTGGGAAGATATTAAAAGTGTAAGTAAATGCTTTTTCTCTTACTGCCCAGAAAACTCCAATTTGTTTATTGCATGATGCATGCTATTTGAAGTTTTATTTCCTGAATATAATATAACTGGTAAGGTTCAGGCAAGAGCAGAAAGGATGAACAGGTATGGAATATGTGCATAACAATGAGTTAAGTAAGCAGGAGTCTTCAGTCCAGGAAGAAAAATCTGAGGGAAGAGAGACTTTTGAAAGGGCAAAATAATCACAACTTTGTTAAATTCAGTGAATCATGATGCATTTCTCAGTGGATGTGGCTACATTACTGGTGTTGATTGAAATAAGAAAGTATTTGTTTGAATTTGGGGTTGTGTCCCCTTAAAGCTTTGCTTTCAATGACAACACATTTCCTACTCTGGGAAACTATGTTAGACGTTAAATAAAAAATTAAAAAAAAAAAAAAAAAAAAGAAAAAAGAACTAAGTGAAAATAGGCCACTGCATTGTTGGATTTAGCCCTGCATGGAGCAAAGAGTTTGTAGAGGAAAACCTGGGGAAATGAATAGTTCACACATTGATGTTACTGACAGCAAGGATCCAGTTGCAGATTATTTGCAGAATCAAGTAGTATAAGGTAGCCTGAGCTCAAGTGAAGTATTAGGTCCTAATTGAAGATGACAGTGTAGATATTTTCCCAGGAGAGGGTAAATGTGTAAAAGGAGCTTTGTAACTGTGATACTAGAACAGAAGCATCAGCAAGAGCAAAGAAAGGGGACAAATATTGTCACCTCCCTATTGATCTCTTTGTAGATACTTACTAATTCAGCTGACATGCCACTACAGCCTTTCCAAATTATTTCAGTCCCAATCAGCCTGCCTGTCATGTAAGAGCAGTGGCTCATCTTTGGGAAAAGATATTGAGGAACATAGTAAAACATTCAATGGCCTGTGAAAAAATGAGTATGTCGGTCTTCTAGCACTGAAAGAAATAGCTCTGCATCACAAATACCAAACTAGACAAAACTCAGTTATTAGAAACAAATTTGGGGCATGTTGTTCTATGTTTGAGGAGCCCAACAGAACATCGTGTCTGAAATAAAGAGAGAATCTACCTTAACAGTCACACTGATGGATGAATTTTAAGCATAGCCACAAGTAAAAATGGCAGAGGTGTTGAACCATTTTGCAAGTATATTATATTCATTCTTTTCTTGTTATATTAAAAACCAAAATCTATTGAGAATGTTTACTTTGATAACTTGGATTTTATATGTTTGGGGTTTTTAATATATATTTTACATCTGATATTTATGTGCTTTATTTTGGTTCCATAGAGGACAATTATTTAATATCGTATTTAGATACCTCAAAGTCTCATATGTACTCTTCTAAATGTTTTGATACTGTACTGTAGCTTTTGAATAGGCTATTTCTTTGTATGGATTTTAATGCACTTAATTGTTTCAAAGTCTCAAAGGTCTTCTCAAAGCCTCAAGGTCACTGCACGTTTAATGTCAACCTTCCTGTCAACTCTGACACTGTGCAATCTGCTGTTCTTTTGTTTTCAGTGTGTCATGATTGGAAATGTGCTGAATAACAGTTGCATCATTCTCCATGGAAATTTTTATGCAAAGCAGAATCTGAAGAACATCAGAAAAGAGGAAAAAAATTATGTGAAAATTTCTAAGAGTGTGTACGCAGTAATTAATACTATTGATTTTTCTGGTTTATGCTGTATTTGTACATATTTTAATAATAGCTGATTCAGATTTTGGTTCATCAATAATTTAGGTCCTCTTGTGGTGACAGGGAAAAAGACAAAGAACTTAATGTTTTGTAATTGCAAGAAGTAACTAAAAATCAATTTTTCAGGGGCTAATTGAACCACAGTAATAAACTTAGAACACCAGAATAAACTTCTGTGGCTTGCAGCTAATTTTTAACTAAACAAACAATAATAACATCAAGTAATGTGTCTGCAACTTTTAGGTTGATTGCCGTTATAGAATTTGTGTTGAGGACTTCTTTAAGGGAAAATTCTTTTTCACCAATTCATTCCAATACATGCTATAAAAAATGGATTATATAATTGGCATTTATATGACCAATAAATGCACCCAGATTGTCATGTAAAATTTCACTGGAAGAAATTTATGGACACTGTAGCAATGATTCTGCTTATATACCTTTGTTCTTTATTAGAGCAAACTACCAACTATTTTAAGATTTCTTTATGAAATAACAGTTGTGTTCAGAATCCATATATCAACACAAAATTCCCAAAAAACTTATTTTAAATGGTTCCTGATGTGCTGTTCATTCATTTACATATTCAGGAATTCTTCTGATCTGATTCCTTTGACCTGAAAAATCATCTTTTTTCAATGTATCATCATTTTGAGAGTAATTGTTTCCTTTTTGCTTGGATATAAATAGTATTTTCTTCATTAATTTTGGTTTTTTTTCTACATTTTGCTTTTAACTGGACTATTTTGTTTAAACTTTCTTTCATAGTTCTGTTCTTTCATTTGTTCTCTTTAGAAGATGAAGCTTTTAGTCTTAAATCTAGCTCGACTCCTACAGCAGTCTATCCTACTTCAACAACAAGTACTTTTTATTATCCATAATGGAAAGTGCTTGTATACTATTTTTTTTTTTTTAATATTTGCTGAAATGATTGTTTTGGACATATTTCAAACGTTATAGATTAAATGGAAAATAAACAGAAGAATTAATAATGTTTTATCAAGTCAATCAAGAATCATGATAATATACTATGAAAGATCATTGCTAATAAATTATGGATACACAAAAAATTCCTAAGCAAAACCAAATTGTGTACTTATCAGTATGTCTCAAGCTGTGATGGCACAAGAATGGTACCAGTCCATTCCTTCATGAAAACAACTACAGAAACGCTTATCCTGTTTAGGAAGGAAAGGAGAGTGGGTTTTTTCCCTTCTATGCAGAGCTGATCAAGTTTTAAACATCAACATGCACACAGAAATCTATATAATTTTCTATACCTACACATAAGAGGAAATGGACCTTGGACATACTGTTGTGTCTAAACACAAAAGATAGAGTGGATGAGATAGAGAACCTAAGTCCCTTTTTTCACTATTTAAATAAGGCATTAAAAATGTAATGTTTTATGAGTTGTAAGCATTTAACACTTAAAAGTGTTTCTTGCTCAGCATTGTTTTTTCTTATTTAAGAGGTTGTGGAGCTACAGAACTTTATCAAACTCTTCTAGACTGCAGTACACTGACTTAAAGGGTTGGAATATATAAGAGAGTGATTCAGGTGTCAAGTTATAGCAAAGTGGCAACCAAAAGAAAAACAGAACTGGGGTTCTGATGGATGAGAGGCTGGGCATGCCCCGGCCGTGTGCACTGGGAGCCCAGACACCCCCCGTGTCCCGGGCTGCATCCAGAGCAGTGTGGGCAGCAGGGCAGGGAGGGGATTCTGCCCCTCTGCTCTGCTCTGGTGAGACCCCTCCTGCAGTGCTGCCTTCAGCTCTGGGGTCCCAGCACAGGGAGGACATGGAGCTGCTGGAGAGAGTCCTAAGGAGGGCACCAGGGTGATCAGAGGGATGGAGCACCTCTGCTGTGAGGAAAGGTTGAGAGAATTGGGATTGTTCAGCCTAGAAAAGAGAAGGCTTTGGGGTGACTTAATTGTGGCTTTCCAGTAACTGAAGAGAGCCTACAGGAAAGACGGAGAGAGACTTTTTACAAGGGCCTGGAGTGACAAGACAAAGGGAAATCACTTCACACTCAAAGAGAATAGGTTTACATTAGACATTAGGAAGAAATTCTTCCCTGTGAGAGTGATGAGGCACTGGAACAGGTTGGCCAAAGAAACTGTGAATGTCCCATTGTAGGACACAGATAATATAGAAACGCAATAAATTATGTTTCTCCACTGTTTCTGCTTGCCAAACTTCCTACCAAAATTCCTCTTAGCCTTTCTTCCAGAGGTTCTCACAAAAAAACTTCCCACTGAAGTTTTCAGGCAGAAGCTCTCAAAAAAGCATCCTGATAAAGTTTTCTGCCAAAAGATCCTGCTATTGTAATCCCTGCAAAAACATCTGGATAAAGCTACGTGCCAAATGACCACGTACAAACTTTCTCTGAACACTATAAAACTCAGAAAGACACCATGTAAAATTAGGAGTGTGGAAAAAGAGAAAGGAAACCGGTTGCCTTGGCCAAAGATTCTCTCCCTACTTTCCCCCCCTCACCTTCTCATCTTCTATCTTAACCAGCTTCCTGCTGCCTGCTTGCCACCTGTTTGCCAGGTGTCACAGCCCTGCCTGCCATCTGGGCATGTGAGAGCTGGTCTGCCACAAGGTTCAGAGGTAGGTCGGTGATCTGTCTCTCTTTCTCCCTCTCTCTTCTTGCTCCATCTGCCTCTCTTTCTTTTCTCCTTTCTTGATGCTTTGGGTGGCTTGGAGCTGGAGAAGTTGGATTTTGACTTAAGTATTGTGGATTAGTATGTGTTGGGTCAGTATTGTGGTGGAACATTCTGTCTAGCTTGTGTGGTGTCCCTTTTGAACCCCTGCCAGGTTCCCTTATTTTCTCCCCTGAATTAATAAAGATACAACTTGGGAACAAGTCTGTGTCTTACTCTCTTGATGCTATCTCGAGGTATTAAAGAACCCTATATATATATATGTGTATATATATATACATATATAATATGTATATTATAGTGAAACTCCTGGCTGAGCCCATGAGCCCACAGCTCCACGGCTGGAGAGATACAACATCACATTGCTTTTTTAATACAACTGCTAAATGATAATACCCACTGTTCTTTAAAGCCCTTAAAATGTACTCAATAGAAAAATTAACTGTAAGCAAATAGTTCCCCAGTTAAATCTGGGGGAAAATACCCAATACACAATACAATGCATCTAGATACCGAAATCCATAGGTCTTTATGAAACAGTAGCTACTTAATCCTCATAAACATTTTTCTGACTCTATGGAGGTAGCTCGATGTTTTTTCTATTGTGTAAAATGTTGTCTTAAACGTGTCACTAAATGACTTAAGGTATATTAACATTTTTAGTACTTGAGAAACAAAAAAAAAAAAACAAAAAAAAACTTTAGTGTATTGTGACATTTGGAAAAAAACGCAAGCACTAAAAGACTGTAAAAACACTATTTAAATTACAGAAGATGTATTGTATTTTCCTTTAAAATCAGTTACAGGTTCATGACATTCCTATAAATCAAGTGCATGGTTTCTTATAAATGCATCATTAAAATGTTTCCTGTTGCTTACAGTCGTTCTGGAAGAAAAAACATACCTGCACAGAGTATTAAATAAAGGACTGGTCTTCCATGTGGGGCAATTATCAAAGCTCTAACTTCTGTTTGAAGCAGTGAGACATGGAATAAATATCTTGAGTCTGAGAGAACACCTGTTGAACTACTGAACTATTAAAATTTCCCTGAAAAAAATCAGCAGGAGAATTAAAATACTTCAAATGTGACTGAATTGAAATTATTACAGTATGCATTTTATTCTGTTGAGACAATCATAATAGTAGGAAGAAATTGTTTGCTTTTCAAAAGAAGAATCAGCAATTAAGAAATCCAGTATACTTTTCAGAAAATTTCTCTACTGTAGTGTAAGATATGATTCACATACAAATTGGGGAAATTTGTTATATTACATAAATAAAATGTTGTAGAAAGCTTATAATCAGAGGAAAGATTATGTGTTTTGCTGCTTCTTTTTTTCCTTAAAAAAACCCAAAACACAGCAAGTCAAGAGGATGAAAGAATGCATTTTATATTAGGTACTGCTACAGTGGCATTTCCTGCAAGATTAGAAACTGTCATTAATCAGTTGATATCTTGAAAGCCATGAATCTTTCTTAACTAATTAAAATTATTTAAGTTCAGATTTGTATAGCTTGTTTTCATACAAATTTATACAATTATGTTGTATAACATCTAAGAAAGAGTTTCTGTCTTCTGTCTATACCTTTTTTTTTTTTTTTTCATTTTGGTAGATCTTCCAGTTGTTGTGCAAGAGAATTTGAGAATACACAGATGTCTGAATATACATGTATAAATGCACATATATTGAGTTACTTCTGTTATTTTTATTTAACAAATGAATTGCTTATTCTTTTCTTCTTCTGCTTACCTCTCCATTATCCACCTGACTGGTGTATATCACAGTCTATCTTCAGAAAAATAAATTTGAGGTAGTACTTTACAATTTTTTCCTGATGATTATTATGCAACAGCAGTGCTTTTTAAATCAGCAGGTCCCCTTGAAACAGACTTAGAGCACCCTCAAACAAATTAACCTCTCAGGTTAGGAAACTACAAATTATCTTAAAAATCAAAAATTATGATATATCTGACTTACACTGGTCTGGATATTTCTTTAATAATTTATCTCCTTAAAATCACTGGGTCTTCCTGAGTTTTAAGGCAGCCTGTTATTCATAATGAATGAGAGGGAAATAACAATGACATTTAGAGGAATTTGATATCTCATAAGAGTTAGTATTAACATGAGTAAGAACAAAAATAAGTTATCTTCCCTCCAAGTAACTTACAATTCTTCCTTTGATTTTGTATAATATTCAAGTGAGTGTATTGCTATTTAAAACTAAAGAAACTGTCTGGATGAGGTTCTCTTGTCCTCGACAACTTATGAGTTATAGTGAATCATTTTAGACCAAACCCAAAAGTGAGACACAAAGGGATGATTTGAGATAATAGAAGAGCATCAGTTAAGGTAATTCATAATAACTAGTTCTGACAGGAGTTCTCTAGGCAAGAGTTTTGGGCAGTGCAGGAAATTCCTCCACTTGGCTGCTGCTGTGCCTACACCAACTAGCAGTCACTATCTGTACCAGATGATTAAATATTTGATGGTGGATGAACGTTCTGGACAAGGGGCTAACTGAGGTAAGTACTACTGGAGATGAAGAAACTGATCCAACTGAACGTAAGTAATTTTAAAAAGTCTCAGCAATACTCAGATTGTCTCTCTCACAGATACAGAGATGGTCATGAAGGACAGACTTTTCCACATAGTTAGGATAGCTAAAAGATTTTTTTGTACATGATTTAAGACAATCAATGTTAATGGTCATGTACATGTTAGAGTGAACATGTGGGGCTGTACAGAAGCTGCACTAAACAAATGTAACAGAACAGTTGGGGTAATCTCCCCTGATGTGGACAGTTATTGGCAGTTGCAAAGACATTCAGCACACCCATGTCAGCATCTAGACATCATCTGCCCACCCTGCTTGAGAGATTCAACTCCCCGTATATTATCCTTGCAAAAGATTCCACAATTTATTGATTTTAAATGTTTTAAACAGAAATATCTATGCAACACCCCTTATGTTAAAGCAACCAACATGAAGACAATAAGTCTTTTTCCTGTGAAATCTTGATGACTGTTAAGTATCATGCAATTTTCTTGCCTCTGCTGTTCAGAGACAGCAGTTCATATAGGTGATATATTAATATTATAAAAGTTGTTTCATCTGGTTAGAAGTCAGAGCATACCACACAGAACACAGAGATTTAATTCAGGTCACCTTGGAGACAGCATCTTTCCCTATCTCCTCTTACAAAAAAAATAAAATTCTCTGGGATGTATTTGCTAACTCCTTAAGTCTTAAGGCTGGGTTACAGAAGACTCAGAAGAGAATTGAATTTTCTTCTGCTGTTCTGAGACATGATTAAAAGTTTTGTCTCTTTGGAAGCTTGAATCTACAGACTCCCCTTTTTATTTTGTCTTCGTGGTTTTGTTGATTGTTTTCCTTAAGATCTTTTCATCATCTAATTGGGTAGTTCATTCGCTTATAAGGCTTAGATAACATTGTGTGCCCAGATGTCATAGGAACCACGGGAACACAGACTAACCAAGGAAACACAGAAAATGCTTGTGAAGTTACCCAACAACGACTTCCACATAAAATGATCATCTGCATGATTTTTTATTTTGGTGATCTATTTTTACAAGTGTGTCAAAATAGTTTTTAAAACTTTTAGAGGTTCACACTATCAAAGCAAATATTCACATTTTTGGTTTTGTTAATACATAATAAATATGGTTTATAGGACTACAATAAACTATTTGCAAGAAGCACTTAGTTTTTAAATAGCTTTTTAGTTCATTAATTAGCTAGCAATTTCCTCAGAGAATAAAAAGACAGTGGCATAGAAACTCAGCTGAGCTGAGCTATATGTAGATATTCTTATATTGATATTTAGTTTTTTGAAGTAATTGTTTGAAAACAAAAGTGTATATATTTTGCTCAATTTTTATTGTAATTATAGTATTCAATAATAATAGAATAGAAATACAGTGAATAGAGCTGACAATTTCTATTAGTAATAATATTCAAACTCACCTTAGTCTCTGCTATGACTCATTTCTTAAACAAATCTTTTAGGGGAAAAGTAATTTAAAAAATAGGAAAAAAAAAAAAGAAGAAAAAATAGAAAAATAGCATGAAAGCTTCTTGCAGAATCTTGAAATTTTAATTCATATTCTAAAATGGAAATTTTAAAGAATATTACCAAGTTTGGTATCTTAGTCAATGCAATAGAGTATTTAAGTCAATAGAATAATTCATTACTAGTTTGTGTATTTTATTGAAACCTTATCTGAATCTGACTTATTAAAAAATAATAAAATTCTCTGATGTCAGATTTTGATAGCCCTCCAGAACGGCAGACTGCATGAGACAGAGATATCATTGTAGTCTTGTTTTTGTTTGGTGGTTTCAAGTTAGTGTTTATTTTCCTTTTGAAATATTTTGTAAAAGAAGAGAAAAAAAGGTCTTAGTTCTGAGACACTCTGACCTGTATATTTATCCCATATTTTAAACAGAAAGCTAAGTCAGGGAACATAGGCACCAATTAAACTTCAGTGAGAAATCATGGAAGATAATCTTCTCAAGCAGAAACTGTCAGTGTTGGGAGCTAAAAAGCCAAATATATGCAAAAAGGTGACATTCTATTTCACAAATGTAGAAATTAAAATTTATACCTGCCTGTACTTGTATGACATACCTACTTACTGCAGCTCCAAAGGCTAATACAGGTGCTGGTATTTGTGATATATTTTCCCACGAAACCTGAATTTTACAGAAAAGCAGGACATTTTCCCCTTGTATGGGGAAAACTGGTATAGTCATGGCCCTCTGTGTGTGTGAATCTGTTCAGCATTCGATTATTTCTCTTGTAAACCATTGTTCTGACAAGAATTTTGTATCACTATAGTGCTAATGGAAACATATTAGAACATTTTTGATTTCAAGAGTACTTGACTAAAAATGGTTGCTGATGGAGAGAAAAAGTGATCAAATGGATCTAGGCTCAAGCAGAAAAATATTTGACAGTTGTCAGCATTCCAGTTCCCAAAACACTGAATGAAACCAGTCCCCATTATCTGACATTCCAAACAGAGTTCCTTGTGTCAACATTTCTGATAAGAACAGGGTTCTGCAGAAGATTTCTTTCTTTTATTGTTTGGTTTTTTTGCACCTCTTTTTGGTTTAGGCATTTTTTGTGTGTGTTTTTTTTTTGTTTGTTTGTTTTTGTTGGTTTTTTTTTGGTTTTTTGGTTTTTGGTTTTTTTTTTTTTTGGTTTGGGATTTTTGGTTTTGAGTTTTTTTGTTTGGGTTTGGTTTGGTTTGGTTTTGTTGTTTGGTTTGTTTTTGTTTTTTTTTTATTTCGTTTTTGAAAAACAGGGAATTATTCGTAACAAAGTTTTATAGATTTGGGACAAAGTAGTTCTATAGAACTAAAGACAAATATCAGTCTTGTTTTGTTGAACCTACGTGAAATATTTTCTTTGTGTGTAATTTAAGAATATTGTACATTCAAGATAGATAGATTCAAGATAAACACTAAAAAAAACAGAGGTAAAAACAAATGCCACATGTAAGTATGGATACTTTTCAGAAGACAGTTCTTCTAAGCATGAATGCATAAGTAACTCACATTCTTAATGATTCCTAATGAAAGGTAGCCAAAGAAAACGTTTGTTTACTTTTACAATTTATAAATTGATGGCAGACTTCAGAGTGACATTTCAGCTGAATGTTGTCAGAACTGAACTGCTGAGGAAGAAAAAACAATCGAGGTTAGAGAGTCCTCTGAGGAAATAGCAGCTAAATGAGTCCTATTCATTTCCACATCTGATGCCTAAAGAGTTTAGGACAGACTTTTGCTCTCCCAGGTGAAGACAATTAGCATATTTTTTAAAATTTTTTTACTAGCCCATGTTTTGAACTCGTAGTGAGCTCAGCTGCTGACGTGCTAGACCTGTGGTTGCTTCTGCTGCTCTGTGCATTTTGGAATTAGTTACAGTAAACATGCAGATGATTTATACACAAGTAACATTTTATGCAGGGTATGAATATGACGTTTTGTTACTTTAAATATCCAGAAAACTAAAACAAAACAAAAGAGCTCCTTGTGTAGCTTTGACATCAGAATGAACTCAGTTTGGTAACACAAGTGATTTAAATCATGAAACAGTTGATGATGTGCCCCTTTGGATTAGTTTTTACTTTTCATGAGGCACATTTTGACCATTTTACTTTCCAAATAATGTCTTTTAACAATTTTTAAATCCATTTTCCAGTACATAGCTTTTCTGCTCAAGGAGTCTCATTAAGGATGTTCCTTGTTTTTGGAAGATCCTAACATACATTTTTTGGCTGTACTAAGATTTTCCATATTAAAAAAAAAACACATTCATTTGGAATGAGATTTAACCTGAATAATTGACATTTGGCAGAGCTGGTGATGTGTCTGAATAAGAACAAAGTTCCCTAATAACAAACAGTTTTGGTGCACGTTCAGATTCTTGGGTTGCCTGCATTTGTTAATTGCTCCTTAGGGGGACAATTTTTCTGGGAAGCCAAGTATTACCATCTGTGTTTGTGTGATAGTCCACTCAGTCTACCTGCCCGGTATACACTGAGCTCAAAGCTTTTTTTAGACACACATGAGAAGTCAGACATAGAAACATCTTGTAGCCAAACCCCCACATGCCTGCAAAGTTATCAGCAGTAGTGTGGAGCCCAAACATATGAATTACTGCTCTTGTGCAGAACAAAATGAAAAATATTTGAAGGATGTGCATGAACACAGACAGATGGACAATGCATGCACACAGGGTTTGAGATTCTGTATCAACCCTCTGCCATGTCAGCTGTCTATTATAGAGCTGGCTTCCCACAGAAAACTGAAAAAGCCATTGTTTTTTTTAATTTACTTTTTATTAATAACACTTACATAGTCTCCATTTAATACTGCAGGAGCATATGGAATAAAGAAATATTGAAATAATTTCATGCAGAAGGTTTTAGACAAGCTTATGAGTGAACCATGGGAGAAAGGATCAGTAGATTAGTAGAAACTTGCCATGAATAGAAATATAAAGAATTTATATTTCATGTAACACAGCTTGCTACCAAAGACACAAAATCCCTTCCTATTATTTTTTAAAATATCACACCATGCCATTTGGCTCTTTTTCAGGCTAAGCTTTTAGTACATACTTGTGAAATTTGAAACAATACAAATACAAGTAATTATGCTATCACAGTTATTATTTTATGCCATCTGAAAATTCAAAGAGAAGAATTAGCTACAAAAGATTATTATTTATGTATCACCTTATTTTACCACAGTTACTTGTTACTTTTGCTTTCTACTGTTGTTATTGTAGAATTTACAGGTATCAATGAAGACAACTTTTGTTAAATAGGTGTTGATGAATAAAAAAAATAAATAAATAAATATATATATATTTAAAATCTACATAGCTGGGTATTGGAAAAGTTTGTACAGGACCTGCAAAACAGATCTCTGAGCATCAGTTTATGTTGTATAAATTTGCAATGAAAATCTTATTTGAAGGGAAGGAGATTTTATAGACTTTACCTATTGTGTCCTGAGAGCTGTGGGCTCATTGCCTATTCATAGATGATTGTATCAATAATGTTATTGGTATTTATATTTCCCTGAGTCGTTTGATGTATTTTCTGGGGAATCATTATATACAGCAGATAAAGAATTCTCATTCCCGATCCTCTCTTCCAGATTGTATCCCTGAGGAAATAGGCTTGACTTTTCTTTGTTTGGAGGACATGGTGAAGTGAACACCTTGCCTATCACAGTACAGCAAAGTCCCTTAAACGGTGTAGAAGAATTTCTGATAAGGTACACACTTGCATCCATTTGAATCCTATTCTCAAACAGAAGCTGGAAAACAGAGGAGGAAGGCAAAGGAAGGTGAAGGAAGCTAAAATGCTTCCACCAGCTTTCACAACAGTTTCCACTTTCTCCTCTCATTTCACCCTTGTCCACTTGACTCTTCCATTCCTTGAATATTTTGGGCATATGTAAATGCACATGATTGGTTTGAGAGAGGTCTTCCCCTAGGCTATTTTTGCCGTTCATTAGTGTTTTAACTTATGAAAACAGACAATGGGTAACTATGTTATTAAATCTGTAATTTTATAAGTATTATACACTGCTAATATTATATTTTATTTATAATTGTTGCTCTGCCTATTATCTCCTTTCAGAAAGGGATTAACTTTTTCAGCGGGAATAGTTTTGCTGAAGTGCAAAAGGTCCCAAACTCTGATGTTAATGAAGACCTGTGTAAGCTTCCATCCCAAGGATAATGCCAGTGAGAGATCCCAATGTGGCACCATAAGGGAAAACGCGCCATGACCAAGCTACAAAGCATTCCTCCAGAAGTGTTCCTAGGCACCTTCCTTCCTAAACAGGCTGAATATCGATCAGGAGCTGCTGATGGTTTCATTCTTTCCATTTGATATCAGATTGTCTTGGTGACAGATGCTGCTTCGTGAAGAATGTCACGTTCACATTCTAATTACCCAGGAAATCAGCAGAAATTTTTTCTCTACAGAAACATCTATCTTCCCTCTCCTTCCCGAGGAACTCTGCCAAGTTAATCTATGTACAGATATTTCAATTTAGGAACATATTTCTCTAATTTTTTATACATCTTGTGAAAAAGGCATACTAGAGGTTTTGGATAGTGTTTTCTCTGTCTAATACATATTTCTAATATTTATGTGGAAAATCTGTACTGTTTAGCGTGCTCCTAGCATTTAATGTGGTAATTTAAATAATCTAAGTAATAAATATTTTCTTCTCCAGCTTGGCTACCATAGAAAACTACTCATAATTGTGTAAAACTTGCTCATCTCTTGTGCAGATAAGAAGAGAAATAGCTCTATTTGATTTAAAGATGAATCTGATAAATGTAAAGGTTAAATATAAAGTAAAATAAGTATAAGATACATGCAGGTGTATATATATGTATAAATGTATATCGATTAAGACTTTGTTAGTGTAATATTATAAGATTGAATCAAATAAGGATTTTTATATCCACTTATAATAATTCCAATGATTAATTTCCAAATCTATGGAGAGAGATGTCAGTGATAATACCCTTATTTATAGAAGAAAACTTAAGAATACCTCTCCTCTTATTTTTTTTCTCTTGCTACACTCACCCTTCTGAAGCCCTCCTGTGTTGTATTATGTGATTATTTAACAGCAGGCAAAAGACTGGAGAGACTCTTTTGGTTATCAGTTACTGCCTGTACAACAGAAAATCTGTGTGTTTCCCAGAAGTCTTCATTTTATATCTTAGCTTCCAATGTGAAATGTCAGAAAAATCTATGTACAATCCATGTTTTATAATGCATTGTTTAGTGACTATAGTAAAAATACTCTCAAAGCACTCCAATAGTTTAACGAGGCATAGTGGTCTCACCTGAAATGAAAATAGCTATTATTTCATCAGCTAGACTTCTAAGTTCCATTATATGTTCATCCTTAAAACTATTCTGATGATGTCTTCTGAAAAAAAAAAAAAAAAAAAAAAAAAAAAACACAACAAAAAAAACATGCTCTTATGATTGTGTATAAAAATCAATTTTCCATTACTCAAAATAGACATTTGATTCCCAAGCCATTGTTATATACATCCAGATGAGTCCTGCCCCAAAAGAAATCCTCCTGCTTTTAAAAGCATTTCCTGTAGAAACAACTATCTGCCTACTTAAAAAAGGGAACACATTAATTTTTTAGAGGCATACATTTTTATTCACAACTTGGACACTGAACATTCCACACAGCCTTAGTTTTCTATTGTTTTAAGGTAGAGGAGCACTGATGAAGAGGCAGAAATTTTGGAAGGCATTATACTGGAGTTTTATAAATCCAGTATAAAGCTGGATATTTATAAATTATTTTATTACCAATATTTAATTAGAAAGATGAAATTTCAACTAACATGTTAGAAAATAATTGATAATCACCAACATTCCAGGTTGGAGATTCATCCCTGAAGTTTATACAGTAGGTATAGCCTCAGCTATGGAATGCCTTGTTAGCTGCTTTTGGCACCCTGACTTGCCATTTTATTAAGATTTTAAATATATAAATATATATATCAAAAACTTTGAGTTCTATCAAAAATCTTGAGTAGAAATGCAAATACAAACGTTGACATGTAGTTCTGGTAGTTAGTGCTGCCCATCAATGTCCACTTGTAACCTTAAATAGTGATTATCACTCTTTTTTTTTTTTTTCCCTAAACATTGTTTCCTAAGTAATCCACAGATGTGCACATTTTGAAAGACAAAGTTTGTAAAGAGATTTAAATATAATTAGTGGAACAGTTAGTATGCTGAACACAGTAAAATGGTTGATCTAATTAATTACAACCTTTCCTCATAAACTATATCCTTAGCAGTACCATCCTGGTAATAATGCTGATGTGATAAAACTAATGTTGTAGGCAACAGAATTAACGTACTGAATTCTGAGTTAATTAAAAATAAAACAGGCAAACAAGAACTCTTACACAAGAAAACCTGTAAGGCTAGTTAAATGAATGATATTAAGGAACATAATTAGAAGTGGCAGCAAGTGAACCCATGATTTTTTTCTTTAAAAACAAACAAACAAACAAACAAACAAACAAAAAAAAAACCACAAAAAAAAAACCAAACCAAACCAAAAAACACAAAGAACAAGGGGATTTTTGTTTTAAAATATCTCTCATGTTAACCATCACCATAGCTAATGATAACTTGATTCATTCTGACTTTATACATACACATCTTGGAACAAGAGTCTTCAGCTCGAGTTGCTGTTATTGTTTGGTTTTTACATCAGACTTTGAGTGATTCCTTATTATCCAACTGCAAAGCAATTTTCCCATGCTTTTTTTTTTTCCTTCCCTTTTGTTGTTGTGCCCCTTTCATTCCTGCCCACGCCCTCCCTTTCCCCCTCCCCCCCTCCCTTAAAGCCTACTGGTTTAATTATGGTTTCAAAGTTTTGTAGCATTTCAGAAGGTTGCCTTCATAAATTGAAGAAAAAAAAAATTCTCCTGAAAAATATTAATACTACTAGCTACTGTCTATCATTCAATCTGGTCTTTCCCATGGATAAGATGTTGTTAAAAAAGGACTATGTGGCCCTAGTTTATGTGAATTACCAAGTACAAAATAACTTATTTAAACTGTATACTAAGAATATTTCTCCTTCCCACAGCTATCCTTTTATTATATTAATTCTAGTTTTTATTGAATTTTCAGGTTTTTAAGAGCCTCTAAACTATTAAAAATTAAAGTTATCTTCTGGCTTTCTAATTCACAATTTTATCTCTTGTCATTTGATACTTGAATGATGTAGATATCATGCTTTTCATCTGAATAAGCATCTGAACAGGACAGCTTAATATTATTGCTATTTCATTATCTCCTTTCTGTAAATTCAGGTAGATTTCCTAGGAGAGATGCTTTTTCTTTTCCCTTTGACATTTGTCTATTCTGTTCACACTTAAATGCTTTTTCTATCTTTCTTTTGTACTTCATATTTTTGAGGATTTTAATTTTCACTTTAATCTCAAGAGGACAGCCCTGTGTTGAGGCACACGCTGTAGCTATAGTACCTGTTAAAGCTTTATTGTAGTATTTCTCAAACTGGGGTTCACAAAAGCAAGTAAAAGGTGAAATAAATTTAGATGGCAGAAGTCAGCAGCCATTCAGAGCTACCTGAGTCAGCAACCACTTTAGAGGGGGAAGCTAAGAGCAGAACTTTTGGCAGCAAACGGTTACATGACCAGACTACCATTAATTGTTGGCAGCAGTGTAGTTTCACCAGTAAAGTGGAGTGAGCATAATCATCTGCATTTAGTAATTACAGAGTATTTCCACTTAAAGGCCTTAGAAGGAAATCCATAACTTTTCTCCAGAAAATGTTAAGCTGCTGCCAGCTAAGGATCACATGGTAGGTGAGGATGAGAGTGTCAACATTTAAAAAAATGATTTATGTGTACCTTTGTAATTAAAGCGGAGCTCATCAGGTTACTAAAATGTTAGAAAAAACTGGTCTATAAATCTGTTAGACTGAAGTAACATCAAAGATAGAAGTGCATTTAGCCCACAAGTCATGCAGGAAATGTGTTTTCTGCAGATGAAGGCAGTATTTGTACAGAATTCAGATGAAGACTGACATATTGTCCAAGGATAAGATGGAAATCAGACAGGTCACTGCCCCAAGTCTTTGTGAAGCAAGAGGTTAGGCTGGAACTGGATTTGGAAGAAAGGGTCAGGATCCAGCAATGCTTTGACAATGCACATATATGTTAACCAGACTTCACCTACAATTTAGATCAAGACCTGCAGAAAGCCACTCTTAAGTATTGAGCTGCATGCCCAGCTGAAGCACCAAAGTGGTGGGATAATGGCTGTCACTAAATTCATCTCACCTGAGTCAGTCTTTGATTTGATGCTTATTCAGCCTTCAGAAAATTAATCTGGCCATTTTTCCCCTATTCTTTCCCAAACACTTCCTTTCATGAACCAATGGGTATGTTGCTGAGGAGAATACAGGAATCATGGATGCAATGAAAACCTAGATAACCAGCTAATGTGGCTTCCTACTGCTGCTGAAATGGATTTCCAGTAGAACAGTTTAATAATACTGAAGTATAATTAATAATAATTAAGGAATACTGAATCCCTATAATATGGAAAAATATGCTGGATATACAGGATAGCAAAGGAAGGGACATGTAAGAGAGAAAAAGGAATTATAAAGATTGCCATCTACAGCTCTTTCTTTCCAATTCAAAGAAAAGTCCCAGCCTCTTAGGGCACTGTCCCTTTTAGATAAAAAGACTACAGGAATAAACAAATGAAGCTGTTCCCTGCTCTCAGAGGAAGAAGAATGCAGGTCAACAACAGCAGAAGAAAAGCAATTCATTTCAACTGTGGTAAACAAAAGCAAATACACCAGTTAAATACAAACCCAATCTTCTAATATATGCTCACAGATTAGTTTGTTCTCCTTTCCCCATTTGCCAATATGACTTTAAAAGAGGATGCACTGAAATTTCTCCCTTTGGAAATATTTCATTATGGTGTTTCCCTGGCTTATATTCTAATTAACCCATTGGGAGGATAGCATTCTAATTAAGTAGCCTATATGTAGGTGGGTTTTATTCCTTTATGGACATACAAAATCCCTAAGCAAATTTTCCAGCTTCTGACAACCCTTTCATGCACAAACCAGTCTACTATTCAGCCTAAACCTCCCCTGGTACAACTTGAGGCCATTTCTTCTTGTCATGTTTTTTGTTACCAAGAGAAGAAGTCACCCCCCAGCTGGCCACAACCTCCTTTCAGGTAGTTGTAGAGAGTCATAAGTCCCTCCTCAACCTTCTTTTCTCCAGGCTAAACACCTCCAGCTTCCTCAGCTGCTCCTCATCAGACTTGTGCTCCAGACCCTTCCACAGCTCCGTTTTTTATGTAAACAGGATGGAGAATCCTCTGTGTCGTGAGTCCTGTCTGCCTGTTGGGCTGGTGTCAGAGAATGTAGGGTGGAGTTCCAGTAGTTCCTTTCCTCTCTCTGACATTCCCTGATCTTCAAATTATTCAGCTCCTCTAGGAGCTCTGTCACAAAGCAGAGGAGTTCCTCTACCTTGGATGTTCTCAGTTCTCCTGGATGATGCTGTCACACCCTGCAGCTGGCACCTGGGTGACAGTGTGTTCCCAATAGAGCTGTCTGGAAAACGGTGACACTCGTGGCACATGCAGGGCTCAGAGACATCATGACTTTCTGCCAGGTCAAGCTGGAGGTGATTCAGCCCCCTGCCCATTCTGCACATCTTCCATGCAAATTGTCTCATGAGCTGCTGTCCCATGCCCACATCTTGTTTGTCCATCCTCTTCATTAGGGCTAATTAAAGGCTTCTTTGATACATGTCAGGGGTGCTTGGCAACTGTTAAGATCCGATTATCAAGAGGTGTCTCTGCCTGAATTAAGGTGCAAATGAGATGACATGCCAAAGTCATCAGTACTGATTTTATTTAACAGTAAAATGTGAGGGATAGAGATAGAAAGAAACTGAAAAGAGTGGGGAGGGAGGGAGAAAGAGAGTAAGAGAGATTAAGTAGAAAGACATCATCACCATGTGGACCCAGTGGCATCCCACTGGTCCTTCTTCACCTCTTCTTGGTGGTGGTGGTCCTAGAGTTGTTCTTCTGGGGTATCACCTTTATACAGTCCAACTTCCAGGTATCCACAGAGTGTAGATGTCATTCCCATAACTTGGGATGGTAGATGTATAAGCAGTTGCTTCTTTTCCCAGAGTCTGCCACAGTGGGAATTTTTGTCTGGACTCAATAGCCAAGATGCTAACCAAACCCCAGCTCCACCATGCCAGGAATTAGCACCTGCCCACTGCAAATTCCTCTCTTCTCTACCTATCTCAAGTTCCTGCTGTGGTGTCTTACTTTATAGCAAGTTCCTGCTGTGGCCTTGGCAGTGTTTTGAGAGAGGCAACTACGTTCTCTAAGTACTTACAGCCAACATTGCTCCTGAGCCCATACAGATCTCAGCAGAGATCATCATGCAAGGTTTCTGGAGACTTTCTGCAATTCCCCTGAAGTTTCCCCAGCTCAGGTTCACCCTTGAGAACCACACTAAAGTGCTTTGCTTCGGATCATGGCAGCACTGGAGCACTTCACCTTGGGGAAGGAGTACTAGCTTTAGTTACATGAAAATCATGTACATAAATCACACTTCATTTCAGTCTTTATTTTTGTTTTCTTTGGGGGTTTTGTTTGGTTTTGGTTTTGGGGGTTTTTGGTGGGGTTTTTTGGCGTTTTTGTTGGTGTTTTTGTTTGTTTGTTTTTGTTTGGTTTTTTTTTAGTTCTGTATCTCCTTATTTCCATAATTATGGTCTGTATAGGTGCTTGGGTGGGGTTACACCTTCCAATATTTGAGAATCACAATAACTAAGGATCATCTGTAACCATTGACTCTATTCAGATTGCATACTTGTCATGGGCTCAAGAAAGCTTTCAGATTCCCATTTTTTCCCAGCTATGCTGTAAGGTGTGAATGATTATGCTACTTAATGAACTCTTTATGTGAGAGAAAAAAAAATTCTATTTACTCTTATTTTTATTAGCCATGTATATAGCTTACTATATTGGGTTTCAGTTGTGTTTTATTTCCTTTCCTACTGAGATTCTTAGGTGTTTCCATTAATGATACCTCCATGTTTCTAAACGTCATGAGGAACTAGCTGTCTGTTTTTACCTTATCAAGTCTCTTGGTTGCTTCCTAAATTGGTTCAGAGTCTTGCTAATATATCATATCACTACATTTTTTATTACAATTTTCTTGCCAACATCATAAAGATCACAAAGACAAACATACAGCACACTGAGGATTAACAAAATGGAAGCTTTTCTCATAGGCTGGATGTTACAAACCAACAATTACACCCATGAGTAAATTATTCCATTCATGTTTCTCCTGGATCATACAAGTAAAGACAATGTTTTTACATGTTAGCAGCCATAACTTCTAAGATGCATAACTTAAAAGATGCATACTACATTGAGAATTTTAGAATACAGGAACACATGGACACATTTAATCTGTATTATGTTGCCTGTCATAGAATAATAGAATGGCCTGTGTTGGAAGGGACCCTGAAGACGATCTAGTTCCAACATCCCTGCTATGGGCAGGGATGTCACCACTTGATCAGATTGCTCAGGGACCCATCCAATCTGCTCTTGAACACTTCCAGTGATGGGGCATCCACAGTTTTTTTGGGCAACCTGTTCCATTGCCTCATTGTTTTTTCTTTATCCTGTGTAGCCTGGTTCTAAGTATCACATATTTGAAAGTCAGTACATGACTGAAATGTATTAATATAAATGGATTTATTAGAAATTAAGAAAAAATGTGAAATTCTGTGCCCTGTTAAAATTTGTGTTGGCTTCACCATTGACTTTAACAGAATCAAATAACATTCTTGTTTTTCTCTTCTTTGTAGTTAATAGTAACAAGTAACATCAGTAAAATGTAAGATATGGCACATTTATGACAAAATACTCCCCAAAACTAAGTAGAATTTAGCAAGATGGGTAAATGCTTTTCCAGGTAAGAGACCACCAGAAAACCAGTCATCAAGGAGTCCTAGACACCTTCGTGGAAAATTCACCAGTGATGCAAAAGGTGTACAATTGCAGTGGATGTTAGGATTCCTTGTTCTCAGCTTCTGCTTTTCTACAATTGCCGCACAGGGAACCACTGGCTCTGGAAGCAGAAATCCAAATTATTTTTGTGGCTTATGCTTTTGAGACAGATATCCTCTGATAATAGTGCATGACAAAGAACAACTTTTCCAGACTGCTGGAGAAGAATCATATTTCTCAAACTGTGCAGAGACAACACTGAAGTAATTTATAGCTGTAAGTCAAGACACATTTTCTAGTTTCTTATGATAAAACCCCTTGGATTAATTCTGGTTAATTCATTTTATGTTATGGTTCAACAGTGAATAAGTTTGATTAGAAAAGTCATACATGCAATATACAAGACCAGATACATTTTAATTCTCAATTGAAACTGTGAACTAGCTCTACCTTTATTTACTAGAGTAGGAGATGGGAAAGGTTTATCTTAAAAATATAGTTTCCTCTCACTGCGTTTCCCTTAGCTTTGCTGAATACAGGCAAAACACCATTATAATTGTAATACCAACACCAAACACTTCTAAAACATAGGAGGGATGAACTCTGCCCTCAACACAGTTACAAATTATGGAAGTCTAAGAGAAATTGGTTGTAATTCCATACTTAAAATGAGAGTTCAAGGTAGAAAATTGTCCTTATCTGCTTTTGTGTGTTTAGTTATTGTAGTTCTCCTTACATCAAGATAAGACCCCTGTGGTGTGCTGTGTGAGATTTTGCACTGCTTTTAAAACTCATATAAAGACCTATGAAAATATAAATCAATAATTTAAAACCACCGAGGACTTTACTCCCTAAAAACTAAAATGAATTTTAAAAAAAGTCTGATATTTACAACTTCAGGTTCGTTAGGTTAATCCATGTGGAACTTCTTTAAACTCACCCTATTTGCTCCTGTGGAGCTTTTATAGTTTTACAGATCAATATTTGATATGCTTTGACCCACCAGACAGAAAAAGTATTTTTGAGCCTATTACAGTCCATTCCACCAATGAGTACCAAGAGGCTCTTAAAGCTCTTGGTTATAAGTCTTCTGAGAATATACACAATGGCAAAGAGTTTGGAATTTTTATGAAATGTTTACTGAAAAACAGTGCAGGTTTATTTGCAATACTTTTCTAAATGAAATAAATTAACTTTATGAGTCTTTTCCTCTCACAGGTGTATATAGGCTTTTACTCACAGTACAAACCACGTACCCTGCAGTTCAGCTCTATCCAGCTGTGCCAACAGTTTCCAATAGAAAGCTTGTGTTAGAACAGGATCAGGTGGCAGTGCACAGCTCATGTTCTACAGTGCTCTGTTTCCCAGCAATTTCTCTGTGGAATATAACTCTTAGCATTGTAGTTTCTTTTTTCTTACTTGCTGGATACTTCTTTGTCCAAATTCAAGATTTAACATGCAACTCATTAAAAAAAAAAGAAACAGGAGAAGTAAAAGATAATCTCCACTCTGTCTTACTGCAATTTGATGCAGCTGTTCTCCTATATTTGCATAATATCTTTTTTTATCATAGAAATTTGCATAAATACCTATTTCTTGTTCACTGCAAAAATATATAAATTTGCAGAAGTACAACGTGCATTTGGAATAACTGAACCTGACCCCCATTAACTACTTCTTAGAGGAAAAGAATTTCACTATGACTGCTAGGGTTAAAGTTTTTTTTGCCATAACCTGACATAAAATAATTTTATGCCATGCTTCAAGAAGAGAAAAATACATTGTCAATTATAGTTCTATTTTTATTTGTAAGTTTGAATTTTAACTCCTCTTTTTCTAACTTATATTCCTAAGAAAATACCACTGAATCTGAATCTTCTAGAGATCAAATTAATGTTAAGAAGCACCATTTTCACTTATAACCTGTTGCTATTATCCTGCTATGATTCCAATTTGTTAATCCAGTTTGAGGTACAGTATCAGAATGAAAAAGTGTCTCTACATACACCTTAGGACATCCATTTCTGAAATAAAAAAAAAACAAAAAACAATCCCAAACTTGCTTTGCCCTATGAGACTGTCTTTGCTTCTGATTAATAGTATTTAAATACTAAAACAGAGGGTAGTTAACACAATGTATCATATTTATTTTCAATATTGCACCAATAGCAAAACACAATTGATAACAGCCAATTGTATTTCATCTTTTTTCTCCTGTAAAGATTATTCAGAGCCATTACACTTTAACATATGATCCGATTGTGCATCTTAAGTAACCTAAAAATATTTTAATTTTCTATATTTTGATTTACAATCCCAGGAAATTTTCAGTACCTTTATTTCAGCAACATAAGTTAAATAGCACATAAACCTAATACTTCTGTGACAGAACAGTCCAGTTTTGACTGTGAATAGTCACTGGTTGTTACAATGCTTTTGTCCTGCAGACTAAAAATACTTTAACATTCTCACTTTATTTTATGTCAAAGTTTTTAACCCTGTAATCAAGTCAACATTATTTTTCTCGAATACATAGAATATATTTAACACAAATATATTTAAATCATAAAATCACACAATGGTTTGGATTGGAAAGGACCTCCAAATTTTTTTTTGTTTCAACCTCCCAGCTTTGGGCAGAGGCACCTTCCATTAGACCTGGTTCCTCAGAGCCCCATCCAGCCTGGTCTGGAACACTTCCAGGGATGGAACATCAAATCTCTTGGTTTACATTTTTGCAAGACCTTGCAAACCTTTGCAAGATCTTGAAAAAAACCTTTGCAAAACAGTTGTGTGTATTTTTAATATTATGTCCAATGTTTTAGGATATTCCTCTTTTCAGTAGGAAAGCTAGAATTGCATTCATTGGTCAGTTCTAGTCTTACCACCTTTGCACAGAGATAAACTGATCTCCTTAGCTTGTTTATTCTGTTAAAAGTAACAAATAATCAAATAATTATTGTGGACTAAAATGAAGTAGCTACACATGGGAAAACAAACAAACAAACAAACAAAACAAAACAAAACTATATATTAAACCGCAATTCTTCAGGGTTAACTTATAGTGATTTAAGTTAATGGAGCCTGTGAGAAAAGAAATAGAGAATTTCAATTCACAGGTTTAATTTTTTACCAGTTATGAATAAAGTAAACTTTCTGATTTAGTTATATAGTTACCTATATATACATAGGTAGTCACACATTACCTATCAGTCTTGAAATTCCTCAGAGAAGTAAGAGTCTTATTCAAGGTCTAAATACAGATGCTTATATATCTGTGTGAAGACTTAAAATCACACTAAAATGCAAGTTCTCTAACAATAGTTTGTTAAAATTAGATTTCGTATTATGAATATCAGAATTAAATTATTCTGAATTTCGTACATGCATGATTCTGATGCGGGAATATGACATTTTGAAACGTGATTTTAATGACACTATTAATAACTTTGTTCCATTATTAATGCTTAGTGAGGAGGGCACAGCAACTGAGTTTATATTTGTAGGCACAAACTACATAATTTAGTCAAGGTATTTTACAGATTGCTCAGAATCTCTAGGACTTTGCAGGTGCTTTTGTCTGATATGTCTGTGTTGCACCTCGTATCTTTGATTACAGATTGAACATTCTAAGTTTTGTTTGTGAACCAGGAAATATGCAGAAACTCTATTTCAAAGGGTGTCTGCTATGTGGAATTCAATGCATGTTGGATATTTTGTAAACAGACTATGCTATCTAACTGGAATACCAATGTAAAGTTTTTTTTTTCCTCAAGATTATAGTTTCATTTCCACTAATATTATCTGTGAATGCAAAGTCATTAATGTTGTATTGAACATGGTCATGAAAACAGATTTAAAAGTACTTTAAATGGAGCTTGGTTTCTCCATGCACTCTTATAAACAAAGGATTTAGCTCAGTTTCTTATAAATTTTTCTAAGCTTACTTTTTTGCATCCACTGCATTAAATCATAGACTCATTAAGGCTGGAAAAGACCTCCAAGATCATCAAATCTAACCCTTGTCTAATCACTACCTGGCCAATTAGACCATAACCCTGAGTGCTGCACCCAGTCATTTCTTCAACACCTCCAGGGACGGTGATTCCACCACCTCCCTGGGCAGCCCGTTCCAATGCCTGACAACCCTTTCCATGAAGAAATTTTTCTTGATGTTCAGCCTGAACCTCCTCTGGCATGGCTTGAGGCTGTGTCCTCTTGTCCTTTCAAAAACATAGGCCAATGTATCTTAGTTTTAGATTTTTGTTCTAATACTATTATTAGAAGGTTAGGAGAGGAATAAAAATAACAGATCTGGCTTTTTATAAACAAAATACTCATTTAAAAACACATGCTCCTTGGAATTAAAAACTACTCAGCAACTAAACAATGGCAATTAAAATTATGGAAATGTGACTGTCACTCATGCAATGTCATATATGTCTATTGCATCATCACCAATGTCTTTACTTCACAATCACTTCTTATCAAACTTCCTGCAGTATACAGGGATTGGTGTAGTAAAACTGAATCATAGTGCACACTGGCAGGTAGATATTGCATTTGGAAATGAGGTAGATGTGATGCCCAACTATATAGATGTTGGCTCTTTATATGTACAAACAAGTGTGTGTATAGATATATATGTACACATACTTTTTTTACAAGGAATGGCCAAGCTTTTGTGCTTAATAAAGGATTCAGCTTAGTCCTCCTATTTTCAAGGTAGATAAATTTAAGACAGAAGAGGCACAGAGAATGGTTAAAGGAATGAGAAATCTTTTGATGAGAAATGATTGGAAATGCTTGACTTGTTTAGGCGAGCACACTGCAATCTCACAAGGGATATGATTTTTCTCTATAAATATATGGCAGAAGTGTTGAATATAGAACAAAGAAAAATTGTTCTGGGATTGACAGGTGTTTTAGGTACAAAAGCAAATCAGTGTAAAATTGTGCTCAATACAGGATTCAAAAGTGTTGCAGTTCATGATTTTATCTTGTAGGGACAGTGCTTGATAAATTAAATATTCTTCCCAAGCTTATGGACTTTGTTTTTTTATTCAAAAATAAAAAGTATAGGAATAAGTTTCCCTAAGTTTTTGTTTGTTTATTTGTTTACTTTTATTACCCTAATTCCATTGTCTTCTCTTGTAAACAATACTTTGCCCAAGTTTCTCCTCATCTTGGGCCATATCCCCTTCTCCTTTGATTTTTGTCTCTGCTCTTCATTTATCAAATGCTCATTTTTGTTTCTAGTCCATCCACCCATCAGTGCTTCTTATTGATTCACCAGTATACTGTTGCCTCTTCTCCCACTCATTTTCTCTCTTCTCTTTCTTTTCACTATCTGGCTTGTATCACAGGTCTCTTCAATTCCTACTGTTCAACTTTCAACTTTCTGTTTTGCAAACTTTCTGTTTAGTCCTTTATGCTCCCTGACCCCTTTGGAACTGGTCACCAGGCATTGGTGAAGGATCATTGCTGAGAAATTATTAAAAATTATTAAATTATTTTAAAACTATTTAAAAATTAAAATTTTTATGGAAAAAAGGAAGGTAAATCAATACTCAATTGATTGTTGAAGAAATGCTAATTATATATAAATTTACTCCAATAATTGAGCAAAGTCACATGCACTTTGACAGTTACAGTATATGAACTACAAGAAAATAAAAACATTTCAGTGCAAGGTATTTAAAACATTCTAAAAGACACAAAACTCTGCATTTAAATGGAAATTCTGGTTTTGACCTCATTAGGAAGATACAGCACACACTGATTATGTGGAAACCTATAGGAAGCAACAGTAATTACACCGATTTGCATACTTAAGTTAACATAATTGTTTTTAAATACCAATGGTTTAAAATCCCAAGTGAATTTTTGACTGTAATTGTAATGAGTGTGATTTACAGGAAAAAGCAACAGTTCAACTTCCCTAGCAATCCATCTTACTAAGGATATAATTTTAATTTTGCACTTAATTACTATTTAAGGATATGCCACACAAGTGCCATTGTACATCTCTAGTTCTCTGAGGACTAAGGTGATTTTATTTTATTGGAAAGACTGCCTAGATCTTTGTTTACTGGCTCCCTGAAATACAAGAGTTTATGTTTGTAAGGAGTACACGGTGCATTTGAATGTCTTTTTTATGTGATTGAGAGATTTTGTGACGTGTTTGGAATCTGGGTGATGAGATTGGTTGGAGTTACCTCACCTAGCTTCAAACCTCTGCAGCTGATCTCTGTTCCCACAGATTCCTTGGCAGTCAGTACAGAGAGATAGAGAGGCCTGGAGATTACAAATGATTTGGCAGAAAATACCTGCCAAATACTTCAGACATGTCTGTCTTTCTCCATTGAGCAAGTCTCAAGGGTTTTACTAGAGAGCATCCAAAGCAGGGTTATAAAGATGTCTAAGAGTCTACAGGGGACCAAGCAATGGCTGAGATCACTTGGCTTGTTCAGCCTGGAGAAGGGGAGACTGAAGGTAGATCTCATTGCAGTCTGCAGCTTACTCACAAGGGGAAGCAGATGAACAGGCACTGATCTCTTCTCTGGTGACCACTGGAATGGTATGAAGTTGTATGAACCAAGGGAATAGTATGAAGTTGTGTCAGGGGAGGTTTAGGTTGGATATTAGGAAAATATTTTTCCCCCAGAGGGTGGTGGGCACTGACACAGGCTCCACAGGGAAGGGGTCACAGCACCAAGCCTGCCAGAGCTCAAGAAGCATATGGAGAATTCTCTCAGGCACAGGGTGGGATTCTCAGGTTGTCCTGTGCAGGGCCAGGAGTCAGACTTTGATGATCCTTACAACTCAGGGTATTCTAGGATTCTAGGATTCTATAATTTGTTCAGATGAAGAAACCATCTGAACAAATCCCTTGTATAAATCCTACACTATATTACCAAACACAGCATATTTGGTGCTATTTTGTGCTTTCTCTTTCAGCAAATCTTCTGTAGAGTCTGTATTCAAAGAACTGCTTATGTTTATGCACTCTTCTAAAAAGCCCTGAATGCTCAACCCCTTACCTGCTTTTGTCAAAATCTAAGCATCCCAGAAAGGGCAGTATTACAGTGCAGTGTAATGGGACTCTGTGCTTATTGGTTAGTAGGTCTTGCTCCCTTCAAGGGCTTATTGTTAAGGAAACAAAAGGCAAAATATTCATATGACAATGGCCTAAATAGTATTAATAGTGAAACAGGAACCAGACACTCAAAACCACCAAAAGCATGCAAAGTTCTTACATTTATGGTGTTTGTTCATTTTCAGGTTTTGAAACAATTAATTGCACAAAAAAAATAATAAATAAAAATAATTCTATAAATCCTCAAATGAAAATTTATTAAAATTAATAAATAAATCAATGAAAAATATATAGTTTACCCATATTAACAAATATAGATACTGAAGACTATATTCAAGGTAAAAATTTTATGAAAAAATGAGGCAAAGGAATATGACTCTTCATTGTGATTTGCTGGGTATGTCTAATAGAAGAAGATCTGCTGAAATGTCTTATTTCTGACTGATTATGTAAGATTCTGTTCATGAATCATGAGTCAGAAAGAGTCACCTGAGGCTCATTCCCATCCCAGTCATATGAACTACAGACAGAGACAGCAGGAGCCTCATGGCCAGTGCAGCTCCACTGAGCACAATGGAAACATCAAAATCTAGTTAACTGCAGGTACACTCAGGTCTTCAGTGTCTCAGTTATCTGCAAGGTAGTTAATCACTGTTCCAAAGAGAAGACATTGCCAAATTCAATGTATTGAACAATGTTTTCATCTCTTTTTGAAAAGTGAGCATGAAAGTAATTTATATCAGGAGGATTTACCAGAATTTTTCCTTGATGTGCTCTAGTAGAATTGCACTAAGTTGTCATTACAATGAAGAATAACTTGTATGAGAAACAAAGAGACTTGCCTAGATAAAGACTTGAGTGCCACATATCTCATTCTTCCTTCTATCCCCTTGCTTTAATTAGGTCATGATAGAGTTTGACCATTACTGACTGGAGTATTTCTAAATAGTTGATACATATCAACACTAGTTTGTCTTTTTGCAGGAACACTTAGTGTCAAAGAATGTATTCATGTTAAATAGAAAATTTAAGATAATAGTTTGATTCTTGATGATCAGAAGGATTTAACTGTAATTATATGGACATTTTGTCTTTATTGCTATACAAGATGGAAAACTTGAAAAACAATTTGCACTGAATATCAAAAGTCCTTTACAAAGAAAATCAGAGGTAAATTCTGTACTTGTTGCAGTAGACAGGAATTTTACCATAGGCTTAGTAGTATAGAAAAACTCCCCAGTTCTAAGTTTTTTATATCATATTAAAATTATTATAGAAAGAATAAATATTTCTGGAAGCTCTTTTTAAAGGCAAACTTTCATGTTTTGAAAAGTTGTTTGATTTCTTAGTTATGATTAAAAATATTCTATAATCTTCCTGATCATAGATATTATTAAAAAAAAAAAAAAGAAAGAAAAATGCTTCAAACATATTAATACTAAAGAAAAAGCCTATTGCTGGTTTTCTTAACTATTGTTTCAATATCCTGTGACAAATGCATTTCATGCTGCTGTAAAATTTCCTGGAAAAAATAAGGAAATCATTTAAAGGATAAATGAAAAGAGTAAGTTACTCTGTGCTTTCCCTGACTACCATGGTAGTTATGAAAGAAAGCAGGACAAAAGCAATTAGCTACACCCAACTAATAAACCCATAACAGAATGATTTTATACAATTTTTAAACAAATTCTCTTACTAAGGTTTCTGTAACATAATAGGATAGCAGATAAATTACAAGACTGTAATATACTTTCTTCAGTTCTAAATGCCGCTTTATGCCAAGTAAACATCTTTGAATTTAGTAATTTGCATATTTCAAACAGTGACTTAATTTGAAAGATGTTAGAATGGAGCAGAACAATGAACTAGTAATTATGGCTTATTCTCTTTTTTTCCCTTTTGTCTTTTGTTCAATCATCTACACTCTTTCTATGGACTGCAGTAGATTGTATCAAATTGTATCCTGCTAGTGACAACAGACTAATCATTTTAATTCCTCTCTTTGGCTAATAACCCCTTGATTCATAGACATCTGCCATATTTTATTCTCTGTTTCTTCTTTCTCAAGAAGATTTTTCTTATTCTATAGCTGAAGAGATTTCTCTATCCAATTTGTTCTGAGTTTCAATTTCATGTCATCTCTGTCTCAAAGTGTCATTGATGACAGCTGGACAAACTTTATGGATCCCTTTAATGTATCTTCACCACCACCCTTTGCTGTATCACATTATTTTTGCTTTTAAAAATATTTTGTAGATTCTTGGTCAGCATCCAAATGTATCAGCCAGTTCAAAGGAAAGAATTTTCATTGCTGACACTGATGCTTATCACTTATGTAACAAAAGAGAATGAGAAGCATTCATACCAGTCTTACATCCTGAATGAATATGAATTTCTGAAAGAATCAGGAAATGCACAACTGACTAATGCTTTCTCATTCTCATATCTTAATGGAAGAATAGTTGAAAAGTCCAACGGAAAACATAATTTTTTCATGCTCACTTGAACAGATAAGGATAATTTTCCATACTAACTAATGTAGTAGAATGATCTGTGACATCCAGGAAAAATGTGCATGAAGTCTCTTTTATCACATAGAATCATCTGGAAGTCCCTTAAAGTTAATTTCACAAGACTTTTTCTTTAAAAATCCACATTACAATAATCTGATAAATTACAGGAACTTTCACAACCTGGTCCCTGCAAAATGTATTTTTGAAAAGAATAATCCTTTGGTTTTATATTGAAAAAATGTATGTGATGTTAGGAATTTTTCCTTCAAGCATGGAAAGATTTATCATTTTACTAATTAGGCTAAAAGGAAAATGAGACTCTGGGTTCATACACTTTTAGATTGCAAACGTTTTTTTTCTAATTTTGGCAGGTGAAAATGAGTAAGTCACAAATTTTTCCTGGGGAATAAAAATAAATAAATGTGGGATTGAAATGTACTGGCAATATTCTCTAGTATTTGCATCAAGGAGAGAGTAAAATGGCAAATAACTTCAAGGCCTCTTTAGATTTTTATCATACTCCAGAGTGTCCTCCTAAAACTCTAATTTAACAGAGTGGATGTGATTGTTTGTTCCATTGTGAAAGTACCATTACAACACAGAGATGTTGTATTGATGTTTATTGTGTGAACCCCTTTTCTCCTAACATTTCACTTAATCTGAAACCAAGTCAAGGAGTTTGCACTCTCATTTGCATGAGAAAATTTACTCTCCTCATCACCAGGCAGTAACAGAGGGATTGCAAGGCAAAGAAGTCTCAAGGTTACTTTCTCTCCAGAGTCTTAATTTACAAGGCAGACAAGCACAGCTTCCCCAGACCACCAGGTAGGAAAACCAGCTTGATGTTTTAATGAAAGTGCAATGTTTCTGTACAGTGGGTCTCTTACTATCAAAGTCACTGTCAGCAAGATAAATGCTCACAGAAATATTGCTAATATGATGAAGCTGTAAAATCCATCAATATAAACTCCACACTAGCATTACCTATGACCATTTTCCCACTGGAAATACAAAGTGATATAAATTTTAGCATAGTGTTATAAGCCGGAAAGTATTCAGTGATGGAACCAGAGTCCTATAATACAGGTGGTCAACTCTCAAGTTTTTCTGTAATATATAGCCCTACCTTTTGCTTATAAATCTTAGCAGGCATTGACCAAGGGAAAATAATTCCAAGAAAATTTGAAGGCTTTCTCTACTTCCAGGCCAGATGCTGAAGCATTTTCAGTGAAACATCACTGGCATACAACATCTGAGTAGCAGAGCCATTGAGAGGCAGGTGTATAGATTATATATTTGACTTATCTATTATGAATAATTTTGGGGGGGAGAGGATTTTTTTCCTTCTCTTTTCTATTTTTTTCCTGCATTTGCCATCATATATCTTTGTTATGTATTCTATTTAAAGTGTTTTACTAATAGTATTAGATCAGATAAAATAAAACAGTATATTTCTTATGGGGAGATATACAGGTCACACAGTCTTTAACTGGTACAGTGTATATATTCAGTGACATCTAAAAGAGGTTTAAAAATGTGGATGCACTAAATAGTATCATAAAAAGCAGAAGAAAATGAACATAAAGAAAAAAGAAAATACATGTTTATGCAACATTAATATTTTCTAAGTGAGCTACTGGTATAAACTAGTTAAAAGAACAAACAGCTTTAATGATATAACAGGTAGGTCCTCACATTTTTATGCCATGTTCCACAATATTTCTTCTATAAACAGATTAAGTTCTGAGTTTGGTCAAGAAGGAAATATGATCAACTATGAAAACTAACAGATTATATTTACTGTATGTGGCACAAAGTACTATTACTAAATTTGTGATATTTCTTCCTACTCATTTGCAACAGTCTCAAGACAAAATAATTATGTATTATGTCAATTTCTTTCCACTTGCCTTGAAAAAAATCAACGATTTAAATGTATATACACACACACACACACACACACACACACACACACACACACACACACGATGATTATTTCTGGTTGACAGGAAAATAATCAAATAATAATATTGTTAGTACATAAAACCTTGGCTGAAATGTCTAATATCAAATATTCGTTTATATTTATATTTAGCCTAGGAGTTTAGAATACAGATATATCAACATAATAAGAATTATTTCAAAATGGTTTAAAAATACTATAGCTATGATTTAGGGCAAGTTTGGGTTAGGGCATGCAAAATATCAGTACCAATAAAGAAAGTTGGAAACAATCAAAAAAATACATATATTCCTTTTAATGAAGCAAAGTTTGACTATTTTATTTCTTTTCCTATTCCCTTTTCCTTGCTCAAAGATAAGATTGAGATTTTTCCCTCACAACAATATTTCTCTAAATGCAACAGAAACAAATGGTTGAAAGCTGTAGTTTGATCAGAAATTTCATTTGTTTTCCAGTGTGTTCCCCTACATTTTCCAAAATCCCTGTCTTTTGCTTATACAGGCAGACAGCTGCAAATGACAAAACTGTCATTATGCTTGAATTCACAGTTCAAGGGAAGGAACACCTTTCTTTCATGAAATTTAACATTATCATTCACGCTTTGAGCTATGGCTTTACAAAATGATGCTACACTGTTTCTAAGTATTGCAAAATGTATTGCAATGTAACCCTCCGTCCCTCCATTTAGCCTCACACAGAAGTTATCTAACGACAGCTTTATTATGAAAACAAATTCATTGTAACTATCTATAAACATATTAGAGAGTAATTTAATGATCAGATTAAAGAAATGCCCCCATCTTGACCTGAAATGATTTTTAAAACTGGCCCAGACACACTCTGTGAAACAGATTGCATCTCTATATGTGTTTAAAAATCATTGGAAAGACTTCTACAGTGCAGAAGTTAATTCTCATATTTCAAAATAAATGTGAGATGAGTTAGGCAGCATTTGAGCTAGTTAGCACGACAGAAATTCTGGACAAAGTTGATAAGGAACATAATTGGTAAAGTATTAAAAGATTGTAACTTAATTAATGGTAATGAAAATAGCTTTATGGAAATTAGATCTTTTAAGACAAAATTCATACATTATTTTAGGAGATTATAACTTGGTTACCATGGAAATCCAGTAAACTGAAGACTTCTGAAAGACAATTTACTGGATGCTTCATGATATGGTTGAACGTTAGACTGTACAAAACCAAAGGACCTTGCATTGAAAGGTGGTCAAATAATCACAGAAAGAAAACTGACAGAACAATTCCTTTGCTAGTAAAATTTATGCTGTTTTATACCATTTCCGTATGAAAAACATGATTGCCTGCTTTTTACAATGTAGCAGGTGAAACGATTTAAGCAGCTCACCATGTTTAAGTAACGGGAGGTCCAGATTAACTATGATCCCCAGGTTCCCAGAGAAATCAATTAAAGTTGGAAACACTTTGGTCTAGCACAGGTATTTCATTGGCTGAGATCCAAATGACTACAAGGTGGGACAAAATTGAGCAGCGACATTTTTAGCTAGAGAAGTAATTATTTGGTGTAGCACATCACGACATTTTAGTCTGTTCTAAAAGCTTTCGAAGCAGCTATTTCATGCAAGGGATGCTGGTGAGAATTACATTGTTCCACCTGCCTAACACAGAATATCAAAATGACCAATATGGGGTACCATACGTGTGAAACATGATAAAATCCTAAAGCTTGTATCCTGTTTGAAAAAAAAAAAAAAAAAGGTCTATTTTCTTGTCTTAGATTCGCTGCAATCTCATTCTGTTGCTTCCTCCTCATTTAGCACAGTTTAGAGAGTTAAAAACTCTTGTCTTTTTATGTGCTGGCTTTGTCTGGGATAGAGTTAATTTTCATCACGGTAGGTCACATGGGGCTCTCCTTTGGATTTGTTCTGAAAACAGTGCTGATATCAGGAGGACATTTTTATTACTGCTTACAAGTCAAGACCTCTTCTGCCCCTCATGCCACCCCACCAGTGAGTGGGCTGGGGGTGCACAAGGAGTTGGGAGGGGACACAACCAGGACACCTGACCCCAACTGACCAAAGGGATGTTCCACACCATATGGTGTCATGCTCAGCCTACAGAACTGTGGGAAGAAGGAGAGGGTAACATTCAGACTGACACTGTTATTTCTTCCCAAGTCACCCTTAGGCATGATGGAGCCCTGCTTTCCCAGGGATGGCTGAACAACCCCCCCCGCCAATGGGTAGAAGCAAATCAATTCTTTGTCTCAGGCAGCTTGTGGAGTCTGTTTTTCCATTCCCTGTTAAACTGTCTTTATCTCAGCTCACGAATGCAAGGTGTCTGGAATACCAGGTTGTGTGGAAAATGTAAAGAATTACTCTCCAGCCACAGAAAGGAAGAATTTCTACCATGGAAGTGAAGTTGTTAAATATCAAAAAATTGTATTGTCAAAGGTGGCTAATGTCGCAGCAGATCTCTGAGTGTAGGGCCTGTCCAAAATCTCGCAGTCAATTAGAAAACGCAGAATCTGTAAGAAGATTTCTATTCAACGCACATTTTCTCAATAGCTACTTGGATGCTCTTTATTCTTAAATTCTTGCGTTTCGACTCTTAGAAAAACACAGCAAAAGTATATGCTAGTATTAGAAAACAGTTTTAAACAGCTGCATGTTGCAAGGATTTATTCAATTGTACACATTTTTTATTTGCATTTATCTCCTCTACAAAAGAAGTAATCACAAAGTGAACCGTTTGCTATCTAGAGAATGAAACAGCCAAGTCCAGATCCAAGTAGATCTTCAAAGAAAAAAACTATTCTTTCTCAGTTTTGAGAGAAAGGTTTTTGGGAGAACCTGCAGCAAAAAGAAGTAGAAGACCTAGATTGTAGATTAGTCCTCTCTAAAGCAAATGGCTTTGCTGTATTACACGCTGCTCTATTTAACTGTCCTCACACTTAGGTTTCTCCTTCTGTTTTAGAAGCTACGCCAATGGGAATAAATAACAGCATCAAATTCCCCAGATGAATAGGCAACATAGTGCAAACACTTTGTAATTAATAAATTCAGAATAACTATTTACAATGGGCACCAAGTGATGTGCTACCTAATGAAAATTTTACAGCACAATCTTATTTTTTTTTTCTCTTTTTGGTCAAAAAGCAGTATTTTCCTTTCTTAACAAAACAAAACAAAACAAAACAAAATCTGTTATTTGTCTGCCTGTGTTTTTATACAGGAACACAGACTCAGAAGTCCACGTATTTAAGTAAAACTGCCTAATTCACAATTCAAGGATTTAACAAGAAAATTATCTTCTGATGCAATATAAGATTAGATTCACCTGTCTCTTGGTATTTTAATAATAATTTGAGGATGAAGCAACATATTAAATCTCGTTCTTCTGTCATTTCTACATGATGAAAACTCATCATAGATCAGAAACTCCTGTTGTGAGTTCCAGTGCATAAAAACACACCCTTGTACTTTGCACTTTACTCTGTTGCTGCTACTTTGGATTCAAGGTCCTGGAGTAACAGATTCAGGTAACCTCTTATCCTTTGATCCTGCAGCATCTTGATGATGCTTCTGATTGGTACATTTTACCACTCTGAGCAGGGGCTGGGAGAGACCAAGTGAACGCACAACACACACATACACACGTTTTGTATATTTTTTTAATTTTTTTTTTCAAGGACACTAATTAAAATATCAAATAAGCCAGGGCAGCTTCTTGGGAAATTGTACTAATAATCTCTATCTCTTAGCGCACTATTCCTGTCAATTTCTTGACATATTCTCCTGTTTATTTTAAATCTTATCAATTCCTGCTTTCCTCTGTCTAATAATATACTATTATATGAATCACTGACATTTAGATTATATAAACAAACTTTTCTATTTCTCAAGAAATGTAGCTATTAAAAATGGTTTTGTAAGGGTCTGGTATGCTAACATTTTTAAGGTTTTGTTGTACATTTTTGTCTTTTTCCTACATTTTTGCTTTATTTTTCCTGATCTTGTTTTCCTATCTGTAATTGTTCAATATTTCACAGAAGTTAATGTGGCTTTAATTTCTTTTCCATCTTCAGTTCTACACATTTTTCCTTTAAAAAACAAATCAAAACAAACAAAAAACCCCCCTAACTTTGCCATAGTGTATTTCAGTCCTCCCTTTGCTGCCTTCTCTTTGCTCAGCATGCCAAAATTCGGTTATTTGAGTTTTGTTTTCAATTCAAAGGTGTTAACTATGGGCATTCATTTAATATCTCTGCCAAGGCTTGTTTGTTTTTTTTTTAATACTTTCCAGCCTCACATATAGAAGGTCTACATGTAACATTGCCTTTACATTTTTTTCTTGAAAATAATTAAATTTGCACTTTCTGTTTCCATGATTTTTTACTTTTTATATATTTATTTGTACAACAGATTTCTAAATTAATCAGGGACCTGAAATAAGAAGAAACAATCATGGCCATTTCTGATATTTGTGGTAAAGAATGCAGCAATACACAATGGCCATAGTTTCCTAAGTCACAACAGTGAATACTTAAACACATTTTCTTTCCAAGGTAACTTTCTATACTGCATATGCAAAGTGAACTTACAAGAGCATGTAGCGACAGGACAAGGGGCAATAGCTTCAAACTGAAAGAAAATTAATTTAGATTTGATGTTGGGAAAGAATCTCTTTACTGTGAGGGTGGTGAGGGACTGGCACAGGCTTTCCAGAGAAGTTGTGGATGCCCCACCCATGGAAATGTTCAAGGCCAGGCTGGATTGGTCTCTGAGCAACCAGGTCTAGTGAAAGGTGTCCTTGCCCATGACAGAGAATTAGAACCAAATGACCTTTAAGGGCCCTTCCAACCCAGGCCATTCTCTGATCCTATGATCCTGCACACTGTTTATAAGAAGTCATTCTGCTGGTGGTTCATCTGATGATATTTACCCAATATATTTACCAACCAAATGTTATTTGAATCTAAAGTTCTAAGAGGCTGATTGGTGTTAATACATGAAAAAGCAAATATGTCATGTTGAAAGAGAGAACGGTTACAGGATGGCAAAGCTGGCACAAGATGCTATTTGCCACCTGAATTCAAAACCCAACTATGGATTAGCAGGAATGACTAAACTAGTTATATATAAATCTAAATTCATGAATGCCTTAATTATGAATTAAGCTTACATCTGCAGTGAGTAGCACAAAGTCTGTGTACCGACCAAGTCCTATTCAGTAGCTTAACAACAGTTTGCTAAAAAAAGACATCTTTGAAGGGCTTCGGGTTTTTTTTGTTTTGTTTTGTTTTTTTACTTTGTTTCTTTCTTTGTGGCAGATGTTCTTATGATTTCAATCATGCCAGAACTAATTCCTCTTATCATTTGAACAATTGCACTGAAGTCATGCACACAATGATTAAAACTTGCCTGTCAAATACTGTCCATGTTCAGGCTCTCTGTTTTCCGTAGCTTATAATTTACCCCTTCTCTTTCATTTTGGTAAATGTTGTGACCTATTGCTCAAAGTCTTTGGCCCTTACCAATGAAACCTTTCTGTTCTTGTAACCACTGGCTCAATTAACACAAAGTGGTGGGACAGCAGCACAGGCAGAAGGCTGATGGGACCACTAAGTCCTAACAATCTTTTCTGTACTTTTAAATGTTTTGATTGTAGGATTTTTTTCTTCTTCTAGTATTTGAGAACATTCTTAATACAGGTGATATTAATTCTCCCTGAAAGTTGTCATGAAACTGGTTTATGACAGCAGCCTGTTCTGCTTTACCTGCCATGTACAGATGTTTCAAAATATATTGAAGGTCAAGCATGAGTCACAACAGAGAAAAATTCCGTTAAAAATGGTAAAATTTGATTTTCTGGGTTAGACAAGATTTGGATAAAGTTCCTTTTTCTCCACATTAAAAAGTAATCTGTAATCTTTGGAAAACCAGTGTTTAGCTAGGTGGAATTACATGGGGCTATAATAGAATCACTACCTGTATTTCTGTTAAATTTTGTGGTATAGCTGTGAGCTAATTAAATGTCCACTAAATTGAGGTCTTTTTGTTTTTTTGGTTTTTTTTCCTCCTTGTTTTGAAGTGACATTTGGGTAGAATATCCTAAGTGCCTTACTCAACTACAATGGAATCTGTTACCATCTGTGAAAGAGAGAATGTTGGCAATGTCAGAAACAACTGACACCACCAATATCATGAAGAATCCAGAGGGTGTGTAGTGGAAATACACATAAATATGGAGACAAGGTCTTCAGTTTTCTCTATGTGATTTTTTTTTATTTTTTTTTCCCAAACAGGTTAAGAGTGAAAACCCATTAAGTGTTCATATGACTGAGAATACATGATACCCAGAGCTTTTTATTTAACTCTGCCTCCTGCTCTCTCTCTTGCTCTTTAACTCTGCAACTCACTGGCACAGAAATACTATTCACAGCCTTTGGGATGGGCCATGGGTTAAATGTAGTGGAAAAAAAGGTACTTTAGCTTTCTTTAAAATTAAATATAGTGCTTACAGTATCATTTCTATCAAGTTGTAGTAATATAATAAGGGGATATTGCTAGTTAATTTTTTGCATCTGCTACCACCTAAATTATTTTAAGAGTTGGTAACCCTCTTTTTTATGGCACTGGTAAATAACACTTGCAATGGAATTGAAATGGCATAGCCTAGAAAGTGACGTATCATGTTCAAAAAAATCCAAACAAAATTGCACATTGTAGGAAGCACATATATTTGCTTGTGTAATTATTTTGTTACTGACAATCATGTGCATGAGAAAATAACAGTTTTAGTTGTAGTCAATGACAGTCTGTTTCAGAAATTTCAATGCAAAACCTTGGGTTTTTTGTCACTGTATAAACAGGCTGATACTGCATTGCCATGGAATGGATGGGACAAAACAGTCATTGAAATGCAGACCAGTTGGAAAGGATGGGAATTGTGTTTTAATGTGTTCTCAACAAACAATGGAAGGTTTCAGTTTTTATCTCCCTGAAATATAAGAGGAATATAATATGGATCCTGCTTATTCTTAATGTTTGCAAGGGGCTATAATTGTTATAATAATTATATAGGATTTATTTGCCAAGAGAAGTAGTACCATTGAGTCAATCATTCTAAAAGGTATTGAAACAATTTTTATTAGAAATGTACACAAGTGGTTGAGAAAGGACCTTAGAACTTCTTTTTTCTTTTTTTTTTCTTTTTTTTTTTTTTAATATAAACAGTAAAATCTACCCAAGGACATTTTTATTAAGCTAATTTATTAAGTTAGTCCATTAGTACTTTCCCTGCAAATATCTGAACTATGTTTTTTCCATACTCTCAGTATGTATACTTCTGTTATTACTTTGTACTATGAGTAATTGGACACTTCCTACCACCTATAACAAGAGATGTATATTACACTCTTTGGCTGGAAATGAAGAATTGCATCTGAATTAACAAATTGAGGTTTCAGTGTGCTCCAAAAATGAAATTGAAACATTTCAAAAACTATTAACACTTAGTAACTAATATCTGTCTCTCAGGGATTAGGAAATGCACATCCTTTTGAAATCTACCCCTCATAACTCGGCTTCTTGCATCATTCTGACTGCTCTAGCACTGGATTACTGTCCATTTTCAGCTGGGTCTACCAGGCTCTGAATTCTATTCATGGTCTGACATAACATATGGTTGAGCTTAATTGCTGAAAGAGCTAAAACCCCACTGCTTCTGAGTTAATGAGTTTATGGAAAAAACAGTGTAAAATATCTGACTAATTCCTATAATTAATTTGGGTCAAAATGAAGACATTTTTGCACCGTTTTTAACTTTTCAGTTATATAAAATATCTAGTAACTGTAATGGTAACTATGGGCCCTGGTTCTGAAAAGCCAAAAGCAGGGAAGCCCTTGATAAGCACATTACCAGTCAAGAAAGTGCTTAAACCAACGTCCTCCAAACCTAAAGGCCTTGCTGTCTCTATGACAAGTCACTTCCTGTTGGCGAGGCTTTTTTGCTTTCCAAATAAAATTAAAGAAAAAAAAAAAAAAGATAAAGAACAGGAACATCTGGCAACATATTTTCTATTACTCATAGTTTCATTAAATAGTGGAGAGCTACAAAACTTCTGGAAAGCGTGGTCTGGCCACCAACAGTGAGAGAGGAGGTTCAGGGAGTGACAGCAGGGAAGAGAGAGATTAAAGAGTGAGAAACTGTCCATGAAGGAAGCAGATAATATAAGCTCTGAAACACCTACAGGGAAAAGAAGCTTTGGGGAAAAAAAAAAAAAATGCATCTTAAAGTTCCAGAGTAGCTGTCTGCAAATCTTTCTCTTTGTCACACTCCAGTTTAACTTCAACAGTGTTTACTACAGTGCCTGCTCATGAAACTTTATGCTCTTAACCAGGAGCAATCACTAAACCCAGTGTCACAAGTATGTGTAACTTGATCATATCTGATAAAGAGTTAACATAATATATTTTATCACACAGACATACAGTATTCATAGATATAAAAATGTGTGTTTTGGCTTAAAATATTTATTGATATAAAGTACTTTTTTACATAAATTTTGATTATTTGCTTGAAGACTTCAAACAATCTCAAAGCCCTGATCCTCACCATAAAAGCATATGTAACCCAGACCCAGCATATTCAGAAGATGGGGATAATATAAAGAAGAAGGATATTACCAAACTTGGTCTCAAGGAGCTCTCTATGGGAATAGTAAAAATAATCTCTCCAGGACCAACACCCTTTTCACAACCCACAATGAATCTGAAGAGGAACTGAAGATCCTCCTGCAGGACTTCTGCCTTCAGACCTGCTCTGTGTAATCAACTTTTCCTGGCAAGAATTAAACCCAAACAAGAAGCTCCATAGGTCTTTCCTACTAAAATTTAGGAAATGGAAAGAAAAGACAGCAAACATTCTTCTCCATACTGTAACACAATATGTGCTGCATGTGTTTTCATCCTATCAAATGTTAACCAGCAAGCTTCTTATTGAGGCTATCAACCTTCTCCACAGAGGTATTTTATGAGTGATACGTATAGTGAGGCTTTATTACTGCTAACATTGTAAACGCAAGTGTTACTCTCAGCTCTGAGTGAAGGCAAGCAAGCCATGGTAAATTAAATAGCATATAAGTAGTTACATTGCCATGAAATGTCCTTGAAAAACTGTACAGAGCTATCTTTCTGCAAGGCACTGCAGTGAATGCAGCACCGGGACATTAACTTTTATTGATCAGTAACCATGGAGGTGAGAAGAGTTTGGATTTTTTTCTAGTGTAGATTTCAAACAATCTCACAAGGTTTACTACCTGTTGGTCCTGTTATTCTTGCTGATATAAACTCTCACTTGTGATATTGATCCAAAGAGTATAAGAACTCTGAATGTTATAAAATGGTTCTGGATTTGTTTGCTAACTCAACTAATAGCTGGATTATTAAACTGGAAATTGTTCAGATGAGGTTCCTGATTTTCTAATTTCATTGTTCTTTAAAACAAAACCTCTCTTTGTATGGAGACAAGGTATGTTAGATTTCCCTGTGGAATGGAAAAGGTGAAATTATGACACCCAAACTCTTGGAAGTACAAATGCCACCAAATTTGCCTATATAAAATGTTTAGACTAAATTAAAGGCATATTCAGTGATATGAAATGGAGGATGAGTCTTTAGCAAAAGTGAGAGAGTTAAAATAATTTTAATCTACCACATATATATATATATATATGTTGCAGTGCCAGGGGATGACACCCCAAGCTTAGGGAGTGATTTCCAGAATACGTAGTGACCTGTAGCAATGATTTATTATGTGTGGTTTTCCTTTTATATTCTTAAATTATGCAGTCTTTCATTGTATTTGAAGATAGACAGATAAATCATATGTGTAAAATATCAGCAGCAATTTTTATACATAAATATTCTGTTTATGTAGAAATAAATCCTATCTACAAACTTTATAAAAGGTTGATCAATAATTTATATGTTCTTTAAGTACAATATATATATATGCATATTATGCAAGATAAAATATGAATATATGCACAGAAGGTGCTGCAGGCAGCTATAAGCAGAGCTAAAATTTAACCTCTACGTTGATCTAAATTATGAATAGAAATGGGTAAGTAATCTACATAATCTTTATAATCTATAGCCATAATATTGATAGAAGCACAGTTCTACTAAATCAAAAGCTAAATGGACTACGAAGTCTTAAATTGTTTGTTGAGAGAGCTATTTCAAATGATATAATCAAGGACAAGTTAAAACCTAAGGACAAGAAGCAAGGGAAACTGAAACACAGAAGGCTGATCAAAACCTCCTTTTGACCTTTTCCAAATAAAAATGCATTTAACATATACAATCCCAATCTGATCACTTTTCTTTATGAATGGAGTGGATTTGATCTGCCAATTTATATGAAGCCATTTGCAGTGGAGATCCATAAAAAGACTTGCTTCTTTCTGCATTGAAACCCACAATGTGTGTTGTTGACCACTCAGGTAGTTGGCTGGCTATTTCACCAATTTTCTAACAACCTTGCTTACACAAGGGGTGTGCACAGAAGCATCTTCACTGTACCTAACCAATTGTGGTTTATATTTTGCCATCGGTTATTTACATCAGAACTCTTCCAAGCCTTCAGTTACATATTTTTCCTGGGACATAGTGTGACTTTTATTGCAGTAACGTTTAGCTGTTTTCGTCACAGGTAAGTCACACTACACTCAGAGTGTACACAGGTTAAGCGATTGTTTTTCTTTCCTTGTGGATTTCACAGTACAAAAAATGAAACATTATACATTCAAAGTAAAATGGTAACTTCATTTGAAATCAATGAGTTCTCTAGTGCAAAGAGTAGAATTTCTCATTTGAAGTGCGTATCCAGCATTTTCATAAAACTCCATCAGTTATAACCAGAAATTTCTCCTAAACATTAAACTAATGAGGATGTGAGTTCAAATTCAAAATCTTAAAATTATCCTTTAAAGGTTGGGTTTTTTTTTTTGTTTGTTTTTTGTTGGGTTTTTTGTTTGTTTGTTTGTTTGTTTGTTTTTTAACTCTACCTTTTCTATGTAATTGCACTGCTACAACAGGAATATATTATTGAAATTATTCATATTTCTATTCATACTTTTGAGGGATATTGATACTTAATTTTACTTTATTTTGGAGTTAATCATATTAGTAGACCAACAAATAATTATATTTATTATCCAACTTCTACATACAGCCTTAAATTTCAGTCGAAATCTATGCAGTGGGGACATTTGAATACCTTCTTTTAGATATCCCCAACACACACTTGTGACACAGGACAAGCTTCCTAAAGCTGTTTTAATAATTTCTGTTAAGTATTATGTGAGTTTAGAAAGAGCATATAGAGTCTGGGGGGGAAAAATACTCTCAGAGTACTGAGAAAGAAAAGATGTATAATACCTGAGGAAAAGAAGACCAATCATGAAAATCCACACAATTACTGAGTTTGATAAGAAATGCAGATGTTAAAATGTTTAACCAAAGAAGCAAAAAAATAAGATTTTTTTTTTTCCCTTCCTGTTCAACAGCAAATACTTTGTTTTTTGGGTTTTTTTTGTTTCTTTGGTTTTTTTTTTTGTTGTTTTTTTTTTTTTTTGGGTGGGGCGGTTGTGTTTTTTTTCTTTTCTTTTCTTTTTTTTTTTTTTTCCTAGAGATATAAATACCTGATTTTCAAATTACTTAGTTCTGAAATTCTCACTATAACTTCTACATCTAAACTGTTGACAGATTTCCACATGGAACATTTGATTCCAAATACAGAAAACCTTTTCTCTTCTTCTTTTGTTTTTTTGTTTTGTTTTTTTTTTTTTTTTTTTAATACAATCAGCTTCAATTAATTCATGAAATATTGAGAAGTGTTTTTATTTGTGGATTTATGAGACTATCAGTCTTGCTGTCTGCTACATAGTCCTGTTGCCTCTACAAGGGAATAATTAACTGTATTATCAGTAGTTTAACATAATAAAGAAGAGAAATAATCTTGATGAAAACCTTGAGTCTCAACCTTGGAGAAGCACTTCCAGCATTGTCTCCAGTTGTTCCATTTTAAAAGAACCCTACCCAATTTCAAAGCATTTCTACTCACATTTTTGTCTTGATAGACTGTATTGGTATTTGTCTACAGCATCAAATGCTTGGTTCCCCTGAAAGAGTGACTAAAGCTGAATTGATTTTGTTACACTGAGAAAAAAATCACACTTTAGAGTAAGCTAAAAAATCATTTTAATTTCTATATCACATCAATTTTCATTTACTTCTTAAACACTTTTTCTAATTACAGTTTCCCCAAGACTAAAGGCTTCTTCAGCAACACTGAAAATGATAACTGAGAAGAGGATGAGGAAAGTAGATTCACTATTTACTAAGTACTGAATGTAGTTTCACTTGCTGATTTTGATTCAAATGTCACAGGTTCATCATCACTGCATAATGTTATGACTAGTTAGATATATCTGTCAAAAACATTACTTTTTCAGTAGATAATTATCAAGACTTCTCTATTTACAAAATATTTTTAGTGGAGAAAATTGTTGTGTTTAAAAAAATAAAATAAAGAAGATAAGAAAGATGTATTATTGTGTCACAAAGGCTTTTGTTATGTTCCAGGGAATATTTAATGAACGTTGCTAGTAAGTACTTCTTACTTTCTGATGTTCATAACACCAGGGAAAAACACTGACAACATTAGAGTGAATTTAGAAAAGAACAACAAAAATGATTAATGACTTGATGAGACTGACAGTGAAAAATTAAAAAAAGTTAATTTTGAAAAGCCTGGGTAAACATTTACAGTGAACAGGAAACAGCTTTCCAGATGTTTTTGGTGTGTGAACAGGAAGTCAGCTGTAAATTCTATTTTTATTACAAGGAAACTTACTCTTTTAGTGATTTTGAATGCAGGCCACAATGAACAGGGTTCAGCTGTTTCTTTCATTTTAAAGTAAATGTAATGAAGGAATATAAATGTGATTATAAATGTGATCTGGACAATTTTAGAAGATTACCTTTTCTCCATATAAAATTTAGGGATATTTTCATCTATTTTTGTATTGCTTCTGTTCCATTAAAAAAAAAAAAAATCCCTAAAATAAACGTTGTCTTGTACAGGTTGCAGGAAATGCTTTTATGTTTACAGCTCCTTTTGTCCAGATAACCAGCGTTATCTCAGCCAAATAATTGGGGCTGTGGGCAGGCAGTAGTTGTTTCTGCTAATTTTATCATCATAGATATAGAAACAGAAAATCTAGAAAAAGTAAGCATTGGAAATATCCAAAACAAAGCACTGTAAAGAGCAGGACTTTATGGTTTATATGATTATAATTAGAGTGCCCAGCAGAGGGAGGGGATTCTGCCCCTCTACTCTGCTCTGGTCAGACCCCACCTGCAGTGTTGCCTCCAGCTCTGGATCCTCACCAGAAGAAAGATGTGGACCTGACAGAGCAGGTCCATGGACGTGACACAAAGATGCTCCAAGGGCTGGAGCACCTCTTCTATGAAGACAGGCTGAGAGAGCTGAGACTGTTTATACTGAAGAAGAGAAGGCTCCAGGTGCACCTTATTGAGGTCTTCCACTACTTGAACAAGGGCTTATAAAAAAAGGGAAAGCAACTTTTTATACTACAGATAGTGATAGGACAAATGGGAATGGTTGAGGTTGGATGTTAGGGAGAAGTTCCTTACTCGGTGGGTAGTGAGGCCCTGGCACAGGTTGCCCAAAGAAGCTGTGGCTGCCCCATCCCTGGAAGTGTTCAAGGCCGGGTTGGATGGAGCTCTGAGCAACCTGGTCTAGTGGAAGGTGTCCCTGCCTACCCTTGGAAAGGGGTTTGCAACTAGATGGTCTTTAATGTTCCTTCTAACCCAAACCACTCTATTATTCTATGATTTGATGCACTGAAAATATTATACAATATTTTTTGTTCTTTTTAACTCATATGATTCAGGTGCTGAATCTTTTGGAAGTTCTCAGACACAGAATTATAGACTCTGAAATTTTTTGACATAGGATATATTTATTGTTTCTATGCTAAATTTGAAATATATGATATTATATAAATAAGCTTGTTTGTGTTTTTTTCATTAGATCTTCAGAGTTTTATTTGTGAGTTACCAAAAGATCAAAATTACCACATCAAAAGCAGATTGATCAATAAGTGAACTCTGGAGAAAAAAAGTTCAATGCTTCTATTTATCAATGTGTCTTTCTAAGTAACTTCTTTTGTATCATGAAATATGGTGATATACTAAACCTTTGTTTCACTTTCTGAATTATACAATGATCCTAATGTTTTTGCAATGCTATCTGAATATAAAAAAAATTGTATGACTCTTAGATATATTTGATACCATCAATTCTGTTATATTTTTTTTTTTTTTTTCTCTAGTTTAGTTCTCTCTGGTTCACATCCTGGTTTACATTCATTTTGACTTCAGTCTTATATTATAGAGCATACCAAATAATGTTCTCTTCAATTTTTAATTAGGTATGTTGAATACAATGGCACATCCACACAATGTGGGGGCTTTTCCCCACCTTTTCTTTGTGATGTTCTGTAGTGAGTTTAAGTAGCTGACTACTGGTAGTTGGCCAAAAATATACTGACTATAAGTTAGTGCTAGTTTTTTTCAGTTCTGCTTTTAGAAAATTGCCTCATGATGCTCTCAGCCCTTTGCTTGCATTCTACCATAACTTTTCTGTCTTATCAGCGTGAAGTAAAATGTCTTTTCTCACATTCTACTAACAGTGCCCACCCCCACTCCCACAGAGGACACTCAAGGAGCACTAGTGACCAGGAGCACAGCAAACAGGGTGGACAAACAGAACACGTCATGTTGTCCTGGCTGTGAGGTGGCAGTGTGCACAGCAGTTTGGGTGCATTTGAGGTCATGGAGGTGTCTGTTTGAAGGAGGAACATTCCACTGGCCAAGTGGCAAGACCTGAAGCAAATATAACCCAGCAACCAGGCACTATTCTGTGACCATCTGCACAGGCCAAGGGCACTTATCCTACCCAGCCCTCAAGGCAGAGTGGTGGGCTCTTGTCTGAGAGCAAAGGCTGCAGATCTGGCTGTGGGGCATCACTGGTAGGCAATGCTACTGAAAGGAGAGGCTGCAGGGCAGACTTTAGACTGCAGGGAGTGCATAGACCTTTCTGCTGGGGCAGCATCAGGCAGCAGACCTGCCTGAAAACAGTGTGTCCACATGGAGGACACAGCAGATGGCTGGGCTGCAAGAGGTGGTGAGAAGCCTGCATATCATCAGAGAGGATGAGGAGTTGGATATCTGTTCCCAAACAGCACAGAACTCCCCCAACAGCATGTACAGAAGGAAGAGAGGCCAATAACACAGAATAGAAGCTTCTAATGGATATGACCTGCAGGAGGATAATGTTTCCCTCAAAGTCTGAGGTGCCCTTGCAGAACTGCTTCACTGCTCTGCAAAGTGAAGAGGAAAGGTCTGTCACACCAGGAGAGACACTGGAGCTGAGTAAGGCAGCCCCATCTGCTCCCTGTATAACAACAACAGTGCAACTAAGAAGTGCTGCTGGGTTATATTAGTAGTCAACTCTCCTCTGGAAGGCCCAAAAGCACCATTTGCCAACTTGACGTGCTCTCTAGAGAGGTGTCCTGCTTACAAGGGACTCAAAGTAGGGATGCCTCTGAGAGGCTTCCAAAGCCTCGTACGGTCCACTGACTGTTTTACTATAACATAGAATTTAATTTCTTGGTTTCTTTCAAAGTATTTCTATAATTTATCCCCAAATAAATACATTTGTTAATTATATTTTCTGTTCATATCAAAGCACAAGACTGCACACAAAAGTCCATACACTATAGACATCTCAACTCAACTCCCTTACCTTACATTCATCTGTAACTCCAGCATCAGCACAAAACTGGCAACAGAATAAATAAAAATAAGTAAATAAAAAAGGGTGAAAGTTTTGATAGCGTTTTCATTTGCTTTTAGTCTTGCAAAGCTCCATAGCTGCAAGGCAAAGTGCTGGCTGTGATATTTATAAAAATGATGTTACAGCAAAATGGAACACAAAGAGGATTACTGTTGCAACACAGTTTTGTAGCTGATAGGGCTTCAGCTGCCTGAGGCTTCCACTGAACCACCCAGCGTATTTTAAGTGGTAGGATCATCTTTATTTTCTTGTAGGCCAACAACAGCAGAATAAAAATCCACTCCAAAATCATGTATCAATATTACCCATGAAGTCTGATGAAAATCACACAGACAATCATGCTCATTATAGTCAGTCATTCAGTAACACTTAACACTACTATCAATTTTCATTTCATAATCCCATAACTGGAGAGTCTCAATATTGTTCACCTTTATAAGTTTTTTTGCCTTGGATTTAGAATTGCAGGTAGTCAGGGAATATTCCAAGTGAGTATAAACAGCCATGATGAGACAGCCAAGATGAGAAAATGTGGATGAGACACTGAGTTGTGAGGAGAGCATCTATTTTTTTTCACGACAGATCTATAAATCAAGAAGCAATCACTGGTGATCGTGCCAGTTGGTGTTCTATATATTACTGACCACAACTGTTCATGATTTTGAATGTGAATTCCACAATGTAAAATTAACTTCTATTTAAAGGCTGTGAGGGATAGGGAACTTATCCAACTCCAAGCTTTCAGATTAATTGCCATGATAGTAATGAGGATCCAAGTATTAGAGCATTAAGAGCTAGTCTTTTCTTTCTTTCTTTTCTTTCTTTCTTTCTTTCTTTCTTTCTTTCTTTCTTTCTTTCTTTCTTTCTTTCTTTCTT
>JAWWTY010000001.1:13394440-13412244 GCA_035222235.1 Margarornis squamiger
CTGTTTACTTGGCCACCTTTGGTAATAAAACTACTGTTTGGGTTAAGTTTTCTGCAGTGTCTCAGTTTCAGCTTCCATCTCCCTTCGGACCCCTATTCTCCCTGGAACAACATTCTATTAAGCAAGTTTGAAAAATATTGGCATATGCCAGTCTTCTTATAAGATAAATATTTTAAAGAAGCCACAGTATTCCAACTTGTTATCTTTGACCTGACGACCAGATAGTCATTAATAAAATTAAATATTATTCAATTTATGTTTAATTCAGTGTTTTCGCAAGATGCATAACCAGCAGTTTGCAGTACATTTTTGAAGGGAGGAAAGAAAAGTAGAAGAGGGTGTTTACTGTTTAATAATGACCAGATTAATCTTGATTTGCTATCCAGGGCAAGTAGTTTTTAATCTGAAATGTTGCTGTCCGGTTTACTAAATAAATAAATCTTCTGAGAAACATATTTTTATGCTAAAGTCCTCCTGGGAAAGGCTTTCCTGTATGGAATAAAAAGAGTGTATCTAACAGCAAAACAGCCCTTTCTTTGTTTTTTGGGGTTTGGGTTTTTTTGTTGTTGTTGGTTTTTGGTTTTTTGTTTGCTTGTTTGTTTGGGTTTTTTTTAATGCTGCTTTTAGCCCACTTCATTAAGCATGAAAAAAAATATAGAAAAAAGGTAAACAATATGGTATAGACAAGTTCTAAACAAGAAGGTTATCAACCTAACTGCACTGATCAAAGACCCAGAGGACTGTAGCTAGGAGGGGCATATTTAATAAGCAAAAGGAATTATAAAATTACAAGTATACATGGAGAAAAACCAAACTCGATAACTTAGGGAGCTATAACCAGAGAATTTAGATCCAATACAGATGAAGAAAGGAATAGAATAACCACAGAAACACTCTTAATATGAACAGATATCTGTGAGATATACTTACAGGAAAAAAACTAACCTAACTTAACATCGGAGTTTAGAATACCAGGTGACTTGCTGGTTCTACCCCGAGTTATATACCACATCAATTAGAGATAAGGGAAGATAAAAGATTAAAAAAGTGTAAAGAATGTGGCATTTGGATGAGGAAGGGTGCTAAAATCTTGTATTTATAGCACTGACATATCTTACTAGTCACTTTTCTTTGTTACTGCACATAAGAAAGACATAAATTAAAGAAGCTTTCCTAATCTTGAGTATTAAATTTTGAAGCCATGAGCAACTTCCTCTGTACCTGAAAGAAGCCTATAATAAAAATGGGCACAATCTTTTTAAAAGGGCCTGTTGTGACAGGGCAAGGGTTAATGGTTTTAAACTAGAAGAGAGTAGATTCAGACAAGACAGAGCAAAGAAATGTTTTGCATCCAACATAATAAAGCACTGGAACAGTTTGCCCAGAGAGGTGGTAGTTGCCCAATCTCTGGAAATACTCAAGGTCAGATTGGACAGGGCTCTGAGCAACCCTGCTCACTGTATTTGGGTTGGACAATATGAACTTTTAAGGACACTTCCAACCCAAATTATATGAAGATTCCATGAATCCATAAAATTCATTAGCAAACATCCTAGATGGGTACTGATGCAGTTAGTCTTAAGTTTTTAAAGTACAACTCCAGCTTTTAAGTGCATCATAATATTAAAGTAAAAAGCACTAAATAATTTTTTTCCTTCCATATACAACAAGATGTATCTAAATTTAGTTCTTTAATAAGAAAAAGGGTGTTTTTTTTTGCTTCTAGAATAGCAGTGCTTGTAACATTTAACATTTAGAAAAGGTCTCACAGAAGTAGGTGACTTCATTTTACCAGTCATCATTATGGAAACTCACATAGGCCAATAAAGATAATGATAAAACGCATGAACATAAGCTTGCTTAATTTGAGAATGTAGCTGGTAAAAACAAATTGACAGATGACCTTATTAACTTTTCACATAAAAGCCTGTTGCTTATATTTTTAAATATACACTTTTGGGCTAATTTCAATGTTGGTTTTTTTTGTTGTTTTTTTTTTTTTTTTTTTTAAATAGGTGAATCTGAACCTGAACCCAAATCTTTCCAGACTTTAAAAAAGATGTTATCCAAATTCTTTGCCACTTTGAGCTTTACAACTTTTCTTCTCTCAACAATCTGGTGGAAAATGCACATGAAGTAGTACAGTTGATCTACACGAGAACCTAGCACTGACTGTATCAGAACAGGCTACACCCAAGTCATCCAGCCCCTTGCTATAGAAGTCAGACAGTACTAACACCAAGGATTGATTACTGACCATGAAACCAGGCCAAGCACTTCCATGGAAATTTCGCCCTGCACCCATCATATATGACAAAGCTCTTTTGAGCTCGTTCTTATTGTGTGAATTTTAATAAGGATGTTAAATTAAAGCCTTTAAGGTTTTTTTTCCCTATAAAGTTTAAAGTGAGTCTTAACACATTGCTGTGATAACTACAGGCAGCCATTTAGCCTGTGTCTGAGGGAACTTGAGTGTGATGGTAGTGAGGGCTGGGCTGTGGGCAGGTGGATTGTCCTCCTGCATCACAGGGCAACCATTTGTCACCAAAAAAGATGCACTATTTAATTAAACACCTGATATAAAAATATCTAATTCAACTCAAAACCACATTGGCAGAAGAATAGAATGTTAAATTGTGAGAAATGTTGACTGTAAATGGATTGTTTGACTCATGAAAATCAGTGAGAAGGTGGGAGCCTAAAAAAGAGGTGTAGATGTCTGAACAATGAACTATGCTTAGACAAGCAACTGTAAGGGAAATAGTGTTCACATTTAGTGCATTGTGTCCTGTAAGGTCTACAAGTCTTTGATGAACTGAGTCTAATTTTGTGTCATGTTTGCTTAAACAGGTGAGTGCATCAAGTAACCACGAGAAGACACTTTGGTGCTTCAACAAGACAGTGAAATTAATAAATTCCTAGCATGCGTCCAAGCTTCAAAATCAACATAAAAAAACTCACAGCTGGTGAGAAATGCTATTTCCTTTTCAAAAGGTATAGAAACGAATTTTATTTTTCCTGTGATCACACACAGGAACTAGAAACCAGGTTTGAAGGCTTGAAACACCAAGGATTTTTCAAACAGACAAAGGAACATTAAAAACCAACTTCATCTCAGATGACTTATAATATGAATTGTAAAGAATCCAGAAAGAGAGCCTACACAACTACAGAAAAAATAAGGTAATATTTAGCTACATGAAGATAACATCCAGTTCTGGGAAACTTTAGGTAACTAATAAATCAGAGATGATATCAATCTGTGTGACTATTGTTAATCCATATCCTCTGAAGAAGTAGGGGAGATATTTTTGAGGTTTGCAGAGAGAGTTTGGGGTTTCATATATTCTGATACCACATACTATGGTCATGAAAATCACTAATGTCTAACGTGGATGAAAATATTTTCCTGTTATGTACTCTGAAATACCAGAGACATACTACATTTTTTTGAGGATGTAGGTAAAACAAGGCATTAAGCTGTCAAGAGAATAGACTAATTGGGAAATCAAAAAGAGATAATGATAGTCAAACACTGCAGCTTAGATGTTCAAAAACAGAGTAGCAGGCTGCAGTCACAGGGAGTATTTTGCAGTTACAAGATGAGTAGATGCAAAAAGGTGAAAAAAAAAAAAAAAGAGAGAGAACAGGGTAAATATCATTAAGAAAACTGGTGTAATTGTATATACAGTTACAGCATCACTGACTAACTGATACAGGTACTTCTATTTTTGGAGTACTATTCATATAGGCAAGGCATGTAAGTACTTCGATATTAAATTTTTGAGATACTGTGAATGATAACAAGGCCGCATGAATCACTGCCAACCAGTCTTAACTTATTATAGAAATGTTGAATGAGTGTATTCCTGTTCAGCCAGTCCAGTCCAGAATTATTCATTCTGCTTTTCTCATTCCTAGGAAACATCTGACCATATTTTATTGAATACAAATATAAGTGTTGCCCAATTGAGTAGTTAATTAAAAGCTCTCAGTTACTGATAGGATTCTTCAGAACTGCAGTATGAACACATACAGAATTATCTTTCACAGGCAGAATTCCTCGCTCTGGATTACAGCATATATTAATTTGCAGGGAACAAACAGAAAGGAAATAGAAACTTATGATAATTGTGCAGGACAATTATGGGTTAATACTTTCCAAAGCTGGTGCTCCAAACTTGAGGACTTATGTACAAATCTAAAGGCAAAATGAAAAGGAAGAAAAAAGTCTCTTAAAATGACACCAAAAAATGGGGAAAATTATTATGCATTTTGAATGGCTGTAGGTGTGTATTTTCTGCCTGAAGACTGTGGGTAATGATTATTATTTTCTAGTAGTGTACTGCCATGTTTTTTTTTCTTTGGCTCAGTATTTGCACATGTCTATACAGCATATACTACATATAGAAATTTATTGAAATGTAAACATGCACATGCATATTTTTTTGTGATACTAACAAGGCTCTCTACTGGTGAAAAGGTATACTATTGTTTACTTACCAGAATATAGATGCTACCTGTGGTTTTGATATTAACTGAGCTCTAGTACCTGAACGTTTGGAGGTTCACCTCATTCTAAACTCTTGAGACATTGTACCCTCAATGTCTGTGTGCCTATGTAATTAAGAATAAGAACTGGAAGGAAGGTGTCTCATGTAAAGAGTGATGCTTTAAAAGTAGAATTGAATTGGGCTTACTTGACAAGCAAGACTTGAGATAATCACCATCTGACTGTTGTGCAGTCACATGCAGCACATTAAGTGATTTGGTTAAATCTGATGAAAAAAAAAAGGCAGCAAACAACTAATTACCACATAGTTCTATAAACATTTTGTATGGCGTGTATATCAAAATGGGGGTCAGGTATCCTGGTACTCTCCGAGTGGGAGCAGAACCTGTGTGGTGGTGAGGGGTGAGGGAAAAACACCCTAGTGAGCACCAAGGTGGAAGGAGGAGGCAGAAGAGGTGATCCAGGTATTGGAGCAGAGATTCCCCTCCAGCCCCAGGAAAGACTAAGCTGGAGCAGATATCCACACTGCAGCCCCTGGAATAAGAAATGACGGTGTGAGACTGAACCTTGGAAAAGGCATTTTCAACCTGTAAGAAATTAAACTAATTTTTCCCAGGTTGAGTGTGCTTTACCTGTGATGTTAATTGGTAAGTAATGCCTGTGTCTTGAGCTCATGTCTCATGAGCTTTTCCATTTTATGGCCAGTTATCTCCTTTCTCAAGACAAGAACATTTCCCTGCTATTACTGGTAAAGGAGATTTCCCTGCTATTACTGGTAAAGGAGAAATAATCCCAGTAAATGACTGATCTTTGTGTGTATGGAGAGAGAGAAAGATGCTAAACATGCTAACTTATTTATTTTTTTTTCAATATGTAAGACCAAAGAGCAAAGTGCCAAAAGCAAGTACCCAGACAATTTGTCTTCTACACAGTCTGAAAAATCAAAATTTCACATTTATACTTCCAAAAAGGAGTTAGGGAAATGAAGAACAAATTTTTATTTCATTCTTTTCATTCTAGGAATATTTTCAGTCAGGATTTTAAATGCATATTTTTGAAACTGAAAGACCTCATTTCTGAAGGTAAAGATCTTGGCTGATTCACATTAAGGCATTTAAGGAAAACCGTTGTCTTAGGTGTACTCAAAAATATAGAAGATTGAAATATTTGGTTATATTCTTAGTAATAAACTTCAAAAAAAACATAACAAATACCCAACCTTAAGCAGAGAGTTTAAATCCTATGTGTTATCAATATGCATTTTTAGTAACAGGGTTTTTTTTGGAAAGTGTTATATGTTGCAGCCAGTCTAAGGAGAAGTGGATTAGCAGACAGACTTTTTTTTTTTTTTTTTTTTTTAAAAAAAAAAGAGTGTTCATGTATAAAATAAAGTTAAGCAGGGAAAACAAAGTATTAAAAAAAGAGTTAGCCCTAAGGATGTCATTTTTCCCCAGCACTGGGAAATGACGTGCTAGAATACTTAGAAATCAATAAGTCTACTGATGGATAGACAATCTTTCTAAATGACTTCTTGTCTTTTCTGGTTTTATAGACTTCTGGTTTATAACACACATAAAAGGCATAAGCTATAGTTTAAGTTAGAATTTCCATCACTAATTGAAAGTCTCCATGCTTAATTTGTATTTAAATAATGGCAATTAGTATCTGAATTTCCATGATGTGATTTGAGGATAACAACATTAGAGAAAACCTTCAGTGCCAATTTAATTACTTCAGTATTACTTATGATTCCTATCTTGAGAACAATTTTTTTTCTCTCAGAAAACGTGAGGTGTTAAACTTCAAAGGTGGACATTCTAGTGATTCAAAAAGACTGATACCTGTCAATTCTCAGTTCCACCATTTTCTATTTCATTTAAGGAATACACTTATGTAATGAAAATTGGACAGAAGCTTCTTGAAATTAGCAATTGTTTTAGAAGTAATGTTTGTAGAGTTCCCATTTTTTTAATGAAATGGGTGTTTGGGGTGTTTTTTTGTTGTTTGCTTTTACTGACCTCCAAATTTCCTATGCTGCCAAACTCATCATGTTCTTATCACAAACGAACAGAAGGATGCAACATGGTGTGGGTTGTTTCCCATGCTTTATGTTTGCACACAGTGCTTCAGAGATACAGCTATGATGAAAACTAATTGAAAATTCTCTGGAGTTCCTTATTTACCCCTGAGTGCTTGAGATTCCATGCAGAAATTTCATTCTGTTAATCCCTTCAGGGAAACTAAAACACACAAGTATTGAAAACTATTATTCCTAGCAAGCAGATGACCTTTTAAGCATGACCACTCAGTACTTACTATGATCCTATGTTCATGTGCATCATCTCAATGAATATTTAGAATGAATGAATATGAATATTCCACAGCAATTACTGTAGTAATCATTGAAAGTGTTTTTTATACTAACAATATGCTTGCACTTATTATTTAACTGTTCTTAAACATATTCTTAATGAAAAAGAAATATTGCAAGTAAAACAGAACAGTTTTAAAATTCTATACTCCATAGTCTCATAGAATGGCCTGGGTTGAACAGGATCTTAAAGATCATCTTGTTCCAGCTCCCTTGCCATGGACAGGGACAACTTCCACTACATCAGGTTGCCCAAAGCCCCATCCAACCTGGCCTTGAACACTTCCAGAGAATGTGGATGCACAGTTTGCCTGTGCAACTTGTGTCACACTCACAGAAAAGAATTTTTTGCTAATATCTAATCCAGTCTTAATCTCTTTCAGTCTGAGGCCATTCTCACCTGTCCTGTCATTTGTAAATAGTCTCTCTCCATCTCTCCTGTAGGCTCCCTTCAAGGGCTGGAAGGCCACAACTAGGTCACCCCAAAGCCTTCTCTTTTCCAGGCTGAACAATCCCAATTCTCTCAGCCTTTCCTCACAGCAGAGGTGCTCCATCCCTCTAATCACTTTGGTGGTCTCCTCAGGACTGGCTCCAACAGGTCCATGTCCTTCCTGTGCTGAGGACCCCAGAGCTGGAGGCAGCACTGCAGGTGGGATCTCTTGAAAGTATCAAATATGAAAACATCATGAGTGTGTATATGGGTGAAGTCATTACAAAATTCATGGATTTCTCTTTTCTCAACCCATTTCTTAAACGGACCTGAGGACAGGAATGGATGTGTTTGCACTGGATATAGATAACAGAAGAACAGCCTGATCACAATTTATGTGGATGTTATACTCCCCCCCTTCACTTTCTTCCTCTTCTGCCTGAATGTTTGTTACAGACAATTAAACAGGTGATGGATGAACCCTCAGCTCTTGGATTTTACTGCAAAGTATACAAAGTTTGAAAACACTGCTATGTGATATGAATTATGAGCCCTTACTGACTACTTTGCATTTCAATTGGCCTTGAAGTGTCTTACATGTGTGAGCAATAAACAACCCACAATAACGGTTGAATCTGAAGAAAATAAAAATTCTTTATCAACAGGCTAAAAATAGGAACAACTCTTAACCTATTTTTCTTTTGGAATATCCAAACACTCTGCAGTATTTACTGTATTTATATGTGTCCCTGCAAAGCAGAATGGTGAAACAAATTACAGGTATCTCAATTCAAAATTGTTGCTACTGTGTTAAGGAGCAGAATCAGATCCCTTAAGATATAAAATTCTGTAGGTAAGTTTATAATTTCAAACATATGCTTTACATATCATGAGGTGAGAAACCATAATAGCATGTCTGAAGTGTAATGGGTGCACTGACTTGATTCACACCTGCACTAAGGACATCTCTCACCACTCTGCTTGAAATCATTGCAACTTTTGCTGATGACAGGTTGAAAGAAGTCCATAAGTGTTTGCTGTTTTTTATGTTACCACAAAACACACAGGAAAAAAAAAAAAAATCACATATGTAAGGGAGAAGCTGAAGTTTTGTTTCTTTTTAATTCCATGCTTTGGGAGAGTAAAATTAACTAAAATAAAAACACCATAAAATTTGATGGGTGGTTGATTTTCTTGCCCAAACTAGGCGGATTAAAACTATGTTTTCAGATTGCTCAGGGAATCCGTTTACAAATCACTAGTTAGTGTAATCCAATTCCTATCAAGAGAGAACCCCTGCTGGTTTTCTGGAGAACTAGGGCTTCTATGAAGCGCTCACAATTTCAGTGAAGATGCTTCTCCACAAAAAGACACAGGGCCAAAAGTCCTCTGTTCAACATCTTCAGGACTTGTGAACTCACAGTATAACTGGGCTGTTATTTGAATGTTATTCATTTAGGCTTTTAATCTAACTTTTAAATTAATTCCACTCCTAATATATTGAACTTTAGTTTACTGTGTTCCTAATGGTACTTACGACTTAGTAGAAGGTGCAAAATAAAATCTTTTAAAGGCATTCAAAAAAGCATTTCAATGTTCTTTACCACTCATGAGTTACAGTCATGACTTGCAATTAAATCCATAGTGGAAGAGAAATACTTCTTTGCAGCTAAGTTCCTGCTAACAACTGTGCTATGTGAATATTTTTGTAATATTTATCTATTCTCTCTAGTAAAGCATAGCAGGGGGATATAATGTAATGCTTTAATATACTTCAGAATGTCAACTCATATTCTCTAAAACTTAATTTCTGATATTTTTTATATTCATTCATTTTTAAATGCCCTGCAAAAGCATAATGCTAGTAGGAACCATAATAGAGCACAAAATAATTTTTAGTAGTTATTTTATGTAAATATACCCAAAAGGTAATTCTTCCAAACACACTAGCTTGCTTTAGAGATTCTGTTATAAACTTTATTTCTTTGAAAATGAATGAAACAATTATCAGTATACATGAATCTCCTAATAAATGTGAAAGCTGAACACAATCAAAATGTGTACTGGAATCTTTATATTACAGGAATGAAACATCCTTTTAAATGAAAATATGTTAAAACCTTGTACAGCAAAAATGTATCTTCATTGTATAGATAAACATCTAAAAACAGGTGCCAGTTGGTTATGAAGTTTTTCTGTTATTAAACAGAAACACTATGCAGAATCTTGGCCCCACAGGAAGAAAAGAGGTTTGTTTCCCTCATTTCTGTCAGGGAAATCATGGTTTAGGCCTTCAAATCTCCCATATAAGCTGTAAGGAAATTCTGCCACATGGCCGAAGAGGAACTCATTACTCAGTGTGAAGTGTGATTCTAGCACGGTCTCTTCTCTGTGAAAAAGTATTAATCATGTTCATCTTTGCTGTAATAAGATGCTAAACACTGTCATTTAGCACCGCAGAGGTATAAAATTAAACCTCTTTATACACTGCTATGCAAAGGCTACATTCATAAAGGCAGAAGGCTGGGCCCATTCACTCCCTTTGATGAGAATACTTTTTCCCAAGATGTTAATAATTTCATTTTTATATATATAGTTCTTTGTGTATTCAAATATAGAGCTTGATCCTTTGTTTATTGCAGGATTGGAGCCAACGAATATAGCTGTCTATTATTAGGTATCATCCTGGTGTAATTATTTTGGTTAAGGGTACAATTTTCTACAGAAACTGTTCATTTTCCAGTAAAACCAGTAATATGGAATAATTTATAGAATCTGTCACATAGCAGTGCCTAAAGAAATATCTCTACAGGCTTATATGTATAGCAGAACAGCTGTGCCAATTTGAAGGAACTATAGTGTGTTAACTATATCCATATAATTATATTGGTATTATTTTTGTATGAAAATAAGGCTTAAAAGAGCTAAAGGAAAGGTTTATCAAGCTTCAAAGGAACAAGCTAATGAAGTGTGCCTGAAATACACCAAGAGAAAAATTAGCAGGAGATCAATTACAATACTGGTAAGAATATTACTGATGACAGAAAGCTTGAAGACCGTTTTCAGAAAGGCAAAAGTGAAAAAAAGACACCAACCCGAACCAAACAGACATTGAAACCTGAGCTTACATCTTCCTTACAAGGATCTGTGACCCAGGTATATGAAAAAATCCATTGACATCAGTAAAACTTGCAGATAAGTTAGAGATACAGAACTGAGGTCTACATTTGGAAGAATATAATTTCTTTGTAAGATTAATAGTATTCAAAATGAGTTTAAAAGGAAGTCATTGACTTTTTCGTTGTAATGTTGTAGATGTCAGATCATGAACCTCTGTTCATCCTTCACATGACAGATCAATTTTGTCATAAGCAGTGCTTTCTTCCCAGTAAAACTGAGAAAGAATTACACAGAAATTCTTTTTTTTTTTTTTAAATATATATATATATGTCCAATAGTGACATATACTGCATATGTTCAGTTGTATCTCCGACAACGCTGACCTGTTTCATCACATCAAGATATTTTTGAAATGTGATGTAAAATGATCTGCAAGGAACTCTATCCTATTAGGAAAAGGACTGCTGCAGAAATAAATCAATAAGTCAAGCAAATAAGTCAATATTAAACTTGTTGAAGCAGCATGACAGTTCCACAGGCAAGTGAAAGCATTAAAGATTTTTTTTTTTCCCTCCCTCCAGCTAGAAAAAGCATAGAAATATATGACCATATCTATTTGTCAATATTTCTGCCTCCAGCTCTGGGGTCCTCAGCACAGGAAGGACATAGACCTGTTGGAGCAAGTCCAGAGGAGGCCACCAAGGTGATTAGAGGGGTGGAGCACCTCTGCTATGAGGAAAGGCTGAGAGAATTGGGATTGTTCAGCCTGGAAAAGAGAAGGCTTTGGGGTGACCTAATTGTTGCTTTCCAGTCCCTGAACAGAACGTACAAGGAATACAGAGAAATACAATTTACAAGGGCCTGTAGTGACAGGACAAGTGGGAATGGCCTCAGACCGACAGTATGATTAGATTAGATACTGGGAAAAAATTCTTCCCTGAGAGGGTGGTGAGGCAACAGCAACCTGTTGCCCAGGGAAGCTGTGGCTGCCCCATTCCTGGAAGTGTTCAAGGCCAGGTTGGATGGGGCTCTGAGCAAGCTGCTCTAGGGAAAGGTCCCCTGTCCACTGCAGGAGTGTTGGAACTGGATGATCTTTAACATTCCTTTCAACCCAGGCCTTTCTACGAACCTATTTGACTGATAATATTTTTTATAAGGAACTGTATGTCTTAGACACAAAACTTCAAAAGGAGAATGAATAATTTCTTGCATTGAGAATGGCTTGGTTTATTAAGAGGCAAAGTTCATAGCATTCCCACTAGTATATGACACAAAAAAGAAAGTTTTGGAACTGTATTCTAGGAGTGCAGTGGATAGATTAAGGAAAACTCACTCACAATGCTCACTGTGTATTTCCCAGGTGTGACATCATGGATGCAGGTATATTTTATAGAAAAGGCATTTGTAAAGGGAAATAGATGAGGGATGAGGTCCTGATCAATGTGTTACATTTAACACATACAACTTCATTTCTTACCAAACTTTTATTAATATAAATCAATATCACCTTTCCAGTTGTATAGTGAATCATCCTTAGGAAAGGTTTCATAAAAAGAACAAGAGGAAAATATTGAAAGACAAATATTGTACAAAAAACCAATCTGATAAACAAAAAGACAACACATGCTATATGTAGTCAGGAATTGATTTTTAGTGTGACTGATTTTTTAACAGGATAATCAAATATAAAAAGTTACTATTGCTAGTTGAGGCACAAGGATGTTCAAAGCTGAAATCATCTGTTACAGAAAATTCTCATTATAAGTTTGAAATTCCCATAACAATGTTAATGTTGTTATATATTAAGTCTGTATTACCTTTATCTCCTTTTTTGTTGTTATGTTCACTCTTTGATGTTTCTCCAGGTCCTAAGATTGACAATAGCCGGTGTTGTTCATTAATCTGAAAAAGAAAAGGACTTGGAAGCAGTTTACAATGAATCATCAAGAATCTCAGCATTTAGCTAAAAGTGTGATGCTGATGATCTGGGGTTGACATGGTCCTATTTTCATGTGACTTCTTATATACTTCACAATTCTCTTATATCTTTTAATATGATTCACAATTCTCTTATACCTATAATTGTCGTTAATTTGTGACTTAGACTTTCTCCATTAGTTTCTAATTTTATGTTTTGCAGGGTTTTTTTTTCCTCTTTTTCTAATTTCTACAGTTGTTTTTACCTAACCTACAAGGTGAGACTCCTATTAAAACCTATAACCATGTTGCTTTTTTCAGTCTGGGGTTTTTGTTGTCATCTTTTATATATATATATATTCATACCACAGAATAGAGCACAAATCATAAAACTATTTGCTGATGTCAATCAAGTTCAACCACTGTAAAAACAGGCTGTGCATCCCTTTATTTTCATTATTTAAATATATTTAAATAGTGCTGCATGGTCTCAAGTAGTTCAAAACAGAACTGTGTGGTTCTGAGTAGAAGAGGGATTGTAACAAATGTACTCCTGCTATGATATATATCATTATTTGAAATTGCTAAACCCAAAGTTAAAATAACATTTTTAATGTTAATTTTTGACTAAAAAAAAAAGCTATTAAAACTTCCTTACGAATATTAGCAAGGTCAAATTATCTCAAACTTGCAACTACACTGTTGTTATTTATAATAATAAACAAGTAGAGAAAAACCTGAAAAAAAAAAACCCAACAAAACAAAAATCAAAACAAAACCCAAAAACAACATACTGAAAAAAACCCAAAAAGCAACAAACCAAACAGAACATAGATTCAATTTATTCAGAAGTCGAATCCATCTAAAATAAATGCTGGCTTGACTGCCTGAAGATGTTGGTTTTCCTGGAGTTACCAAGAAAAAGACACAATTACTTGTTCTACTATTTTCAATGCCCAATTTATCTCCATAACCCTGGAGAATTCTGCTACTGGTATTCAACTATAACTCAAACTATCTGACAAAGAATATTTTGTTGAAATCAATACTGTCAAACGTATTAAAGATGCACTGTGATTGTTTTATGAGTAAACTGGGCAATTTGAAGTGCTTGAAAGTCCAGAAAAGCTTTCATTTTGCAAGTTAAAACACTTTTTTTTGTATATTTTTATGACAATACTTAACTGGAAGTTATGAGGGAAAAAAATAAAATATTAATTCTCTTTTCATTTGCATATTCTTGTAAAAAAAAAAAATTCTTCTCCAAACACTGCACTTATTTTTTTTTATCAAACAGCTTACAGAGTTGGTACTTTGGTACTATTAAAAGCAAGGCTAGGGTTTAATCCAACAAATAAATATACACAGAGGCTCTGATCCAGCACAGTGGTGACTTACACATGTATATGTATACAGAAATATATAAGTTTTCATATTTTACAGATATACTCTAATGCTTTAATGGCACACAAAAAGAAAAAAAGGAAATAAAGGTGGCCAGATGAGCTTCTATCTTCTAGAAATACTGTCAAGCAGCACCATCATCTTGATAAAATCTATCTGGCTAAAGAGGAATCAGTGCTCCAAGAAGGTTGAAAAGTAGAGAGGAATAAGCATGGCTTTTCTGGGTTTAAGTTTTTTGCAGTTCCTTTAAGATCAATTTTACATTTCTTTCTTTTTTCTTTTTTTTTTCTTGATGATCTTGTTTCTGTTGTTGAATTTTTATATCATTATAATTATCTGTTTAACTTCTGCTCCTAAACACAGACACCAGAATAGTACAGATATTTTTACATGTGCCTGGCTGCAGATTTGCCTTTTCTATCTTCACAGATAACATTAAATATTTCTTCTGTTGTAACTGGCATTAAATTAAATTAACATCTTCCAAATCAATGGAAATGAAAAAGTACTCCATATTTTATAATAGTAATTTGACATTCCTTTTTTTTTAAAGTTTCACATTCTAAACAAAGGTTTTAAAAACCGTGCAATTGTTTCCTGGTAGCCAGTCATGAAGGCTGTCCAAGAAATACTTACAATTGTGTTTATGGTTGTCACTGGGAATAATCCCAGGCATAGCTTGTTTTCAGCTGTGTGCAGAAGGGCTCCAAATGGTATGATAGAAGCAAATCAGACATGACACATTTTCATCTTACTTTGGCCTTTCCATAAAACATCACATTCAATTGCCTATCCCAGAACTTAATGTTAACAGTTATGCTGATGTATTTGTTAGAAGTATCAATACTTTTTAAATGTTCAACTATATCTTCAATTGTCACCTTCTCTAAATGAAGAATTTTTTATTTTTTTTTTTTTTTTTAATTTGTGTTAAATTTTGGAAACAAAGCACTGAATAACAGCATATTCTGTCACCCTTAAGAAAAGTTTAATGAGCTCTTTTAAAGGTTCAGTTTTTTTTATTTTGCCATACACAAAGATAGGGCTTCATTTCACTACCACACATTGAGTACAATAAATGATGCACTAACTTGTTTATCAGGTTGGACAAGCAGTCTGACACTAACTGGAACAGTAGAAATCTGTCTTCTTTAAACAACTAGGTGATATGTAATGGCCTGATACCTGACGTTCCTCCAGACGTCTTTTGGATAAACACCTGAAGACATTCAATTCTATTTGCAATGACAGAGAAGTACACTTGAAAACCTGGATATCCCTCTTGGTAAGCTGGATTTGTACTTAACAGGTATGTTTATTAAAAAATGCCATGGAAAGTTAGTGACTGTAGGCTCACATCTCTCTAAAAAAATCATCTTATTTTCTTTTTTTTTCCCCAAAGTACTAAATTGTGGGCTTCCTGTATATAACATCAAAAAAACCAAAAAACATTTCACATTTTTATAAGTAAAAAATTCAGAGAGTAACAAAGTGACCAAAATCATAGTAGAAATATCATGAAGTTCCACTGTACAAATGAATTAATTCATGGACTTGGATGTAATAATTTCACATCATCTCACTTTCACTGTAGGTTTATAGCCAGTCATCCAAGCTACTTCTTACTTAGGAGGGCATCTGCAAAGCACATTCTGTTCCACCTACATTAGGTGGCTAAACTAAAAGTGGTACCTCTCCCCTTTGACCATAAAAGATGCCTTAGATTAGCTGTTTGTCAAATTAATGACTAGTTTTGACCACAAATCTAGCTCTTAAACAGCTAAAATTAGATCATCTCATTTCTACTTTCTGTTTACATTAAAAATAGATTGCTTTTCTAGCAGATTCTCTTCTCATTTGTGACATGGAGTGTTTTTCTGCTCTTAGTATTATTATTTCTGAAATAAATGAAATGACAGAAATGTTTTTTCTTTATAAGTTTTTCTTACAAGTCGTGTTATAAGACTTGAATAATAAGCATTTTTTCTGTTCTCATCACATATTTCTTCTTGATTCTGACAAGATATAGGAAAAATAAACCACACAAGGCAGAGAAAACTTTAAATATTCCCTTTGATAGAAAGTAGTTTAAGAATATTGGGACAGATTAAAAAGTGATGAAGTGAAGTTAATATGACAATTTTTAGAGATTTCAAGATATTGGAATAAACTTAGAAGTATATCAGGCAGCAGAAATTGTTTTGCAAATAACTAGACCTCTTAATTGATTTCCAATGATCCTTTATTGCGTGTGTTTGACAAAACATTAAGTGTTTTGCATATGTTTGTAGGTAGCTTTCCTCATCTGAGAACAAACGAAATAAACCCCACACATTTTAAAAACAAACAGAAAGCAATATGCACAGCATTTGGGTCCCTGACTCAATTTATTTCTATAGTTATTTCCTTACCTCATAATTTTTAATATCTATCACTATTCTTATATGGCTTTTTTTTATGAAAGCAAAGAATCCAGACTTAAGAAAAAGCTCTCCTGGATTTATGGTTGAATTATAATTCCTTGGATTTATGGTTAGTTTATAATTCACTTCAGCTGGTATAATGAAGCTAGGAAAAAGCAGAGGCTGCTGGAGTGAGAGGACATGAGGACACCCTGGTGTTACAGCCATTTTGGAAGTGGCTTTGAACCAGCACCTGGGATAAAGGGCAGGAAGCAGGACATGGGGATCATCAGTGAAAGAGTCTGGGTCATGAGGAGTGGGTGGCCAGGGGTCAGTCGTGACAAAAGAGCTGCAGTAAGTAAGGGAACAACTGCACAAGGATGTGCACACCCAGCACAGCCCCAGGTTATCTGCTAAACAGTGAAGCACATGTATTGTTGAAAAGATGATGTGAAGAAGAAAGGTTAAAGATGACGGCTGTAAAAAAGCAACTCTGTGAAAAGAAAAACCCAAGCCCAAACCAACAAAACAAACCACACAGACAAAACCCTAAACCTTTGCATAGAGGAAATACTTTCATCTGCAAGCAATTCTTTATGCTCTAGGTAGAAAGTATTTGGTATGTGACAGAGGTGCAGGATATAGTATGTGAAATCTTTAAAAACTTATGCGTATCCTGTTTGTGTTGACCCGGACCTTCAAAAAGTCATGTCTAATTCCAAAAACTGCAGTCAATGTGTTATGTAGGATGAAATGATTTTCCTTTCTGACAGGAAAGATTTTCTAAGCAAGATATTATAGAGGTTTTTTGGTTGGCCGAATAGGGGGCTTTTGTTTTTGTTTTTTGGGTTTTTTTTGTTTGGTTGGGGTTTTGTTGTTGTTATGGGTTTTTGTGGTTTTTGTTGTTGGGTTTTTTTCCCATTTTGTCTATTAAATAGATATCTAGATTTAATTCACTCACACACACACACACACACACATAATTATTAAACACTTTCAGAATTAAAGTATATTTACTATTGTACTATTGTTGCTAGATTCAAGAGACAGATAAGAAGTTTTCCTCTTGAAAGAAGATGATCATTTTAATCTGAAAAACAAATCTACAATTTATTAAACTTTATATTGTGAATTGTATATTTCTTATGCAATATATTTTGCTCTATACTTTTAAGGCTATATTCCCTTATCATTAAGACACCTGGCACAGAAAGAAAATGTGTCTCTGAAGGTCTCAAGGCATCCATTGCTGCTCATTATAATTAACCATACAGTTAACAAACGAAGCCAAATCCATACCAGGAGTTAATCCATAAAATCCAGTGTATTTGGACCATATGAACATTCCCAACCCCATGCCAAGCAGTGCTTGTGGTGCTTGTGGTAGTTTACTTTTCTTGGTTTTGGTCCAGGCCTTCTCTGGTAACAGGGTTATAACTAAGGAAGTATTCCACACCATTCCTTTATGTAATCAGGTGTATATAAGATGAGGAGGGGAGGTTCTTCTTCTTTTTCTTTCCTGTGCTTGGAGGACAGCAGGTCTCAGTGTGTCGACCTCTCTCTTAGCTCCGTGAGCTGAGCCCTATCTGGGAGCTGTTGTGCGGGGCCACGCGGAGGTGAAGGAACTGTTTTCTTGAGGGAAGTTGG